>JAOTIZ010000002.1:30142602-30157162 GCA_027123425.1 Erythroxylum panamense | reverse complement strand
CACAATAACATCTATAACACAATACTTATACAAACACACTCATTGAATTCATTTTAATATTTCTAATTTCCACCGAAAGTTCGGGGTCCAACACTATTGGATGGATTAGAAATTTTAAAAAAAATCATCTTGTTTAGGAAAGTACCAACTTAACCCTCTCACTTATTCATAAACGCTTATATTGTGTACATTGAGGACAATGTATAACTTTAAGTGTGAAGAAAGGATTTAATGAATTTTTAATGATTTATTTAAGCTTATTATAATCTTAATAATTAAATTTAATGAAATAATATCTTGAATTTGTTAAAATTTATCCATTAATATTGTATTTCATTGTTTAATATTTTTTTGATTTGGTATGTAAAAGGATGATAGTTAGAATAAATTTACTTTTATAAGTCATATTTTTAGTATTCATTGAAATTTTTTCAAATTGAATAAAAACTGCATATTATTTACACACATAATACCTATGTTTTTTTTTAGCTTTTGAGCCAAAGAGCAAAATTTCATTTAAGCTCTTTTATTCCTTTTTTGTGTGTTATTATATACAATTGAATAATTCTAGAACTTGCTTTCATTAGGCATATTGAGACCATATTTGTTAAATTAGAATCATTGACATGATGAAGGCATTTAATTCAACAACTTATTTAAGCCTATTTCTTTGAAAATCACCACACCCTTAAATTTACTCTTAGGAATAACCAAGTTGAGTCTTAGCCTTTTTCATTGATTAAACCCACATATTAACCTTTATCTTGTTTTTCCTTGAAGACTTTTTTATGGTTTTGAACCTTAAAGATTAGTTACATTATTTACTTATTGAGACTTGAAATTATTGAAATGTCAATTATTTCTTTAATTGTTGTACTTAATACTTAATGATTGATTAAAAAAAGAGTAATTATATAAAAAATGAATAAGTTTATGATACTAATAGAGTTGAAATGAAAGGACTTATGCGCATTTGTAAACAAGTTTTGAAATATATGCGTAGTAAATATCCTTTAATTTATCCATTTTTATTATCCTCATCATACCATACCTAAGCCCCATTAAAACCTATATAAAGACCTTTGGATTTTTGTTTCTAT
Source organism: Erythroxylum panamense (assembly GCA_027123425.1). NCBI lineage: Eukaryota > Viridiplantae > Streptophyta > Magnoliopsida > Malpighiales > Erythroxylaceae > Erythroxylum > Erythroxylum panamense. The sequence continues at coordinate 30,156,062 of JAOTIZ010000002.1, read as the reverse complement.
TTATATATAAGTGGTGGAGATATGATTTTATTGCAAGCTTATAGTAAGAATTCTACCATTCACTGGTTGAGAGTTTTGATATTTTTTACCCTAAACACTTGAGTGCATTGAGTGACACCTTAGTAAGAGTGTAAAGATTAGTGCTTTTGACTTCAATGAGATTATGATGTGATTACTATTAATATTGCACAGAAAGGTTCATTTTAGAAAAATTTGATTCTACCTGTATGGTAAATTGATTTAATGGGATATGATGATGTATAGTATGAAAGGATAAATTGAAATTGATGAGGGATTGATGCGTAAGATTTATAATTTTGATTATGGTTTGCTTGAGGACAAATAAAAGCTTAAGTGTGGGGATGTTTGCTATATGTATAATTGATCGTATTTATAGCCCTTTTTAATGTATTTTTGCTTGATAAATTATAGTTTTATCATATATCTGGTACTTAATTCATTCCAAGTTGTTTACTAATTGATCAATTTCGTGATAATCAAAATTATAATAAACCATAAGTGCACAACGTAGCTATAACTGGTACCAGTAAGTACGGATCAATCCCACAAGGATAGTGAGTACTAGTAGTTACCGTTATTATATTATCTAGCCTAAGAATTAAACTTGCTTTTTGAATTAAAGAAACTAAAATTAAGAAAATAAAGTAAATACGCAACACGATTAAAGAAGAGAATTGTTGAATCTCTGAATTAATTATCGATATAAATAATTATTATTTAGGCTTTGAATCCCCCAAAACCCTTAATCGATTGATTTTTTGTCATGCAATTGTGTTGTTGATTAATTGGACCGTGGAGACTCCTAAGATATGCTAGTAGCTGACCTTGAGTCTACTAACAACTAATTCTAAGATTTCTAATCCAATTACTCAAGTTAAATTTTATAGGATTGTGTTACAATACTATGAGTCCCTTTATTAGGTTTGATCTTAATCTAGAAGATTTATGTCATCCTATCTCTATGGTTGCAGTAAACTCTTTCCAATTATTGTAGATTTATTCAAACATAAGATTTTTCAATCGATACATATGAAATCAAATTTAGGTATAATAAATCAGATTACTAGACAATAATAAAATAGATAACTCAATTGCATTCACAAAATAATTAACACATGTTTTCTATCAAATAGGGTTCATCTAGCCTAAATACTAACAGAAAAATTAGTTACATATTGACTAACATGGAATCAAATACATATATGTAGAAAACTGAATTGAAATCAACAAAATTATAATTCTAAATCTTCTTGGTTGTTTTTTTTATTGAGTATTCTAATGATGTAGACGTCCAATCTTGTGTTCTGAAGGATTTGTTGATAAAAATTTTGTGTTTCCTACTCCTTAAGCTCCAATTCGCCTTTGGAATCGCCTTTGCACTCTTCATAATGATGCCTACCACTTCCTTCCTTCAATTGCCTTTGAAATATCTCTTTTATATAGAACTCTAGGTTTTCAGGTTATGCACAGTATCTTGCATAATCATGCATTAAACCGTGCATAATTAGAGTTCTTTGGATATCGCAAGCCACGGGAAAGTGCTCGGTTATATGCATGCCCATGCATCCCTTTAGATTGTTGAATCTTCATTTTATGCTATGTTTTTGTTTGAATTAGTTTCCTTTAAGTCCATGAAGGCAATTATCATCTGTATACATACTTGAGACGAATTAAGTACCAAATGTATACTAATTGTATAAAATATTAAGGAAAGTACATCAAATGTGGGCATAAAAGTATAGTCAATTATGCATCTATCATTTACAGGGTACAATTACCTTCACGAACTTAAATGAGAAGAATTTGGAAGAAAACATGGCATTAAATGAAGATTCGAAGCACGGAAGGGATGCACAGTCGTGCATCATCTTGTGCACTTCTCCTAAGTCATGTAGATTCGCGAATTTGTTTATGCACAATTTGATGCACAACTATGCATCAACCAAAATCTTAGAATTTATTATAAAAGACATTTTTCGAGGCAAATTGAAGAAAGAGACTAATAGAGGTGTTTTGAATATTACATCATAACCTGATTTCACATAAAGAGATAGAAATGCTGTTTATGAATAGATCTACTGTAACTGGAAGGAGTTGATTACAACCCTATAGATGTGATGACATAAATTTTAAGGATTATGATCAAACCTAATAAAGAGATTCATAAATTGGTAAAGCAATCCTATAAACTTTAACCTGAGTAATTCAGTTGAAAACTTAGGATTAGTTGCTATTAGACTCAAGGTCAACTATTAGCATACTATAGGAATTTCCATAGTCCAATAAATCAATAAAATAATTGCATAATAAAAGATCAATTTGTTAAGGGTTTTAGGGAGATTCGAAACCTAGATACTAATTTTCTGATATCGATAGTTTGCTAGGTGCTTCCTCAATTCTTCGAGTCCATCTTGCTACCATTTATTTTACTTGCTTTAGTTTTTATTTTCTTTTAAGTTAAAATCAAAAGCAATTTTGTAAACTAGATATTAGGATAATGGTAATTACTAATACTCATAGTCCTCGTGGGATCGACCCGTACTTGCCAGTATGAACTATAACTATGTTGTGCATTTGTAGTTAATTCAACATTGACCAACTCAGAAAAAAGTCAATCAATATCTTCTTCTCTATATTCTAATTGGTCAATTATAAGCTCCACCAAGTATTTTCAATACTGACCAATATCAATCGATGTCAGTTGAAATGATCGATATCAGCTAGTATATTAATGACTGGTATATTGCGTATTCATGGTATTGGCTACAAAATATGATATTTATTATTTTGTTAATAAAAATTAAAATTTTAAGTTTGATTTAGTAATTATGATTATTTTAAATACAGAAGTTGTATTAAAAAAATGAAATTCTTTTATTACTTGATACAAATTATGTTAAATTAATGAATATGTTTTAAGTTTTTGTTAAAATTATATTCAATATTTCAATTTGATTTTTCAGTCTACTTTTATTACCATAAGTTGAAATAGGTTGTACTATGAATTGGGATAAAATTATTTATAGCTAAAACATGATAGAAGTGTTAGAGTTTACTATTGATTAAAGCCAAAGCCTCCAAAGCTAGATAAATGTCGTATATAATTATTAAGAATTGGTACATTTAGAATATTTTAATGTAATTAATCCTTAAATTTTATCATTATTAAAGCGTTAGTGTCTAAATTAATCCTCTCGAAAATCAACAACATTCCAATTGATTTAATGTGGTATGTAGTATGAATTATTTTAGCAAGTTAAATTTAAATTGATTAATTTTTAAAATAATTAAATATAAAGGTTGAGGATCTCATTGCAATAAAGGTCAAAAGTAATTGGAGTTTTTGTTTCTTATTATTAACACGAGATGTGTACAGGCAACACTTTTCAAACTTCCAAATATGACAAAAATTTAGGTGTGCATCCAATCAAATCTTTGACTTGTTCTGAATTCATAATCCAGTAAATGAATTGTGTAAAATTGCAAAAAGAAAACATAGAATTATTAATTTACATCAAGGCCATTGTCGTTAAAAAGAATAATTTTAAGGTCGAATTATAATTATTAATTAAATGTAGGAATCAACGATTATCCGGCGTATGGAACTTTAACACGCATTCAACAATCCTAAGGACATGGTCAGAAAATTGAAGTAAAGATTGAATCAGACGATGTGGGCAGCATGCGATAAAATTAAGAGCCTAATATGAGACAAGTAGGAGTGGTTTGAGTGGTCTAAGCTTTTCATTTAAGGTTCTCTTTTTTAGGAGGTCTTGAGTTCGAGTCACACCAAAGAAAGAGAAATAGGCATTATTCTTATTGATGATCCTCTAGCTCCCTGTGCACAGCTGCTTAATCGGATTGATTACGGACGTCTCGCTTTTAACGGCAGTGTGAGAGTTAGAGCTACTAGGAAACCTGGGGGTTGATGGGAATCTGATGCTGAGCAAGGGGAGGCTAGCGATCAATCATCAGCTTAACAATCAAGTATGTGAAGAGTCTTTGTACGCAGATGTGTACAGGCGACATAGGAACCTGAGGGATCTTGGAGTTTCTAAGTTTACCCCCTCTAAAACTCTTGAGGTGAGGTCTTAGGGGATTAAGATTAGTCCGACTAAATTGGAATATTTAATGTAATAAAAAAAAAGAGCCTAAACCGACATTGGAACCGGCAAAACCGGCCAGTTCCAGTTGCCACGTCAAAGCTGTGAAGACATTAAATGTTACATTGTTAAAGCATCTAACAAGTTATATTATTAAATGTTGTTCTGTTATCGCAGGCTGTGCTCTTGGACCCACCACGCAAGGAATCTCCCTTAGCATCTCACACTCACATCACCGTGACACTTGATAAGGTAACCATTTTCATTTTTAATTTCGACCGGACTATCTCACATGTTCCAATTAATTTGTATCATACTCTCATTTCATAAAAATCTACCTATTCATTAAATGATATTTATAAAAAATAAAGCTATAAGGAACAAAAGATCTATTCCCAATTTAGACGGTTTGTTTGTACTTCCCTACATTTTTACTTCCTCTCCATTACTTTAGATATATTAAATATTAGTCATTGAAATTAAAATGTTAACAATATCATTAATTATAATTGACGTATAAGTTAAAAAAAAAGTTATAAAGCGTGTTGGTACAATAAGTGAAATCAATTGACTCGGCACAAAAGAATGTCAAATGCCTTCAAACTTATTGACGCGATCAAAGTTTGGAGTCAAATGGTACTTGAATACTTTAGGCTTTAGCACCGGTAAACAAATTGATTTCCCACAGAGCAAACAAGATAGGCGGTGCGACTTAGGAGATCCATCCAACTAACCAACCATTTGCGATGAATTTGAGTTACTTGAGAAAACAAAAAAGCTTGACGACGGATCCAAAATTGAATAGAAGATCCGCCATTTTTGAGGAAGCCGGAACAGAACAATAGCATTTATGTAGGGCTAGGTTTGATTGGTCGTTAATAATGAAATAAAATAAAATATAATATTATTTTATCATTTAAAACGAATGTCTATAATAGAATGAAATGAGTGTTATTAATAGAATAAAATGAATTGAAATGAAAGAGAAGAATTTCATATTTATCATAAACAGTAAAAATAAGTTTCCTTTAATGTAAAATAATAAACATTTTACTATATTATATTATGAATCTTCCTGTCTCTTTACAAACAATAATTTTTTAATATTACATCAAGCTATATTCTATTTTATTATAAATCATTTCATTCTATTTTATTACATTAAAAACTTTATGCAAAGCTAATCATACCCTAAATGTGATCAACTTCTGACATTGTTTTTTAGAGATAAACAATTTTAAAGTATTTAAGATTTTTAATTTATTGTCTAAAACAATTTTTAAAATTTTAATAATTTAATTTAAAGTATTAATTTCGTTACTAATATTTTAATATGATTAACATAATTTTTTTCTATTTATGATATGAATAACGAATTTATGTTAATTAAATCAATAAATTACTAAAGAAATTGAATTAAAATCTTAAAGTTTTATTAAAAAATTAATCAATTAAATTAAACTTTTTATATTATATATGAAATAAAAACGACTCGTAATTTCATTTAAAAAAAGAGATTTACTAACACCCATCTACTTCAGCAAGTAAGAGAGAGAGACAGATAAAGAAGCTTAGGTGCTCGGTGCTCTGTGCTCTTTTACTCCATTTGGACCGTCTGGTAGAGGTAGCGAGACCCGTCAATCAGTTGTCTTGTTTGTTTATTCGAGCTGGTGTCTGGTAGAGTTAGCGAGACCCGTCAATCAGTTGCCTGGTTTGTTTATTCGAACTGGTGTCTGGTAGAGTTAGCGAAACCCGTCAATCAATTGTCTGGTTTGTTTACTCGAACTGGTGTTTGTTTCGGGTTTTGCGGGGTTGTGGCTCTTGGGAAGTGTTTAGAAGTGGAAACTTTGACTTTCTTTGTTATCTCTTTCATTTTCTTGGGAAAAAGGAGTAGATAGGGAGAGGAATGGTAAGAGTGGGAGGAAGAGGGATGGGGGTTATAGAGAGGTTGGTTGGTGATTGGTGGGATGAGATCAACGACTCTACTCAATGGCAAGATGGGATCTTTTTCACACTCTGTGCTGCTTATGCTCTTGTTTCCTCTGTTGCTCTGGTCTCTCTCTCTCTCTCTCCCCCCTCTCTTTCTATCTCTTTCTGGCTTTCAAAACTTGAATTTCTGCTTCTGGGTTTTTGTGGATGGACATTATTTTTGCGTGTTTGTCGTTAATGGTGTGGATTATTTGGACTGTCTAGTGTACTTTTGGTCATTTGTCTCTCTGTAACTGTCCTCATGGGGGTGTGTTTGTGTGTGTGCGAGCCTAATGTTCTTGGTGATGTGCATCGAATGACCAATTTTGATCGTAGAACTAGAACCTGTTCTTCCTTGTTCTCTTAACATCATTCCTATCGGCTTTGTCGACCTATTTCTGGATCTTCTAGTTTTAGGTGATTGATGCCTGAATTGTCCCTGCCCAATGGTTCAATAGTTTGCTTTGCCGGTCCAATTCTACTCTGCGTGCAGCTACTGATTTGTAGTATTCGTGGACATGCAGATTCAATTGATCCGGATTGAACTGAGAGTGCCCGAGTATGGTTGGACAACGCAGAAGGTTTTCCATCTCATGAACTTCATTGTTAATGGAGGTGAAATTTGAAATCCAAATTCCATTTATGAGTTCGTAAATTTTGACATAGGCCTGATATTTCTCTTTTGGATTATATTTTACAGTCCGTGCAATCGTGTTTGGATTTCATAGCCAAGTATTTAGTTTGCATCCTAAGGTTAGTTTTAACTTGGTCTATTAAAGAGTTTCACGCTCAATCTGACATAATACTCAGAAACAATTGCTCCAAAGAAATTCCGGGTGTTGAAGTTTTTATCTGTCTTTTAAGTTGTTTTCTTGCACTGAATTGAATGTTATGTTACGTTTGCACTTGTATTACAATAAATGCGTTGGACCTTCTAACGTGTGTTGAACCAGGTATTAACCTTGGTACTATTGGATCTCCCTGGGCTCCTGTTTTTCTCCACTTACACTCTACTTGTCCTATTCTGGGCAGAGATATATCATCAGGCAAGTAGTTGATGAATTGTATCCTTCATAACCAATACTTTTCCATCTCATTGACAAGATGATTTCTGACATTTACCTCATTTGAATGATCAGGCAAGAAGTTTGCCTACTGATAAGCTCAGGATAGTTTATATATCTGTCAATGGCACAATGTACTTCATACAGGTATTTGTGTTGCTGCAATTCTTTTATACAGCAGAACAGTGTTTAATCTCATAGTCCTCTGCCATCTTTTCTCCAACAATGGTCTTTACAAATATCTTAGTGTTTTCTTTGAATTTTCCTAAATTTGTATTCATGGTGTACCATCCAAAGCTTTTAGAACTTTGCATGCCTTCTTGAAGTTGGAGGAAGAAGATATTTAATTTGTGCAAAAAGTCTCTAACAGGCTGATGTCCTGATGTTGTTACCTCCTCATCAGTATCACCTTTGCTGAGTATTTTTATTTTAACATGGGAAGGACAAAAAACTGAATGATTTTCAAGATTTTGTTTAGGCTATATGAATTTGGAATGTTTTATCACAATCTAGTTTTGAAGTGTTAGTGATTGTTGAAAACTTGGTGTTTGTACTAAGTCTTAGCACAGAACATGTAGGCCAATGAAGTTAAGGCTGATTGGATCTTTGTGGGGTTATTATCATATTTAAGTAAGATGACTTACCAAAATGAGTTTGATATCAGGTTTGCATCTGGGTGTACCTCTGGATAGATGACAACAGTGTTGTGGAATTCATTGGAAAGATATTTATTGCAGGTTAGGCTCTAAATTCATTGTTCATATGCTATCTTATGTTTCATTCTAAATACTAAATCCTTCTCATCCCTGCTAATGCTCTATACATACAACAATCAATATTTTATTTGAGGACGTATATGTATCTAATCATTTCTCTTTTTCTTCCAGTGGTGTCAATCATCGCAGCATTAGGTTTCTTGCTTTATGGGGGAAGGTGAGTATTCTGCTTAATAACCATTATGATAACTAAATTTCATTTGGTAATCGCTGCTGTACTTTCTGGTATTTATGTTCTTTAGTTTTGCATGGTTGATTGTGTGCTTTCATAATTTCAGGTTATTTTTTATGCTAAGACGCTTTCCAATTGAATCGAAAGGAAGAAGAAAGAAGCTTCGTGAGGTTTACTTATTTCCATACCTTGTTCCCTTTCATTTTCGGTTTCTCTTTTAGATGACAACATATATCTCTTTGTAAACAAGAAATCAGAGAGAGCACACATTTGGCAGTAATCAAACTGGCATATAGACATGAGGCAAAAGCAAGCACACAAACGCTGTAATTTGAATATCGAATTTTCAGGTCATATTGATAGCTTATTCTTGTCGCAGGTTGGATCGGTTACAGCTATATGTTTCACATGCTTCCTCATTAGATGCTTTGTGGTGAGTCTCAAATGGTTGCAACTCTGATTGAGTTTCAGTAGAGTCTTTTAATTCTCTATCAACATTAGATATGGAAGTTCTTAGTTCTTTACTTTCCTATATATGATGAAATACCGTCATATGGATTTCAGCTCATTCTATAATACGAGTTGTTAATCAATGATATCAATGCAAAAAGACGTCTTATTTTAGAGCATAAAATACTGTGCACTATAGACATACGCAATCTTCCACATAGATTGTGGTTGAAATGGTAACACGTCTGATATGGATACTGTGATTTGTTTTATCCTTCTGGATTTTCATGACATGTTTTTTAACTCAAATCCCAACATGCAGGTTCTTCTATCTGCATTTGATTCAGATGCATCTCTCGATGTCTTGGATCACCCAATTTTGAACTTGATCTACTACATGGTAATTGGCGTCTTTTTACATGAAGTTCGTCTCTGCAAAATTGATGACTCACTTTTGTTTCATTGGAAATTGAAAATTTGACAGCTTGTTGAGATTTTACCGTCAGCACTGGTCCTCTATATCTTGCGTAAGTTGCCTCCGAAGAGAATATCGGCGCAATACCACCCAATCCGATAATGGAAAAAATGTTACTTCATCGGTGGAATGCTGTTTTAACGGTGCATTGCATTGTGTGTCCAAGAGTAGGAGATAGCCAAAAGGGAACGAATCCAGATGTCTTATTCTGGTATGAGCTTGTGGTCGCGGCAATTCTTTTTAGATAGATATTGGATAGTTAGTTGATTGCAGCTTGTTGTTGGAGTGGGCGGGGGGAGTGTTGAGATTGTTTCCTTAGGAATTACTGTATTATATATTTAAGGGAAAATTTTCTAGTTTTACCATTTGAATTATCGTACCATAATTGTTTGCTTATTGGAATTGCCTTTTTTGTGGCCAAAACATTTCTTTCTTGGCAGCAAGGCTATTTTTGGCTTCCTACTTAATTGTTAAAAGCTGTCTTTTACTTGCATTTTAAAATTAAACTAAAAACGTTTTGGACTGACCTTGATTTCCGTAAAACTTTGTTTGGAAAGATAAAAGAATTCATTTAAGCCATAAAAGGCCACAAAAGGTCTATACAAAGTTGGATCAAGTAAAATGGAATATGTTGCTTTAACAAATATTTCTAGGAACAGAACCAGCAAGGTTAGACTTCATTGTCTTTCATGGAAAGAGCTCAATTGTTTTTCAATATGGCGTGCTGCCAGGGTTTCCCTTATTCAACAATGTAACTTATAAATTAAGATATGTTTATCTGTGTTGATCTTGTAAAACAATCTTTGATTTCTCTCTCCAAATGATATAAACTGCACAATTTAAACTAAGACTTGGATAGATTGTCTTTCTCTATTGAGACGAATTTATGATTAATCCATTCTAATATTTTGTTCCAATATGATTTGTGACAGTATAGGCTAAGAATGTGTTGGATGTTGGCCTAAATGGAGGAGGTAGCTACACTTGAAGTAAAGATGACATGTTATTTTAAGCTCACGTATAGCTTGTCAATAAATTTCACTATCTTGTCTTTAGTTTTGAATCTTCTCCTAAGCCAAGTAATTAAAGAAACTTTTGGTTTTAAAGACCCTTTCTAATTAACATTAAACCAAGGGATGAGAGGATTAGGGGTGCTTGAGTGTTTAGATGCAAGAAGAGTTTGAATAGTCTCCATTAGCGCTTAGAGACCAAACTTGTTTATGTGAAGTAAAAGAGTTAGGGATATAGCTAGGAATACAATTTTGCAGCTGTCAGTACCTCTACCTTAAAAGTGTCAAGAGTTATGTTATTGCATTGCTGACTCTTGCTTAAAAAGGGATTCTTGAGTGAAGAGAAGGGGTATCCAAAGAGGAATTCTTCCAGTAGTATCGACCAATACCCTCCTTAGGCCACAGAGGACTTAAAGAAGTTCAGTTATCATACCAAAATTATGTACCTTCACTCTTCCCTATCTGAAATTTGATGAAAGGATAGACAATAAGCCTATTTCTTAGGATCTAATAAGAGAATCAGAAGAATTCGTTCCTTATTGTCTATCTCTTAGGATCTAATAAGAGAATCAGAAGAATTCGTTCCTTTTAGAAATTTAACATAGGATGGTTTCCCTAAGATAGAACTTGTTCATCCATTTACTATAAAATGATTCTTTATCATTAAACAATCTCCAATTTCTTTTGGCTACTTGCATGGATTGAAAAGTATGAATTGCTGTGAGACCAGGCCCCCCTTCTTACTTTTTCCGACAAAACTTCTCCCACTTGATTTTAACACCTTCGGGACTGTCAATCTTGCCATATCAAAGGAAATTTTTGATACAATTTTCAATCTCCTTAGTGATTCTTTTAGGGAGTAGGAGATGAGAACTCCAATGAGAATGGAGATTATTCAATACAGAGATGATTAGCTGCACTCAATCAGCCTGATACAAAACTTTATTAATACTAGCTATTGATAATTCTCTTATATCTCTCCAGAATCTTCAAATAATCTTAATATTTTAGCTTTTTGATTGAAATGGGAACCCCCAAGTAATTGAAAGGTATACCTTACATGTTCAGATTAAAGATCTATTGTAGTCTCTCAGTATTGGTTAAATAAGAAAAGAAGTTTATTATACTCTTGCATTGATTGATTTTTAATTCTGAGATCCTGTAGAAGCTCACGAGGGATTGGTGTAATAAGGAGATGGATTCCTATTAAGCTCCACAAAGCAAAATTAGATCATCTGCAAAACAAATATAGGAAAGAGACAATTCCTTGCATTTATGATAAAACTTGAAATAAGGTCTTCTGGATATGTTGTAGCAAATAATCCTATTAAATATTTCCATAGCAATGAAAAAAATATAAGGAGAAAGAGGATCTCCTTATCTTATGCCATTAGTACCATTGAATTGCTTAGTTAGAGTTCCATTGATAAGGATACTAAATGATGGTGTTGATATGCAGTCATAAATCCACTTGATAAAAAAGTTAAGGAATCCAAACCATTCCAAACTTGTAGGGATAAAGTCCTAATGAAGTCTACCAAAAGCTTTAGAAAGATAAATTTTGATTAAAAAAAACAACTTTTGATGTGTCTGCATGAGCTATAGTCTCTCATCAATTCTTGGATCAAAAGAATATTATCAGAAATAGATCTGCCAGGTATCAAAGCTCTTTGAGATTCATCTATGAACTGATTCAAAATCTCTTTAAGCCTAATTGTGAGAAGTTTTGAAATGAACTTGTAGTAGTATTTCAACAAGAGATTGGTCAAAAATCATTAAGACAACATATATTAGTGAGCTTATGGATCAAGCTTATATAAGTAACATTGATTTTCCTCAATAGTCTTTTTGAATTCAAAAACTACAAAACATTTTCCATAAGGAGCTTACCTATAATGTGCCAAGTTTTCTAAAAACAGTAGGCATTAAAGCCATCAAGGCCTAAGACTTTCATAGGATTAAGGTTGAATAGGACTAATTTGATCTCCTACATGGGAAAACGTTATTGAAGTCTCATTAAAGTCTCCTAATTTAAGGAAGAAGGATAACCAATAAGTTCTACTAATTCTGGCAAATTTCAAATACTAGGAGCAGTTGTAGCACCAAGTAAGGAATCAAAGTAGTTTAGTATCATATTCCTTATGGGCTCCTTGTCAGTAGCCATCTGGTTATTAGAATCCATAAGAGAAGTTATCTTGTTGAGGTTCCTCCTTACCAGATTTGAATTGTGATGGAATTTAGTATTGAAATCCCCTTACCTCAGCTAGGTTATTCTTACCTTCTGTAAGAGTAGTGAATCATGCTCTTGAAGAGCTTCCTTGTACCTCTCAAGCTTAGTAGCTTAAGTGTTTTTGTATGCATATTGTCTGGTTAATTATAACAATCCTCCTAAGCTCTTCTTAACTCTTTCTTAACTTTTTACAACTTGATAAATGTAGTGGACTAATATGTTTTATAGAAGCTCTTTAATTTGTTTCTAAAAATATGGAGCTTCCTCATTAATTAAAATGCTTTACAACCCTCAATCTTGATATTCCATACGTCATGAACTAACTCCATAAATCGATCCTTTTTAGTTAGGAAGTTTAAGAATTTGAAAGGAGAATTGTAGGCATTTGGGGGAGTAAGGTTAAGCACCTCCAAATGGAGTGATCTAAATATAAAGGGGTTACAAAGTGGGCATAAGAGTTAGGGAATTGGCTCATACATAGGTGATTAACCAATATTTTGTCCAGATTTTTGTTGATAAGGTAGCTTCCTTGTTGTTTGTTACTCCATTTGTAAGAGAACTAGAAAGTATAAGATCAGCCAGTTCTAGTTTGGTAATAACACCCTCTAACTCTTTAATAAGATTTGATGCACTAATCCTATCACCATGAGCTTCAAAGGGATGTCGTATATAATTTAAATCACCTGCTATTAGCTAAGGCATACACATAGATGAATGGATGGAGAAAATGTCCTCCCTTATCTTCACTCTCGTAAATTCAAAGTTAGCTACATATATGATGGTAATCTCCATCTCATTCCTTGTTTCAGGATGTTTGCACTTAAGGTGAAATATATTGGTTTGATATTTTGAACATAAAGACCTAAATTTTTTAGTATTAAAGGCAAATATGATCCTACCATTGTAATTGAATGGTTTGTCTCATACTTCTAGCATTTCCTAAGAAATTTTATAGTCTTGAGCTTTTATCTTATTTCTAAAAGTCTAAGCAAAACTGGCTTTCTTTTTATCAAAAGATCCTTAACAGCTTGACCTTTAAGAGGCTTATTAAAACCTCTAATGTTCCAAAAAATCATATGTATTTAGACAAAAAGAGGTTATTTCACCATCCCACTGTTGGACCAATGGTGGTTGACAAATTAAATCCTACTTATGTTTTGATAATAATAAAATGTATAGAATTGGTTAAGA
>JAOTIZ010000002.1:30107977-30126250 GCA_027123425.1 Erythroxylum panamense | reverse complement strand
TTTCTTGTATCAAAAGGTAGCTTAGCTCTTCCTCTATGCTTTTCCTTGAACTTTCTTCAAAAATCCACTAAATCTCTTAGAAATCCACCCTAGGAAGCTTTCTCTTCTTCTTTTCTTCTTCTTTTCTCCTCCACCACCGAAACTCTCCCTCCCTTTCTCTATTTTCGGTAGCCTCTTCCTTCTTTCTCTAATTTCCTTCTTATTCTTCTTCTTTTATACTCCTTCTTAATAACTTACTTAAGCCCAAGGCCCAAATCCAACTCCTTCCTTCTTTATTTCTTCCTATACTCTCTTTAAGGCCCACATTCCAATTCTTTTAACTTAAGCCCAACTTATTTTTCTTTTCTTTCCTTACTTAAGTCCACTTCATTCCCTCTTTCTTTTCTTATTTCCTTTTAGGCCCATTTCTCCATTAATACTCTTAACCTAACACATTAATTACCTCTAATTCATTTAAATCAACTAGCACATTTAGTACATGCTATCTAACTCATTTAATCACATTCATTTATTACCTAACTCATTTAATTCATTAACTCATCTACCCAACATCTTTAATGCTAACCCATACTAATTTATTTCAACTTAATTAATACTAATCTAACTTACTCAATTAAGCTAATTATGCTTAATTTTAAATAAAAAGAAATTTTTGGGCCTAACAAGGTGTCCAAGTATTGGAGCAAAACTATTTAACAATACAAAATGGATCGGTCATGGTCGTATAGATAAAGCTCACATCAATCGACAACTATATGGATGTAATAATCCACGAGTCAAGAAGTCTTCAACCCTCGTTTCGAAGGCTAAGGTTCTTCACTCACTTCTTATCCACTGTATTCTACCAAGAGTAGGCTCAAAGGACCTGGTGACATTGAATGATGAACACTGTTTATTTCATCTACTTACTCACTAACACATTAATCTTCCGTTATTAATTTTGAAGAACATGATAAAGTCTAGGGAAGATTATTATGGCTCTTTACCTTACGGTATGCTATTGACAAGATTCTTCAGAGAATCTAGAATCCTAATTGACAGAGGAAACAAAGTAAAGATGAATGTGAAGAGTGTTATTAATGCCTCTACTGTTCACATAATGGGAACCAAGATTGAAGCTGAAGCGGATATAGATTTTACACCTAAAGTAAAGTCTGAGGGGGAGCTTATAGTAAAATGAAGCAGGAGTGAACATGTTTCGTCTTATATACAAGTAAAACCTTGATCAACAAGAAGAATATCCGCAGTAGGAAAGGTTGAACAATCGTCTGATATCCTAATATAAGTTAAGACGATTCTACAGAGGGAGGAAAGCAGGGTTCAACAATTAACTCATCAAGTGTCTTTGAAGAGGAAGGCTGAGACACTACAATCAGAAAAGACTAAGCAGTCAAGAAGGTCACCAAGATTATTGACCTTACGACAACAAGAACAGAAGAAGTAGAAAGTTCTGATTCTTGGTGGAGCTTCTGAGAAGCAAAAGTAACGGAAGTAGCCTACTAAATCAATTGTCTCTATCCTACAAAGTCAATCAGCAAACTCATCTGGAGAGACAGAGATAAAAAGGAAGTTAGTATTTGAGAAAAAGATGCCTCAATAATAACTCTCTTATAAATCAGAAGAAGAACAATAGAAGATGAAGCCTAGTTAGAAAAAGGATTCTTCGTTTGATGTTCCACAAAAGGCACGGACAATTGAACCCCACCTAGTACTTTACCACCCTCCTTAATTAGTCAAAAAAAAGAATTTGAAAATAAAGGTTATAGAAGAATCAGTACCTGATCGAAACAGAAGTTCAATTATTATCAGAGAACCTTTTAAGTAGACAGTTAAGGTACAAGTTGAGTCTATACCAATAAACGATCAGATAATACATCTTCTCAGTCATGAAAAATGAAGACTATATGGTATTATGCGAAATGAAAAGTTAAAACCATATCCAGTGAAGATTACAAAAGATCATTATACTATCTATTTGATAATAAGTAGAACAACAATAAAGATTGTTCCAGATGTACAACCAAGACGTCCAACCCCCGTAATAAACGAAGAAAAAGGGAAGATGAGGATATTTCTTGAAAGGCATGAAGATGTTCTTATAGAAGAACAAATTCAAGTGGCTGTAAAGAACATAGACGATGCATGTCATGCAGCTCAACCTGTAGGTGTCTATGTATCACATCACATATCAAAGGCATCAGGAAGTCAATTTGGAGTTTCTACTAAAGATGAAAGTTTCAAGGTAGTTGGCAAAGTGATAGAAGGAAGGTACAGAAGTATAACAATAGAAGGTATCAATTTCAACTTAGAAACCTTTGTGCATTTAATCATGCATTTTAGGCCCTTAGGTTTCATACCTTCAGTTAAAAATGTTTTACACCTTCTTGAGCAACCAATTTTCAAACTACCCAGACTTGATGATCTTGATCTCCCAGAAGGAACACAAACCTTCAAATTACCCTCAATCAAAATCATAGAATTAGACGTTTCACTTAGAGAACGATCTGTTATTGAACTCCTTCATCCACTTACTAAAATAAAACAAGATCCTACTATTAATTCAGAGTTCTTGAAGCATTTCATCAATTGGACTGAAGCTAGTCACAAGCAGAAGGAAGTTCAGGACACCTTAGAGAAAATTTTTGAGGAAATTCATACTAAGGTTGATGAACTGAGTGATTCAATGGTTGATTTTCATAACGAAATAGCACTTCTACGTGTTTCTATTAAACAAAACCTCAAGATGATCCGCGCTGATATTCAACATATGAATTCTAAAATTCTGAAGCGCCTAAGATGAATTATCTTTTTGATTAATAACAAATAGGGGGAGAAGAGGAGAAAAAGGGAGAAAAGTGGAGAACATTAGAAAACATTGTATATCTTATGCATATCTTGTGTGTTGCTTTGATTGTTATTCATCTGTACATTATTTGTTTATTCGTCTGAATATTATTTTATCTTCTAATATTATAATTATTTGTTATCATAAAAAAAGGGAGATTGTTAAGTCAAGAAGACTTCACTTCGTTATTAATTTTGATGACAATCAAATAATAATATTCTTAGTGGTGTGTGAACTATTTTGATGAGATTGTTAAGTGCGCAAAAGAAATGTAAGTGACACAAATCGTCAACTCAAGACGATACATAGTCAAACCAAGACGATATTTAAGACTCAAGACGGACCACTCAAGACGGTTAACATAAGAAGATACAGAAGGTCAACATAAGAAGATATAGAAGGTCAACATAAAATGATACAGAAGGTCAATACAAGAAGATACATGGTCAACATAAGAAGATACAGAAGGTCAACAAAAAAAGATACAAGGTCGGCACAAGACGAAAGCACGACACCAGACAAAGCATAACACTATAAGAACTATAGTACAAGACGATGCAAATGAAAAATATTTTAAAATGTTAGTCAGTCAGTTAGATGGAGTTAGTTACAGGTCTCAACTAATAATGATTTCTAAAAGATTCAAGAAGCAGATTTCTCAAGAAGACAGTTGAAGATTTAGGCTATAAATACTAGGTATAGTCATAAACTAAATAATGTTTTATAATGAATATACGATACAAGAGAGAAAATTTGATTGTACAATACTTAGAGAAACTCTGTACTCAAGTGTGAAAGAAAGAGAGCAAATACATCTGCAACATGAAGCCCAAACAATATCTTTCTAAGAGAAAGAAAGGCCAGAGCCTGAAGAGGCTAAGAAAGCAGATAAAGAATACTTTGTGAGAGAGACCTGAAGAGGCTCTGCAAGTGTAGAAAGAATACTTGTAACCTTGAAGCGTATAGCTAAATCTCGTAAAAACTTTGAGGACTGGACGTAGCCCAAGGTTAAGGGTTAACTAATATAAAATCATAGCGTCTATTCTCTAACCCTTATCTTTTTAATTTTCTTGTTGTTAGAAGAGTAGATAATAATTTTTGCGATTGCATTACTCATTGATTTAAGTGAATTGTTTTATAATCATCTAAATTTGTAAAGAAATTCAAGAAGTTTCTAAAGATTAATATCTTTGAAAATTTTACACAATTCAACCCCCTTCTTGTGTATTCTACATATTATACGTGATTTCTATATTAACAAGTGATTTACTTCAGTACGTTCAGGTTTAGAATTGTTTTAATTGGTTAGATATGTATGTTTTGAGTGTTATAGGCGTTAGATCATGCTATTAATCTTTAATTTTGTATATTTAAGTTGCATTGATATATTTGTTAGTGTTTGAAATCAGATATCGAAGAATGGAGAAGATTTAGAGGAAGCCCGGCAGAAGATCTAGCGCACGATCGTGGTTGGACAAGTCTATAGGCCATGATCATGACCTGTGTGATAGTAAAGACTGATCGGTTTTTAAAACTCAACTTTATGGGGTTATTTTGGACTTTTTGATCCTAGGAAATACTTAGTTTTTACCCTAAATAGAAAATACTACAAAGGACAAAAGAGGACCCTAATTTTTGTGCCTCCATTTTGCTAAATTGGGAAAGATCCAAGGAAGAGGAAGAACAAGAGAGAGAGGAAGAGAAAGAAGAAGGTGGAGTTTCAGCTACTTCAACCTCCAATACTCCAAGTTACTTTCTTTCTGTCCATCTTTTATTTCATGTATTTGATGTATGAGATGGGACTAATGATGATCAATCATAGGTTAAGGATGTTCTAACTTTTATTTAGGAATTTGTTCTTGATTTAATTTTAATCTAGTTGTTTCTATGTTAATGCATTTGCGCGTTGTGATTATCTGTTGTAATTACATACTTCAATAGTACATCGAGAGTGAACCAAATGCAAAATGATTGGGTTGGTTAATAAGAGTTAAATGACTTAGTATACTAAGTAAATAATCAAATTGGTATTTATATATAGAGAGATCTCGTATAAGGACCTAGTTGTTTAATAGAATGATTAAAATCTGATTAGGTTGTGGGCTGATTGGTAATCGAGAGATTACATATTCAATAATTCGACTTAATTAGCATTTAATAATTAGGACTTAGTGATTATAACTCGAGAGAGAATAATCCAACCTTCGATAGTCTAGAACCGACACCACATTAGAACAAAAACTTAGCATTAATGATAGGATAAATCCCCTATGTTATAATTTGTTAATCTTCCTTGATTGAATTTCAACTGTCAATTAGTGGTGAGCAATTTTGGTTTCTTGTGTGTTGACTTTACAATTTAATTTTCAATCAATCCATATTCATGAATTTACTTTTCTATTGAGTTTTTATTTTCATTTTAATAATCCTTTTAGGCCTAAGATAACTTAGATTAGTTCACCAACTCCTCGAGAGATCAACACCTTATATACTTCATTCATGATCCGTGCACTTTTCGTATATTAAGGGTTTTATAAGATTAAAACTTGCTCAACAGTTACCTGTTGTAAAGATCCTTTCAGTTAGTCTCTAAGTTTTCTTCTCTATAGGTTATGGTTTCTATGTTTGAGAGACCTTCAATTGATCGTCAATAGGTTCTAGATTTTCATTCAACCTGATGAATGGAATCACCTAGGTAAGTCAGTTATAAAAGTAATCAAGATACGTATCCTTCCAAAATTGATTCTCCTAATCTCAACAGTGGCTTAATCAATAGATATGGGGTTGCTAATATACTAGAAAGGTGGCTATGACCACTTATAGTCCAATACTCAAAGGGGGAAATCATGTATACAAATCCATATAGGTTTGTTTTCCTATTTACCGTCCTCTAATTTCAACCCATACATCCATAATTGGAGTAATAGTGGCTTGTTATGTACATGCCAAGGTCCATCTTGAATCACTTTCTTAGAATCTTTAAAGCTTGCAAATTTGAAGAGAAAAACGTCCTCATTATTCACAAGCACTTTCTATAAACAATGTTGCTTCTAGTTATTCAAAACCCCTTGTTTCATAATTGGGAAGGCTATCCTCTTATCCAAAAAAAAAAGACAAGAATGGTGGGCTTCATCTATCAGCTCTAGTTTTAAGAAGCTCCAAAGGTGAAAAGATAATCATTTGCTTGGATGCTTTACTAGGAGGACAATAGGTTAGATTTAAATTAGGTTTAGGATCACCAACCACGTACACCCATGATTTTCAATTTGGTTGAGGATTCATCTTAGTGTCCTGAACATTGTGTAGTGAAGATCCAGAAAGTTCCTTCCTCGTAGGTGCCTCAGATTGAGAGTATAATAGTTTGAGTTTAAGGGGGAAAGCATTAGTATCTGTAAGATCAAACTAATGGCTGATTGTTAAAGGGAAATCTGTAGGATAAAGATGTTAGCAATTTATCGATCAATTTATGTAGACATTGTTAAACAAACCTGAATCTATATCTTTGGAATGTTCTTGCAAAAACTTTATTTCCTCTCCCCTTTCTTTTTCTCTGTTACAAGTTTCTCCAATGGTTAAGATAACCATCTTTCATGATTTTCTAACATATACGCAAATCATCCAATCAACATGTCTTTTTGGTTAATATAAGAAGAGAGGAAAAGGGTATGAGACAAGGGTATGAGACCCATTGGAGTCCAACGCTTTGAGATCCAATAACCATGATCTTGGGTTCTTTCCAATAGACTCAAATCCATAAATCACATGGGCCATAAAATATCTCACATTCTCCCACTTGGCCCATGAGATGTATTGACGATTCAATAATAAAACGGTAAGTGCACACAATACATTGAATCGATCAAATCATCCTAAAGTGAATTAAGATGATTGGATTATGGCAGGCATAAGTTATATACAACATAATTCCTTCCATGTATCATATAATCAACTCAATTTATAAAACTTTAATTGAGTAATTCTGTAATTGTTATGACACAAATAATAATTATGGTTTACAACATAATATGGATAACTAGTAAGTGAGCAAAACCATATGACTATAATTGAATTCACAAGTGTCAGAACAATTTGAGCAAAACACTTATATATATATATATGTTAAAATGCGATGCTAATGAGGACTTATCTATAATGCCCAGCTATTCATCATGACCAATAAATGTTTTGGGTGGTAAGCCTTTAGTTAATGGATCTGCTATCATTAGATCGATACCAATATGCTTAATTAACTCTTTATGTTTTTACACTTCTTTTTTCACAGACAAATACTTCAAATCTATGTGTTTTGTACTCTTTGAATATTTATCATTCTTAGAAAAGAAAATAGCGACAGAATTATCATAATAAATTCTTAACGATCTATTAATACTATCAATAATATGAAGACCGAAGATAAAGTTCCGCAACTATAATCTATGAACTGTGGTATCAAAGCATGCCACAAATTCATTCTCTATAATGGAAGTAGCAATGACAGACTGCTTTCTACTTTTTCACGAAATTGCTCCTCCAGCTAATAGGAACATATAACCGAATGTAAATTTTTGCGAGTCTACACAATTAGCATAGTCTCAATCTGAATAACCTATCAATTCAAGATGAGTTGATTTTTTATATGTAAGCATATAGTCCTTTGTGCCTTGTAATATCTAAGAACTTTCTGTGCAATTTTCCAGTGGTCCATTCTAGGATTGCTTCGATATCGGTCTAGCATTCTGACAACAAAACTGATATCTGGCTGAGTGCATGTTTAAGTGTACATTAAGCTCCCATCTACTGACGCATAAGGAATAGCCTCCATTTCCTTATGATCCAAATCATTTCGTGGACATTGTATTTGACTAAATTTGTCCCCTTTCTGAATTGGAACTATCCCTACGAAGCCTTTTTCCATTTGAAATCTTTTTAATACTTTCTTGATATAACCTTTATGAGATAATCCTAACAATCCTTGTGATCTATCATGGAATAATTCAATTCCTATCATATAGGATGCCTCACCCATATCTTTCATTTTGAAATTATTAGAGAGAATCATGTTATTAGCAACAAGAAGGATATCATCGACAAATAGGACTAATATAATGAACTTTCTCCCACTAACCTTCATATAGATACAACGATCAATGATATTTTCTACAAAACCATAAAACATAATGATATCATAAAACTTAAGATACCATTGTCGGGAATCTTTCTTTAGTCCATATATTGACTTCTTTAATTTACACACTAATCGTTCCTTTCCTGTGGTCACGAAACCTTCCGGTTAATCCATATAAACTTACTTCCAAGTCGCAGTTTAGAAAAGCAATCTTTACATCCATTTGGTGAAGCTCTAAGTCATAATGAGCCACCAAGGACATAACAATTCTTAAAGAGTCCTTCTTTGAAACTAGAGAGAAGGTCTTTTTATAGTCAATGCCATCCTTCTGAGTGTAACCTTTGGCAACAATTCTGGCTTTATACCTTTCAATGTCACCTTGTGAGTTACACTTGGTCTTAAAGATCCATTTACAGCCCACTTGCTTTGCACCTTCCAGCAACTTAACTAATTCCCAGACTTTGTTGTCATCCATTGATTTCAACTCATTTTCATAGCATTAAACCATTTTCAGAATTGTTACATTCTATGGCTTATTTGAACGAGACTTGATCCTGATCAATGCTCAAGTCACATTCACATTCAAGTGAGTAAACTTCATAGTCACTCGAAATAGCTGATCTTCTCTGCCTTACAGACCTTCATAATGCTACTTCTTATGGCATCACTTGATCATTTGTAACTTGAACATCATTAGCTTGTTCTTCATTAATATGTTCAATTTGTGGAATTGGAACATTAATTTTTTGTTCCAGTATATTGCATATCCGTGATGCAATGAGAGGAATAACAACTAGTGAGATCACATTTTGATGTAGTAGATTTTACTTGACTTGGAGTAGTTTCTACTTTGACTCTCATGAATATCCACTTTTCACAATTCTCCACTCCCACTAATTGGACCATTCTCAATAAACCGAGCATTGCCAGACTCAACTATTCTTGTACTATGATTAGGACAATAAAATCTATACCTCTTTGATTTTTTGAGATAACCGATGAAATAACCACTAATGGTTCCCACATTAAGCTTCTTTTCATGTAGATTATACAGCCTTACTTTTGTTGGAGAACCCCAAATGTGAAGGTGTCATAAACTAGGTTTCCTTCTTGTCCACAGTTCATAAGGTGTCTTAGGTATGCAGTGGTCTTTAATGCATGCATCCACAATGATAAAGGTATAGTACTATTACTTAACATACTCCTAACCATATCTATAAAAGCACGATTCTGCCTTTTAGTTACACCGTTTTGTTACGGTGTACAAGGCATTGTGTATTGCACACATATGCCTCGACTTGCAAGAAACTTTGTAAATGGACTTGGACATTGTCCATTTTCATCAAATTTTTCATAATTTTCACCACCTCTATCAGATCTCACTATCTTTACTTTTCTGTTTAACTACCTTTCTATCTCATTAACAAACACCTCTAGGATGTCCACAGGCTGAGACTTCTCATGTAGCAGATAAATATAACCATATCGTCAGAAGTCATTAATAAAGGTAATGAAATATATTTCACCACCCTAAGAAGGAGCATCAAAAGGACCACAAATGTTAGTGTGTATTAATTCAAGTAATTCGCTACTTCTGGTGGTTGGATGCTTTGATATATGTTTGGTTTGCTTGCCTTTAATGCAATCCACATATATATCCCAGTTAACAAAATCCAATGGAGGTAAGATTTCATTTTTAACTAACCTTTGTACCATTTCCTTGGATATATGACCTAATCTTTTATGCCACAAAAACACAGAACATTTATTTTGTGCACTACGTTTACTTCCTATAATATGGTCAACATGAAATAGAGATGCAGCAAAATCAACATCAAGATTGAAACGATATAAACAATTAATTAAGGTACTAGAACTATAATAGTACTTATGTTTATACAATGAAAAAACGTTGTTCCAATATTAAATTAAAATCCTACATCATCAAATTTTGTAATAGAAACTAAATTCCTAGCACATTCAGGAACATAAAGACACTTTTCTAGATCTAGGTAGCACCTAGTATCCAAGATCAATCTGTATGTCCCAATTCCCTCTATCCGTGTCTTTATTATATTCCCCATATATAAGAACTTTTCAGTTCCGCTTATGGTTCGGATTGAAAAAAATCCCTGTTTAATATATGACACATGAGTAGTTACACCATAATCTAACCACCAGGTATTATGAGGCACTTCAATAAGATTTGATTCAAAACATACTGAGACATAGTATGTACCTTTCTTTTCAAGCCAAGTCTTTTTTCAGGGCAATCCTTCTTGAAGTGACCAGACTTTTTACAGAAGTGGCACCTTTTTTCTTTATGGATGCGACTCTCATTAACTTTATTGAGAGCTTTGTCCTTACCTTTTCCTTTCTTTCCCAGTTTGTTTTTACTGCTACTAGCTCCTTGATGAAACATGAGACGAACGGAGTGTTCCTTTATTTTGTTCAATCTCCCTTCCACTTAAACTAACCTGGCCTTAATTTCTTGAAGATTCCATTTTTCTTCAATAATATTAAAATTCACTTGGAACTGTCCAAACCCTAAAGGAAATAAGTTGATTATAAACTGTACCAGAAAGGACTCACTCATATTCATACCCATAGATTTCAACTTTGCAGCTAGGTTTGACATATGAGTTATATGGTCATGAATGGGCTGCAACCAGTCAAACTTCTTGATCGTTAGCTCACTCATTAAAGTCCCTACTGTGGACTTGTCAGCTATATCATATTGGGAGTATTCTTGAAGCTTTAACATGAACTCCTTTGCTTTATCCTTCTTAGTCATTAATGGCTTCACATAGTCTACTACTGTCATTCGCATCAAATTAAAGCCTATTAGATCGTTCCCAAGCCTCATAATAAGACTTATCAGCTTTAAAACTAGTCTCAGTTATGAGTACGGGCCTTGTGTCTAAAGCTATGGTCAAGTATAAATCCATTACACCCAGTTGGAACTAGATTTGTTCAGACTAGTCCCCATAGTTCAAACTATTGAACTTGATCAAGCCATTTCTTAAGGCAAACAAATTAGTAGATGCTGCACATATAACATAAAGCCCACGCATTAATACTTTAAATAGACCTAAATAGATTCAAACCAATAATAAACTTTAATTATGCATTTAAATTCTGCTTTGGGTGAAATTTAAATACATAGTTGTAACCTATCATGATGCAAATATAGTTCACTATAATAGACAATCAATCACATTCTAATCAATATGCATGTTAGCTTTGGATATACAATCATATTAACCAAATATGTTCATAAAGTCCTTTTAATATCAATAGTTATAAGCAATGGTCCACCTTTAGGTGACCTCCTAGCGTTATAATTAATAATTTCAAATGTTCAGTGCAACATTTATGTCATTTTAAGAGCATCATGTTAACATGAACAACTGAAACATTTAAAATTAAATGTTTAATATTTTCATGCAATAAACATTTAATTAGATAATTATTGTACATAACAAATTTTATTTAATTAGTTTGGTCACTTTGGCGAATAACAAACTATTGTAAATTACCATTATGTCATGTAACACATGCATCATATAATAGGAAAATTTAATTCCAAATATTACCTAATATAAAATAGTCAATGTACCAAAGAAATATATAATATGGCACTGATTTTCAAAATTATATTATGTATAGAACATAAATCAATTATGAATTAAATAACTTATTATAATTGCCCATAACCCAATCTTTATCTTTAATGGCCCAAAAACCCAAAGATAAATCAGTCTATAATTTGATTATGGGCTTGGAAGTCCATCAGAGCACGCACTAGTGTCTGCCAATAGAAAGACAGCGTCTGATGTATGTAGTGCACGCGCCAATGTCTGCCTTACTACACGCGCCAGACGCTGCGCCACAGGCAATGGAAAGGTAGATGCTAGCACGCGCCAGACGATGCGCTGTCTTCTTCCTCAGACGCCTATGATTGTAAGTTTGTATTTTTTATTATTCTATGATAGGTTTTCGTTCATACCACAAGCCAATGGGTTTTCTTTCATATCACAAGCTATCCCTTCCTAACGTGATAACCTTTAGATACATGAAGCAAACCCTTTTCTAACATATATGAAAATCATCCAAACAACATGTCTTTTGGACCTAACAATTTGTCTTTTGGGTTAATGTAAGGAGAGAGGAAAATGATATGGGACTCATTTGAGCCTAATTCTTTGAGACCCAATAACCATGATCTTCGGTTATTTCTAATAGACTCAAATCTATAATTCACATGAGCCACAAAATATCTTACAAAAGAAAGTACACAAAGCCACAGAACAATCTAGACAAAAGAAGGATAACAGGTTTCAAATAGAATTGAAGAAGTAGAAAGTAGAATATAGGTAGTGTTTTGGAGTGATATCAGAGCAGTATGTTGGAGAATAGTACAGAAATAAACAAGTACCGAGAGAGAGGAGTCAAGTATCAGTTTGAAGCACAACTTAGAAGGGAAAGAAAGGAACTGCATAGGATCTACCATGCAGTGAGAAGTGTACGCACCGTAGCCTGCAAGGAGGAGCTGCTGAGAGATAAACAGGTGTTAAAATTAGAGGGGTGACATCTAAAAGGTGATATCAACTAAAATTAGTATCAGATTTCTCTTGATTTAGGTCCCAAATTTAAGCATAAAATGTAATTAATTTACCACCTATTAATGATGTCGGAATATCAATCAGAACTTAAATATATCCAATGCTGCCGCCTGTGGAAATACCCTTATCCACATTTTTTTCTGACCATGCTATTTATAGACGACAACAACAACAACTAATTATGGTGATTATTCTTAAAAGCTTATAAATTGTTGTTGACTCCCACCTTGCGTTATCGGGAAAACCTGTAATTTTCCCACGAAAGATTATCAGTCTATTGCTTGCAACTTCTGACCGGTAATCTTTGCTCAAACGCATGCTTGATGCAAATCAGCTTTCGGAGCCATAAATGGTGTTTGTTAAAACGCAACTCTAGTAGTTATGAATACAATCATTGAGGAACCTGAAGGTAGGACTCGAAACCTCTAGGCCAAAAAATACAAGGAAAATCCAAAACCTGAAATAGCAAAAATAAAGGAATTACGGAAGCGAGAGTGGAGATGAGTTTCCTTTCTTGTTGTAAATTCGAAAGCAATCATTCCTTCAAGGATAATAATTCCTTTAAGGAGAGCGTGGCAGATACTGGCAAGGCATTTAATAGAAATGGCAACAGATTTTCCTTCTTCATCAAGAGTATGTCACATAAAACAGGTACAATTGTTGAGAATTTCCGGATCTGGATTTTGAAATGACGAAGCGATGCTTTCTCTCGAACTTATGAAGATTTTATTTTTACACTTTATCTTGCATGGAGCCAATGATGATATGCCATGCATCCTGATCTGTCTGAAATCATTAAATGTGCAGGAAGCAGCAGGCATAGGAGGATATCAGAGGAGGTAATGAAAGTTGGAAATGCAAAGGTATCTGCTAGAGCTTTCTCGTATCAAGAACTAGCAGCTGCAACCAACAACTTTAACGACGATTGTCTGGTGGGAGAAGGTGGATTTGGGAAAGTGTATAAAGGACGCGTTCAAAGTACTGATCAAGTCTGTCTCTGTCTCTGCCTCTTTTTCTGTGGTGTTCCTATTACGCTTTGTGCTCGTTTGTTCACTTGTTTCATTCTTTTTTCTGCAGGATGTGGCTATCAAGCAACTTGACAAGAATGGACGACAAGGAAACAGAGAATTCCTCTCAGAGGTTCTTATGTTAAATCTTGTTCAACACCAAAGCCTTGTCAAACTGATTGGTTACTGTATTGAAGACGAACACAGAATGTTAGTTTACGAATTCCTGATCAATGGGTCTTTGGAAGATCACCTTCTTGGTATATGCTCAACCTTTTCATCCTTTTTTAATTTTCTTACCTGAATGTAAAAAAAAAAAAGTAACAGTAGTAATATGTTGTCTTATAGAGACAGCCCTAGAAGCATTCCTTGTGCCTGCATTCTAACAGCACTTTCTCTGGCAGACTTGCCTCCCGGAAAGGAGCCCTTGGATTGGAATACAAGGATGAAGATAGCAGTCGGAGCAGCAAAGGGGCTGGAGTATTTGCATCATGTTGCCAAACCAAAGATCATTTACCGTGACTTCAAAGCGTCCAACATATTACTTGATGCGGACTTTAATCCAAAGCTATCTGATTTCGGACTTGCTAAGTTGGCTCCTTCAGGAGAGCAGGAACTTGTGTCTACGAGGGTTATGGGTACCTATGGTTATTGCGCCCCAGAATATCAGCGCAATTGTCAGCTGACAACGAAATCTGATGTCTACGGCTTTGGTGTTGTGTTTCTTGAGTTGATAACCGGAAGGAGAGTGATTGATGTGAAAAGACCAACTGAGGAGCAGAACCTAATTTACTGGGTATGTTGATGATACTAGAGACATAATTGCTGTTTATATCATGAGAATCTATGTTTGGACATATCTATTTAACCAGACAATTTATACTGTAAGCAAATATAAGCTTATCTACACTTACTTTTTCTTATCCTGAAATTAATTCTAGTTGGAATCTTTATCTTGCAGGCGGAGCCTTTGTTTAAGGATAAAAGTCATTTTACAAAAATGGCAGATCCATTGCTTCAAGAAAACTACCCAAAGAAGGGTCTGTATCAAGCTCTTGCAATAGCAGCCACTTGTCTGCAAGAGGAACCTGACACAAGACCTTTTATGTCTGATGTTGTGAGTGCACTCCAGTTTCTGGTTAAGCCGAAAGCTGAGGAACAAGTTGACAGGATTTCATTAAAATGCAGTTCTCGGTATGTTGACTCAGTAATAGAAGGAAATGCAAGCGAAAACCAAGGAGTTTAGGACTTATCACACAAGTTGAAAACTGAGCCATACAAAACCTACCAAAACTGTAAGAACTGTTTGTTTCACGAGTCTCAGCGCTCTATCAGCTTTTACACGTCCTGAGTCTCGTGAAATTTGTATGTGTCCCTATTCTTAGTTCCATAATTTTGCATACCAATTGGTGAGTTTGCTTCGTAAGTTGCAGTATTTTCATCGAATGTTGGCTTCACAATTCTTTTCGGGTTTGTTTAATACAATGACACCTTTGTATTCTGTACCCATGTCTCTTACAGTAGTAAAGTCTGTCTCATTCTCATCATTCTCAATCTTCTTATTTGGCTTATAAATTCACGCGCTATAAGTACGCTTTACAAGCTCTAATTGACTTCTTAGCATTTTAAGCCTGTTCAAGACCAAAATACATCACATTGTTTGAGCAAACTCTTAACAGAGTCTTCTGATTTGTCGGACATCCTGCACAAACAATTACAGCTTGAAACCTTGATCTTTTTAAGCAAATCATAGAGTATGCATCGTCTTAATCACAAAAGGAACTACAAATATAAAACTGTAACCTTTCTGTGCCAAATAGTTATCCTTGAAAAGCTAGTGCTTATACATTAGAGCATTGAATTGTCAAAACTCTTGAACAATGGAAGTCGTTTCTGTGCCAAATAGTTATCCTTGAAGTGCTGGTGTTTGAAGCCCTACCTTGGTTTCAATTCAGAATCAAAATGACCCCAGTTACCAAAAGAAGCTAGCCACAACATCCGACCACAAATCCAAGAGAGATTGTATCTGACGACTGACAACACTCCTTTGTAGATGTACAGACGAGCTTACAAATCTGTAATTGATAGAATCTGGCTGAAGCATAACATGTGTATCAGTTTGAAGGATGAGAAAACGTGTGAGCTCCTCATATATGCATATTCTTCATATCTTCCTTGAGGTTTATATAACTGAACCCGGGAATTCCATTGAGCTGGTTGGTATCAGCAACTTCTACAACTGAACAGATGCTTCGAAGGAATCCACTGTTGCGACTTCTTTTCTTCCTTTTCCAACTCATCTTCAAGGACCAAAAACCTGCAGGCTTTGAACGGTCGTCGTTGGAGCCCACCTCAACAACCTGTTCTTGAATTTTCCTAGAACTTCCAAATCGGTCTAATTCGAACTTGGTGAAATACTCGATCTCTTTTCTAACCAGTGATCCAACAGTGCCCCGCGTGCCTATGGCAACTGGAGCTGTTGAAGCCATTTTTTCAGGGATCTTGGGGGTTATAGTGCTGGCTTTATAATGCATCAGTTCAGTGAGAGTGGAGTAACGGAGGTGGCTTCAGGTCGAAGAAAGTTAGTTGTCTTTAGGACAATTGGGAGTGTTTGCTTTAGGTACAGGGAATCTCATATTCATGGTCCTCATATACCGCTTTATTAGTTGAAGTGGACAACATGAGATTGTGCACCATTGGCGGGACGGTCATCATATTCAGCTTGTGGGCTGCATTGAAAGCTTTTGACTGTTGCTGGTTCTTTTACTTTGACAATAATAACTTTTTTTACTCCATTGCTAGTAAAAATGGTTGGCCTGATGATTGATTTTCAAGATTTATACCAGCTGATAAAGTTTCATGGTGGAGAAAAGCCCCATAAGCTCTTCTGTACATATGGTATCTGATAGGTCAACTGTCTTTTCTCATGTCCCCTTTCTAGGAACGAAAGGAGAGGAGAGTTACTACAGTATTGATTATTGCTTGTGAAATCACTTGAGTGCTTCCGATAGTCATCGCGGGGAGGGTGCTTAACTGGTTATGATTGTCTTGATTTCTCACCTTTGATTTGCTTTTGTGTGAATGCATTATTCGGTTTCCAAAGTAGACATGCACTAGTGTAAGGTCACCAATTGCGCCTAAGTTTGTGGCAGAGTTTGTATTTCATTATTTCGGAATTGCCAATCATAAAGAAATATATCTTACCTGTAAGTGATTAAACTTTATCTAGCCCACCATCCACTGCTTGAGAGTGTCTTATAATGTGCTTATCCTATCGAGCTTTCTTTGTCACAATTGTTCAATTTAACATAGATTCTTGTAATATTATAAGTTACTGTTTGGTTGTATCCTCTTTGTAATTTTTAGTTTTTGTTTCTTATTTTCAACTTTTTATTTTGGTTTTGATTTAAAAAACTTATTTAGTTGAGATTTGTAATGAAAATATTAAAAACAAAAATATATTTATTAAGATTTGTAATTTATTTATTTTCATATCCTATTTTTATTTTATTTGTGTTATGCTATTAGATATCTTTTTTTTAAAATATCTTATTTTTAAAAACAATTTTACTTTTAGGTTTTTATTTTAGTTTAATTTTTATTATGAAATATTTTAAACATAAAATTTTATAATGATTACAATTTTATTAGAGGTGTAAACAATGCGTGTATATATATGAATTTGAAATTCTAAAAAATTGTAGTTAACCATAATATAAATGCAATAAAAATCTCACACCCATTTTCTATAAGACCCCAAATTGTACCCTAGTTGGAATGTTATATGTTCATGAAAGTACATGTATGGTAGGTGTTAAAAATTGTAAGATGATTGAGAACTACATTTGACATGAATTTTGGGTTTAATGGAACCTACATAGTGAATTGAAATTAATTGATACCATTAGAAAATTGAGGTATTAAAATGTACAGTCTAACTAGGAAAATTGTCAAGTGATAAGATAAGTTGGTACATGAAAATTGAAATGATTAAGCCTATGAGTTAGTAACATTTGACATAGTTGATGCATTGACAAGTGGCAGTAATAAGTGAGTGACAAATGGCTTATTATATTATTGACATGTGGCAGCTCCAATGTGGGACAAATGAAGATCATGCATAGTGACACATGTTGTGTTGGGACCCGATCCGAAAACCGGATCCTAACCGGAAGACAGAACGAAAATAACGAAAGCGAATGGAAACGGAAATTTCGCATCGAAATTTCAAATTGGAAAACAAAGCAATCGATAAAGCGAACAACGAATTAAATACAAAGGTATCGGCAGCGAAACAAATACTTATCGATATCAAAAGCGAATCGGATCGAAATAAAAGTAGCGAAGCGAAATAATCGAATACGAATCATAAAGCGGAGCCAAACAAAATAATTAATCGAACTGAAACACATTCCGACATCCGTTGGAACCACAAAGTATATAAAACTTCTCGCGTTGGGAACCTAGACTATTCCAAATCCGGTATAATTTTTTTTCTTTCTTATGCATCTTTATTCAAACTAATGCAAATCAAATACAAATGATTTCCACTCTTGAAAATTCATCCTTATATAAATCTCAAATACTTAATCACATTCTTATATATCCATACAAGTTCCAAATCTCCTTTTTATCCCAATTATTATCGAAAATTCGGCAGCATAACGGCTG
>JAOTIZ010000002.1:30042853-30069069 GCA_027123425.1 Erythroxylum panamense | reverse complement strand
TTTTCTACCTTAAAAATTGATATATATAATCATCAAGAGCATATCAACTGATAAAGTTGAAAAGGCCAATATTCCAATATTCTGAAGCAAACAAAATTGTAAGTTAAATAATCAATTTACAAATCTAAAACTCACAGGAACACATTGCATACCCGAAGGAAGGAGAGGGGAGGGAGGAGAAAGAGGAGTCGTGGGAGAAGGGGTTACCTGTCGTCTGTCGGCCGGCGGCGTTGGAGCTCTCCAATCGGCGATGCGCGGTGGCGATGGAGGAACGGTGGAGGAGATGATCGGGCGGCTGCACGGAGAGGAAGAGAGGAGCGTCGCGTGGGAGAGAGGAGGAAAGGAAATGAAGAGGGTTTAATAAGTTTTCAAAACGACGTCGTTTTGCTTTAACTGAGGGGCTGCAATCCGACGCTTTTACCGACCATTTTACCGACCAAAAATTTGGTTGGTAAATTCCCTCCCAACATTCAGCGACGGAATAGTGTACAGTCGCAAAACTAATTCTCCACAACCATCTTCCCCGACGGCTGTCCATTTTCGGTCGGAAATTGTCTCGGTTTTCAGACCGTCGGTGATATTCCGTCGACAAAACACTGATTTCTTGTAGTGCTTAACTTACGTCTTACTCTTCAATCTCCTCTTAAAAAATCAAATATACTAAAACCTCTTATTCAATGAATGATAAAAAATTAGTGTAATACTTTTGCTTCTTAATAAAGAGTAAATATTACAAGAAGTGTAGTTTAAAGAGCTGGTGAGTTACATAACTTTAAACAATATCAAATTTTAACACAACTTTTTATAATTTGTAAAGTCTATACAAAGGGCTCTCAAAAACTAAACATTATGACTCAAAAATAGCTCTTAATAATATAATAATATTCTGGACAATGATTAATATAAATCAATTAAAAGTTCTTGTTATCAAATGACTAATGTATTAGAGGATGAGGAAGAGAGAATTGGAACGATGCTTAGATAAATAATTAAATTAAGAAAGTTCTTTCTCCTCCCTAATAATATTTGTATTAGACAAAACATGTTTTAAGTATATTCCTCAAAATATTTATCATCAATATAAAAATTAAAATTGTGGCAAATAAGTCATTATGTAAGATTAAGATTAAGATTTTGTACTATTGAACTTTCCAAAATTTCATGCGCTAGTGAGATTCATACTGAATTTTATAGTTACTGTAATGTTAAAAAAGGGAGTTGGTGGATCAGCTGACTTAAAACTTCGAGATCTAAAGCCCAAAATCGGTCTCTATTTGAAATGCATAATTGATAATTGAGGCCCACATTTTTCTGTGTTATGTGCACGTAATCGTCATCTTCTATATCATTTGCTCTATTCACCGTTTGAAAATTTGAAATCTCCTTCCCTCCCATTTCCTTCTCCGCCATGGGCGGTGGCGAACCCACTTGTCCGCCGTCTTCTTCGCTCTTAAAGGACATTTCCAACTTCAAAACCCCCAAACGTGCCCCCCGATCCTCTGTCTTCACATCTCCTTGTCCCCAGCACTTCTTCACCGCCTCCAAGGAAACTCCTTGCTCCTCTTCTTCCTTCCTCCGCCGCCACCATCGCTCTTCCAAGCACAAGACTGACACCAGCCGCCGACTCAAGGCCTTCGAGGTCGAGCAGTCGCTGTCGTCTCGTAAGGTTCAGATTCAGAAGGAGAAGTCTCTTAAGTCGCTCTCCAAATCCCTAACTACTTGGCTCAATTTCCTCTTCGAAAGTCCTAAATCATGCGGCTGTGCGGTGATTATGAATGAAGACCCAAATGTGGCTCCTTCTGGTTTGGGGAAGAGGGAGGGTGGCCTTTGTAGCGGCACTGTTGGAGTAGATGCTATGTGGCGGTGTCCAAAAAGGCAGAGAGATTCCGACTGGCTTGGCGGCCATGATGTGGAGAGTAAGCTCGAAGGAAGTTTCTTGAATGCGAAGCAGCATGGTGTACTGAATAATTTGCTCAAGGATGTGTGCAGCTTCGATGATTTGATGCAGAGATTGCAGGTTTACTTGAGCTTGGGTAGTTGCAAGGAGATATTTGATATCATGTCTCGGGTCCTTAAGGTGCAGTTTCTTTTCGACTACTCGTGGATTGAATATAAAATTGCAGTTATGATTGGTAATTGGACACTTTGAAAGAGTTGTTATTGATAATTTTCCATTAATATAGTGTTATGTAATGTTCAGAGTATTGATGAAGGAAGGTTGAAAATGAAGAGACATTGCCCCATAATCACAGATCTTGGTATAAAGGAGAAGGCTGTGGGGATTTTAATGTGCTACAACCCCATTTGGCTTCGTATTGGATTGCACATCATTTTTGGTGGTTGTTCCTTGTTGCCAGATGGAGAAGTTAATTCGGATAAAGAACTTGCCTTCTTGAAGATGGTAATTGAGAAGCAGTTCTTCTCACACACTGGGTTGGCTAAAGCTTATGCCTATAACAAGATGGTTGATGGGTTATATAGACCTGGTTACTATGAAAATTTGGGGAATATTATTTTAAAAAGATTTTTGCTGTTGGTCCTTATACTTGACAGAGCTAAATCTCAAAGCACTCTTCCTCTCAAGTATGGTATTGATGGAATTGATGGGGGTTCTCCACTTCTGTTTGCGGTGCAATCTTGTATCAAGTCTAGTCGTCAAGCAATTAATGGTAATTGTTTATATTGCTTCTATTTTCAGGTTTGGCAGTTGTGATCTATTATGCTCACTGTAGGTTATGTCTCTTTGCTCGATATAAAACTAGATTTTCTTTCATCGGATGTAATGCATGGAGAAGGTAATCTTCTTGCGCATCTAGTGGTTGTAGGTTACAAAGTATCTTATGCGCAGGTACGTGGTTCAGTCCATTTGGTTATAGACTTACTTACTCCACATATTTGTGCTCTTCAAGTAATATGGTCAAGGAATGCATTAAACCATTTAGATTATTCTATACACGAATAACTCCGCAAAAACTTGAAGTTGACTTTATGTTCCTAATATAACTTGGTATCATTCGATTTACGAACAGAAGTTTGTATTTGTAGTGTTCCCTTCTAGAGTATGACTTCAGCGTTACCGATTTGTTTCTTGACCTCCAAGATGGAATACGTCTTTGTAGAGCCATTCAACTTTTGCAAAATGACTCATCCATTCTTACAGTGAGTTTTATTTTCCTCTTTTGGCTCTTTATTTCCCTTCTGTTGTTAATATAATTTACAATTATACTTTCATGTGTAAAACATTTTAGAATGGGATTTTACCGCATAATGGCCTGTTCTCTTTTAACTTTTTTTTTGGGGGGGTAATGTTCTCTTTTAACTGATAATTGTGAAAATAGATTATCTGTATGATATATATAATATCATATTTTAAAGATTGTGAATATGAAGCCCTCATTTAAGCAACCTCTTGTTGTTAACCCAAAAAAACTAAATTTCATGGATATAAAAGATAATGTTCTGGTGAATTATAAATCTTCCTCAAGTTAAATTCATATCCCAATCTTAGTGTATTTAGTCCTACTCTTTTAATTTTTGACATGCTGAACTCGTCCTGGGACAGAAAATGGTTGTTCCTTCAGATACTCGCAAGAAAAAATTAGCGAACTGTGGCCTTGCCCTGCAGTATTTAAAACATGCTGGTGTAAAGTTGCATGATGAGGATGGAATGATGGTTACAGAGGATGATATTGCTAATGGAGACAAGGAATTAACCCTTTCCTTGCTCTGGAACATGTTTCTTCACTTGCAGGTTTGTCTCTACCTAAATTGTTGCACATTGTAAAAATTTGCTTTAGCAGAAGTTATAAGGGTAACCTTTTCTTATCATTAACTTTTGTAGGTGCCACTGTTGATCAACAAAACAAACTTAGTTGAGGAAGTCTTAAAAATTCAGGGAACTTACGTGGTATGGTTCGTATTGGTTGATTTCTTCTAGTTTATGTAATCCACTAAAAAGAGTGTCCTTTTTCGTAGTTAAGAATACTCTATCCTTTTCAGAAACGAAATGGTTGAGAATCATTCTTTGACATTTTTATTTCTTATCTTTGTTGCTTCAGAGTTTATATTCTATATTACTTGCATCTATTTGCCATTTTGCAGGAAATTTTGAATGTTGAAAGTTTTTGTTCCTCTCCTTTGGAATTGCTTCTGAAATGGATCCAGGTACAGTAACTGGGTTAAAGAACGTGGTATATTTCTGTCTGTTTTGCCTCCATCTCTCTTCCTCTGCCCTTTTGTCTATCTCTTCTCTCTGCAGTAATTTTATATGTTTTCCAACCATTCTAATTATTTTGCAGGCAATCTGTGAAAAATATAATTACAAGATTGATGGATTTTCATCTTTGGTTGATGGGAAAGCCATATGGTGTTTGCTTGACTATTACTTTCTAAAGAAACTCTGCTGTTCTCGTTCTCACAAGGTGCCATATTTTGGCAACCCAGCCTCTTGTGTTTGTAGCTACTTTTATTACTATGCTTTGTTTCATATTGATTTTATCTTTTCCATTTTTTACAGGATACTCCTGAAAGTAGTGTTGAAAAATCCTTTGTGTCGGCTGATGATTATTTGGATGCATTCTACACTTTCATTTTATCACAAAAACTGACTAGATTGTTGGGGAATTTTCCAGAGGTAAGAGTTCGAAATTTTAGAGACTTTGTACTCTTGCAATGGTTGACTATATCTTCTGACTGATTGCTATATGCTTAAGGCATGTAAACTTCATGTAGAGAGAAAATATTGATAAGTTTAGTTAGACCGAAGTGCATTTGTTTTATATACAAGAATTAGAAGGGGATCTGTTGTAATGTGGTGTGATGGCATTTTCTGTGAGCAAAAAATTGTCTTATTGGCTATTTAATAGGTCATACATTGTTCAATTTGTTGCATTTGCAGGTTCTGCAAATCAGTGACATGCTTGAACATAGTGGTGCAGTCTGTGAACAGAGTGTTCTAATTCTACTGGTTTTTCTCTCATCAAAACTGACTGAGAAGAAAGCAATGGTAATGCTTAGACTGTTATGCTGCTTTGGTTTTTGATACCAGATGTCAGAAATAATTACATCCACCTTTCTTCTGCTTAGGATCAACTGAATTTTCATAAAGTATTGGGTTGTGACTGTCAAAGTCCAGAAAGGAGACATTACATTGGAAGGTATTTTGTGTGTTCAAAAGCTCTATTAGGTCAACAAGAAACAAAGGGAGACAATACAGAAGGTATTTTGCCCTGCTTCTATACTTTATTTTTCTAAATGTTTTCCAAATGAATGGGTCTACTCATAAAAAGCAGATGGGTAATACAACTGTGGACTAGGATTTATGTCTGGTTTCCTATAATTATGGTTTTGATGTGGCATTCAGATTTTTTAGCAAAGAAATTGTTTTACTCTGATTCATCTACTGACAGTCATGAGGGTTGTGTCCCTTGGTCAAATCTTTGATATTCTTTTGTAATTTGCTTATATTGTTCCTGCTTCAATTATGTGGAAAAGTAAGCACACTGATGAAGTTTGGCTGTCCTTTCCTTTGTTGAATAATCTGTTTTCCAAAGTAAGAAAAATGATTGAAAATATTAAAAGCAAACAGTTTTGCATGCTACGTTTCCCCATTGATGCAGATGCTGCTAAAAAGTTCAAGGCTATAAAGGCTTGGTGGCAAGATATGGCTGAGCGAAATAGCCAACTCATTGAGAAACCTGCTATTACTACTTCCAAGATCAACTCAACTGAAAATCTCAGCACCAACATACAAAAAGGTTACTCACTCTGGCTTTATTGTTCAACTTTCTTGGAGAAAGATCTATATCTTTAAGTTTGCTGGTTTATTCGTGAAAACCTTCAAACACATCTTTGGTTGCTAAGGCTTAAGAACTTGTTTAGAGTACAGCTGTCTTATTTTGTTTTGTCAACATCTGAGCTGCTGACTGATGGAAATTATTTCTCTAGATGTTGCAACTTTACAGTTAATCATATAATCTTCAAGCTCTTATTAATCGTTATTTGTTGCTACTTCAAGGCCTATGTGTTTGACTCAATTATCATAGAAACTTGTAGCGAGATTGGAATCTGTGGGTCATTGATAGACTTTCATGCCTTCACTTAATTATCATTCTCAGAATGTATAATTTCAAATATATATATTTCTATTAGCAATTCTCCTTGTTCACTTGTTTGGTTTATTTTTCCATCATCCAGAAAGGTTCAAACAGTCTGAAATTGCTGAGCAATGTGGCAAGTATATTGTTGAAAGGCATAACTTTGTTAAGTTAAGAAGATCAGCTGTGCTCATTCAGCAAGCAGCAAGGATTTGGATGGGTCGAAGGCGATGCAAAGCAAGCAATGGAAATCATAATGCAGCAATTCCTGATACTGCCAATGCAGCCATTGTTATTCAAAGATCTTTTCGTGCCTGGTTAGCAAGGTCCAAATCTGATGTTGCTCAAATGCACAACTTTATTCATGTTTTAATAGTTTCTGTAATCCACAGACAGAAGCAGCTATTGCAATTCAGCTTTATTGGAGACATTTTATTTTGAGCAGGTCTTCCTATCACCAGAATCTGGCTGCTACCAAAATACAGAATCATTATCGAGGTTGGTCATTGAGAAAGAAATTTTTATGTCTGAAACAAGCAACAACAAGAATCCAAAATTATTTCCGATGTTTAAGGAGGTGGAGGGCTTGTGAACAACAAAGAGTTGCTACAAGATCAGCCATCATCATTCAATGTCATCTACGTGGATGGATTATAAGAAGAGAAACTTCTAGGCGTAGACATCTCATTATATTACTTCAAGTAAAGTTTCTCCTTTCATTTTTATGAGAATCTTCATGTGAAATATTTCCTACCTTTACCTGCAATATATTTTTAGGAGAGTTTTTTCTCATTAAAGGTTGATGCATTTCAAAATGATTATCTTTTTAACTATGTGCTTTATTGTTGATTGCTTATGACTATTATTTATCAACTGGTTTTGGTTGTTTAAGGATAAGTCTTGACTTTTCATATTGTGTGTAGTTTATTTTGTATTATAAACCAAACATCTGACACGTGCCAATTTCTCTCAACATCCTTAGTTCTCTAGACAATTCCTATCTCTTGTTTATACATTGGCAAGGCAAAATGTAATTTAAGATTTTATTTAAAGATCTAGCAGGGATGAAATGTTTGATTCTTGAAACCGAAGGATTGCTCAACATTCTTACCGTTCATTGATTGGTCAACATACAGTTGCTTCTAGGTGTTGTTTGATCACTGCTACTATGTTTAATGATCACTTGACAAGTGGAAATCAACATATGCAAATAATTATCATTGTTCTTTCTCTACTGAAATATTGGCTATTACTAGTCCTAATCTTGACAAATTGGGACATTGGAGAAGGCTGTATTGTGATCCCAATTTTATCTACCCCAAGTATATTATTTTACTTCAATGAATGCAGAGATACTGTTGTGCTTGGCTGAAAAGGAAGAGCTTTCTGTTGCTAAAAGAAGCTGCAGTGAATATTCAAAGTGCTATTCGGTGTTTCAATAGTCGGAATGCACTTTGTAGTAAAAAAAGTGATGTGATTAGAGTTCAGCAACTTGTCCCGGGCCAAGTTACTCGAAATAAGCTCTTAGGTATCTTGCACATATTTTTTGTGAACTCTAATTCACCTGCTTTTTTTCTTTGATAATTTTTTTTTTGAAGTTGAATCAATTATGGTTCTCTTAACATGAGCAAACTATGTTGTCTCTATTTCTAGGGACATTTCATTTTCAAGAAACTGCCACTTCATGCTCCAACTTCGAAAGCTCAAGTGATTTATGTCAGAGATTTGACTTGAAAACCATGTTGTCTTCGGTTTTGAAGCTACAGTGGTGGTGGAGAAGTACTTTACAGCTGAAACAAAGAACAAAATTCACAATTGTTATACAGTCACATGTTCGAGGTTGGTTTGGTAGGCAAAAGGCTATTAGGCACAGGAAACTTATTGTTGTCATTCAAGTAAGATTAACAGATCTCAAAGTCCTATGATCATGTTTAGCAGCATTCATTCAGACGTGTACCATGCTTAGTTTCGACAAGAGTGGACTACCTTTGTTGAGGTCTTTATACAACGTTACAAAAGCTGTTCAACATACTAGACCACTGAATATATTTTCCTTTAGTTTACGTCTAATGTAAATGCAGTATAATGTATGAGGTCTGCTTTAATCTACTGTTTTCTTGGAAAGGTCTGTAACTTCTGCCATCATTTGCATTATTTTGGGTGTAGAGCTTGTTTGGCCTACCAGGCTATTGACTCATTTTGTTCATTTTCATGCATGGTTGGTTGGATGATATTTCCTCAACTGTTTATATCCTTGAAGTCCTTGTGTGAGTTTAGCTCAAGTTCGTCTGTTCATGGTTTATCATATTGTAACTTATGCAGTCATACTGGAGAGGTTACCTTGTGCGGAAAGAGTCAAGAGGGCAGCTTTTAGATTTACGGTCTAGAATGCAAAATTCCGCTAAAAATGTGGATGACAGCATGCGGATTATTAACAGACTTAAGATGGCACTTGCAGAACTACAGAGCAAGAAAAGGGTTACTGGAATTCTTCATATTTGTGCAACTTTGGGTAAGAAATTCTCCTTATTTTGGGATTTCACTTGTCCTATTTGTGTAAATTTCTATGGAAATATTGTTAAAAACAGCAGTATTTGTTTCCTCTGAGAGACCGTGTTCACCAATTGTTCACTTATTTCTTTGAGGAAGTCATCAACTCTGTTCTGAATCCTTGATTAACCAAGGCTTAGGAGATTGAGGCGACAAATCGCTCAAAACAAAGTGGATTATGCTTATGGTATATTTGAGGTGCAGTGTATCGTGCTCTGTGTGCTATAAGTTCCTTTTACTATGATGCTTTAATTAAGTCAGAGCTGCTTGCCGTTTAGTAAAATAGACTCATTTTATAGTCTTTTGTCGTGTTTCACAAAACAGTGAGCAACACTCTCTAATTAAAACTAATGTTTTGCTACTAGCTAGAACTCTATAACTATGCGAAAAGAGTTTATTATCAACAAAATGTTAACAATTTATTGAAGTGTTATGTTAAAAACCCAAATCTTGATGTGTCTACCATGTTCTTTATGCAATAAGCTTCAGTCATATAGTTTGAAGAATGAGCGAGATGAATAAAAACTATTCTGAATCGTTGTGGACTCTATTATAATCACACCTCCTCACAGACCATGCCACAAAACATTCCAAGAAATGTTGCGAGGAGCTTGTGGATGCTGGAGCAATTGACAAATTACTGAACCAGATCCGTTCTGTCAGCAGAAGCATACCAGACCAGGAAGTCCTAAAGCATGCACTTTCCACTCTTCGGAACCTTACTTGCTATCCACATTTAACTGACGCGCTTATTAATGGGCATAGATCAGTAGAAATTATTCTTTGGGAGTTGCTAAGGTTTTTTCCCTCGTCATATTTACAGATTGAGAAACCAAGCATAAGTTTCCTTTGTACAACACCTGAACCGAGTCTCCTAATTACTTTCCAGGAACAAGGAAGAAGGATATTTCCTTGCGTCAGAGATTCTGAAGAAAATCTGTTTGAGATATGAAGGTGTTAATGCAATGCACAAGTCGCCTGCTCTGCTGAAGAGGTTGCATAGTCTTGTAGAAGAACTAACGAGGAAGGCAGCCACTGAGAAGAGGTAAACAACAGCACTTGTAAATTGGAAGGAGTTGTGGTGAAACATGAGCACATACCTGCAGATGACTGAGGGAAAATTATTTCTATCCTTGTGCAGGAATCCCCGAGCTGTGGCAGGGAGAGAAAACACAGAAAGACGATTGAAAGAGGCTACTGAACTGCTGAAGCTCATAACTGAAAGCTAACCATGGTGAGGATTCACAAATGCTTCTTTCTGATTAAGTGTGCTGAAGCTGCATGAACTTTAGCAATTTGGGTAAATTTCTGTGATTGCTGGCGCTCACTCTTTTGGGGTTGGGTTCGTGTGGTTGTCTTTGTTTGTAACCTGATTTGCACTTAATTTGAACATTTTCTACGTGCTTTGGTGGGCTTTTACCTTTCTCTCAAAGGTGCACATGTTTTGGTGGAAAGCTATCAAAGTTTAATGACGAAGGGTAACGCATTAATAGGGTTTAACGTTGCAGTTTAGGTGACTGTGTTACAAATGCTGTCTGGGTTGGACGCAAGATTAATGTATACAAAATGACAGTTTTTTTCGATTTTATATTTCTCCATATTCTGGTCTTTCTTGTTCAAATTTTGCTGTTTCTAAGTCTGTTATTTAAAATCTTGACCGTTTGGAAGTTACTGGAATTGAACTAGTGTCTTAATATCTAGTCCACTGCATCCTCATCCTTTTAGTTTTTATTCGTGCACCTTTGTCCCTTAAGACCTGTAATCTAGTAATCTTTCAGTGTCTAGCTTACATAACTTGATTTTCTTTCAACTTCAAACGAACTGAATGAACATCTATGTTCAACTTATGAATATATATTCTTATCTTGTTATATGGCAATGGATCGAGCTTAGGCCTGAGGTAGTCGGTCACAACCCAAGTCTAGCTTGAGTTGGCTCAATTTTTTTAAAAACAAAGAAAATGCAAAATGACTTTTCTGTAAAATGATGTCATTTTGCCTATAAAGGTCGGGTCTTGAACTGAGTTTAGGCTTGGGGTTTGGTTTAAAAATTTTGGATTTGATGCTCGGTTAACTCTTGACTTCTGGGCATAGTTATCTCTAATTGTTAGTATCAATTAAGGTCAATTCTAATGTAAAGTACAAACAATTAATGAAATGGTATTTTGAAAGGAAGAAACAAGAAATTTCAGGGATGAAACCAAGGGATTGTAAGAATTGTCATAGATACCCTCACTTGGATTAGGCAAATAATTATGGCACAGGAATCTTCAATCTCTAGCTCAAGTATGGCTTTTAGGTGGAGTTTAATCTCGTGCAATAGCCTCCCAACTCTTTCGTATTAGCTTATTCTGCTAGTCTATTTCACAGTTAGATTTATTCTGCGTTGTAAAGCTGTCTGTGGCCTGGTTTTCTTTTGTACAAATTTATTTTGATTTCCACCTTTAGTAGTGCCTTTCTCTTTCAACTTTCAATATAACGACACTTGATTGAGGAAGGATGAGTAGCCGTCCTTTGGGCCGACGGTCCCCCGTTCATTTGGAACTTTCCTTTTTTGTACCAACTAGACATATTCCATCCCAATATTTAAGTCATTAATAATTTTTTTTAGAATTTCAAATCGAAGGGTTTAAACATCTTTATGCTTGAAATCTCCTTGATTAAGTAGCAATTGTGAATTTTAATGACTGAATTTCGTTACTTGACATTTAACTTTTCTTTAGCATGAAATAATCCATTAACAGTAATATTATTTAAAAAATGGTATGATACTCCTTGGTCTAATAAATTTGTAAGCAGATTGAAATATATTTTAAAATTGAAATTATACATATT
Source organism: Erythroxylum panamense (assembly GCA_027123425.1). Lineage (NCBI taxonomy): Eukaryota > Viridiplantae > Streptophyta > Magnoliopsida > Malpighiales > Erythroxylaceae > Erythroxylum > Erythroxylum panamense. The sequence goes on along the minus strand of JAOTIZ010000002.1, from coordinate 30,057,590 downwards.
TTTTTATAGTTAATCTTGCCTTTAATAACTTCAATTAAAATATTATAATTTTAATATCCAGGCACTTAGTCTTAAGTGAATAGTTAACTAACCATAAGACTATTAAATAATAAGCAAAATATAGCGGAGAAGATAGTTTAAAGGCACCATTTACTACACATTCTTGAGCTCATGTTTTTGCCTAGATCTCTTGTAATGGTAGTAAATATAATATGTATTAATATCTTCTAAAGAATAGTTTTTACATTGGAAACTTCTTCACCATATATATTGTTATTCCCTTCCTTCTAGATAGCGTAGATTAAGGCCTCAAAGGACATTCTAAAGAGTTTTTTTTATCACCTTTGTTATGGATTTGGAGTCTTAAAGCTTAAGTGATACATCTTTCCAATGAAAGTGATGACATTGTATTTGAAGGAGAGACGAAATACTGTTCCATAAATGAGAAGAGAAATTGCAATTGAAGTATGGAAGGTTTAGGCTTTCATTTCTTTCAAGGCAAAGCCTACAATTCAAATTGGGAATATACAACTTGAATGAATCTTTGGTTCCTAGCTTGCCACTTGCAACAAGCTAAGTATGAATGAATGAGTTGGACTAACGTTAGTATCCTATAAAAAACCAAGCAATAGTTTCTTGTAGGATTTTAAGGTGAATTGATGGGGTTTGTCTACAGACCATTGGATGTTATTTGTAGTGGAAGAATCAAGAGAATATCTTCGAACGTTGTTGATGACCCCTTCTAGTCCCTTAATTGAGTGGAATGGTCAAGAATAAGAATTATCCTTAATCAGTGCTTGAACTTTGGTATAAGTAGATATGATAACTTTTAGAGATTAAAATTTTCTCAGCTTATACAAAAGACCCAATTCATGCCACTAGTTAAACTAGAAAAGTGTGATTTCCTCATCACTAAATATATGTTTCACAACTATTTGGACCCAATATTTGGCATGTAAAAGTGAATCCATTTCACCCGTAGATCTTCTTTCTCATTGCATAATTTCTAAAGGCTATTGGTTAAAAGTACCTTATTACCTTAATCGAAGTTATTCCTAGGCCATCTTGGTTAGGTAGATAGACTATAGGCCATTTAACCTTGTGTATTTTTGTTCCATTGTTTGTACCACTCCATAGAAAATTCTTAAGGGTTCTATCCACAACTTTCAAGGTTTATTTGGGTAAGCCTAAGTGGGAGTACCAATATGTGTATAAGTTACTAAGGATTGAGATCACCATTTGCAACCTACAATTATAAGCAAGAAACCTGTTACACCAATTGTACACCTTTTTATAGATGGACTCTAATAGCGGAAAGTAATTAAGTGATGTGAGCTTCTTTGATGTAACAGGAACATCAAGGTATTAAAACCTTGAAAAGGGAAGAGGAAGTTAGTTTAGCACCTGATTGGATGAGCTTTTATTAGTAGAGCTTTTGTTAGTAGAATTTTTTTAAAAAAAGTTTTTCTAATAAGTCAGTTGACTGTTGATTGTTATTTAAAAAAAGAACTTTTTAAAAAGAACTTCCTACAATAGACTGTTTGACAACATAAAAATAAAAAACACTTTTAATTTTAACTATATTTTATTTTGTAATAAAAATATTTATGCATATAAATATTATTTAAAATATATTAAACAATATGCAATGCACAATGTATTAATTATTATATAATTTTAAACCATATAAAACAAAAATAAATCTAACCAAATCTTTTTTATGGATTATAATATAAGTATAACTAGTATAAAAAATATGTATTAAAACATATAAAAAATCAAATAATATTATATAAATATCAAAATAAACATGAAGATGTGTTTGTGGGAATTGTGAGAATTATGTGTAAAACATAAAAGTAAATGGGACTAAAAGAGGCTCATTAATTGATCTGAAAAATTTACTTGAAAAAGTGCTTTTTTGAAAAGCTCCAAATTTGAGCTTATCAAAAAACTGTATTTTAGCTTCTAAAAAAGTCATTTTTATAAAAAAAAGTGTTTTTGGATTTTACAGTCAAACACTCAGTTTTTTTAAAAACAACTTTTGCGATAGAAAAAAATGCTTATTCACCTTCTAAAAGTTGAACCAAACAGGCACTTAGTCTCACAGAGCTAGCCATGAGGCCTATATTAGAAATAGTATCAACTAAGTAGTAAAAGGAACTTTTAAAGGGATTGAAAGCCAAACTTGAGTTTCAAGAAGATATAAAAAGGTTTAATATGCTAGTGTGGGCATCACATAATAAGAGTAGATCATTAGCAACGGAAATCTAAAAGAGACCTAGTTTGTTGCATCTGTAGTGATATTTGAAGCTAAGTTCCTTAGTTATTTGTAATTTAGTAAGCCTAGTAAATAATTCCAGAGTAATTATGAATAAGAATGGAGACAATTGGTCTTCTTTCCTTAAGCCTCTTATAGCTTTGAAGGGTTTGGAAGGCTCACCACTGATAAGAATAAAGAAACATACAGTTGAGACGCTTCATTGAATCCATCTAAAATTTCTATCTAGGAACCATATTGCATTTAAAGAACTTATGATGAAATCCCAACCGAGTGAGTCAAATGCTTTAGCAAAATCTATTTTTAAGGCATAGCTCTTAATAGATAGAATGTTTATAATTGTAACTAGTGAATAATTCTTTAGCTAGTATGATTTAATAATTCTTGAGCTAGTATGATGTAGTCTCCTATACATCTTCTATGGATAAAAGCACCTTGACATGGGCTGATCAATTCTACTAGGTACTGTTAATTAAGTTTTATATATGATAATAACGCTCTCAATACTTGTAAGTATATGTAACGTATCTTATAGTATCGAAGGTATCGTTCCTATGAGAATTATGCAATAGCTAACAATCTGAACTTAACTTTATCTAAGGTAATACGAAATTCAGTTGAATAAAAATAAATAACATAAAGTAAAATAAATAAATAAAAAAGTAACTAATAAAATAGTTGAGTTGCCAATAAAATGGAGATTGATTAAGATTGAATATTTAATAACTATTCTTTCCCTATTTTGTTCCTTTAGCCTTGTTAATTTAATTTATATGTTTGATCTTAGATTTTCTTAGGTATTTATTACTTTCTCTTATGATCTAATCAATTAACCCTAATTGAATTCAAAATTTTAAGATTTGTAACCTCTCAATTCACAAAACTTTTCCTAATATTTTCAATTAGATCTGAAGCTATCTAATAGATAATTAAGTTCTCAAACAAGATATCTCTTGGAATGTTAAAAGACAAACATGTGTTAGAAAAGATAAAATTTGTTGGAATTGTTGTCTGGGAGATAACTTAAAATCTCCATAATTTATTATTTTGCATAGGCTGAGAGACTTACACAGACACGACCAGATGCGATTGTGTATCTCTTATTTACTTCAAATCTTCGTTGTTTTTTAATTATCTAATTTCTAACACTCATAAACAAATCAAACACCTCGTGAAACATAAAATTAAGATCCAAGTCTTGTTCTAAACCAAACAAATACTTAGAATACATACAAACATTAATAATAACATAATTATAAGCCTATGCAGACGATAATTGCCTAATAAACACAGTAAAACACTTATAAAAACATATTATAATTCACACTTATCAGGTACTTCCTCATTTTGTTAGCTAACATCTTTAAGATTACTTTATGGATGAAATTACGACATACTATAGCCTTGTAATAAGTCAGTGAGCTTGTATTGCGGGGGGGGGGGTGGGGGTGGGTTTGGAACTAAGGAAATGTATGTCTTGTTTATTTCAGTTAGCAATTTACAAGTATCAAAGAATTCCTACATTGATTTTATCACCATTCCACTAGTTATATACCATGTTTTTTGATAAAATTTGGCATTAAGCCTATCAGGCCTATGGGCCTTCTCAAGGCATAAAGAGAATAAAATATTTTTGATCTCATTTCTTATAGCCTCTTTTGTCATATCTAAAGACTAGTGACTAGGAAAAAAAACCCTTACGGAAAGTTTTCATCTCTTTAGGGAAAGGTAAGTAACATATTTAGTACCCAAAAGCTTTTTGTAATGAACATAAACAAGCTCTTTAAACCTTTCTTGATCATAAATCGTGTTACCTTTAGCATCTTGTATAGAGCAAGCTCTTTAAGCCCTTCTTGATTATAAATGGTTTTGCCTTCAACATCTTGTAAGGAAATTATTTTTTCCTATTTCTTTTTGACTGAATAGAGTTTTAGTAGAATTTTATGTTCTTATCTCAATCTTTTAGCCACATAATTCTAGATTTTTGCTTTAATTGAGAATTCAAAATCTTAAAAAAAGAAACATATCATTTTGACTAAATGGATTTTAGTTTTTTGAGATTAGGATCACTAGGATTAAGCATTAAGCTTTCTTAGCATCTAATAAGTGAGTCTAGGGCCAACTTCTTCTCCTTAACATAGGATCAACTATGCTCTTCTATAGTAATAAATGTTTTACTTTAATTGCTTTAAACTTTTCTATGCACTTGAATGCCTAAGAGCCCTTAGGCTCAATGCTTAGTCTTTAATATTGCCTTCTCAAAGTAAGTATGACTCAATTAAGAGTTAAATAATCTAAGGGGAGATCCTCTCTTCCCAGAAGCATTGCTAGATTGAATATCTATTTGAAAGTAGTTTAAAGTGAGGCAATTTCCAAAATTAGCATAGCTTTCTAAGTTCACCAGGCAATGATCTAGTTTTTTTAAGAGAAACCAATCCTTTAAATGATTGTTACTCTATATGAAAAGATTGCTAGAATTTTTCAATTCTGTGAGCTATAGGCCATTTGTTAACTTGAATTTTTTTTTTGAGGCTGGATCATCTCTTGCTCTCATGCACCTCTATTAAGGAAAGCAAATAGTTGATGTCACCTACAAAGACCCGAGTGGTGGAAGAGTTTGTTCTTAAAGACACCTAATCATTCGACAATTGTTTTCTTTGAAATTCCCAGTTTAAGGCATATATAATAGTGATTAATAAAGGAGACTGGGAATGGATTATAGTAAATTCACAATGTAAGAATTGATATGAGTATGCCTATTTGTTCAAGAGAATCATGAAGGTGTCCAAAGAGACTACAATTTTGCATTAAAGTGAGCATTATGGTTATTAAACACTCTCCATTCCTTATTTAGAAACCAAAGGCTCTTTTGAAGTTGGTCCATATGTCCACTAAACCAATAATAAAGCCTCTTAAGGTTTAAATGATCTTTAAAAGCCATTTGTTTATTAGGGATGTTCAAACCTCTTATATTTTAAACAAGTAATTCCATCAAGAAGAAGATTTACCTGAAATTTTTTCTCGTAGACTACCTATAAGATTTATGTAAGCTAGAACCAAGAACATTAAGTATTGATGTGAATTCCTTAACCCTCTTTACCATAGTGGATAAGGAAGATGTGTTAGTAGGTTAGTGGATTAGACTGTCTTTGTTTGAGTTTCTTGGCTCATGAATATCCACCTATACAACTGGAGAGGGTTATCAGGTTGTGGTATCATTGGAGTCCATTGTAATTCCTTTTCCCTTTCCATCTAAGCTAGGGGGATCTTCCTTGAACACTTTGGCTCCATTAATGGTACAACCTCCATATGCATAACTTCATTATTTACCTCAATGGGGGATGATTTGAGAGGTTCTAGTACCCTAAAAGATTCTAATATTATCCTCGTTAGATTGAGATGTAGCTAGGATCTAAGGAATACATACAACCTCTTGTTGTTTAAAAGTTCTAGGCTTAGTAATGGACTCCTTGTTGTTAGATAACGAGATTGATGTCTAACCCTTTTCCATTAATTTCCACATATATTATATTTTTATTGAGTCTTCCACCATCTCATCTATCATTTAATTTTATCCTTACAAAATTAGCAATTTTTTTATTCATCTCAATTTTAATGCATATTTGAGCAAAACCAATCCTTTTGAGTTTGGTTGTTTCATTTAGGTTCATAGGCTTGCCTAATAAGCTTGTAATGTAGCTAAGACCTATATAACTAGTACTAAAGTGGGGCTCTATGAAAATTTGCCTAAATAGGAACAATTATTAGCTTGGATTTGTTTTATGACACTTAAGGATTCCATTTCTTGACCAAAAAAAGATGAACTTGGATGTGCAAAGTGTTATATATTTGACCTTTTAAGCTTTATCTACAGATGAGAATTCGCAGATGAAAAATTCATCTTCACTAACCATTATGTTCTCCAATCCTAGGCATTTCTAATGACTATTCGCCCACTACTACACTAATGGGAAAACAACCCTCTTCTCAAAGAAATATCTTTTCACCCATCTGGAGAATAGTCATTAAAAATGCCTAGGGATGGAGTATTGAAGGTGGCAAGGTTTTTATCCACTTTACTCCAATAGATTCTCTGAGTGTCCCTTTCTCCTGAGTCCTTTTTACTGGGCAAGATTGCTCCTAGTACTTTCAAGATCCTTTAAGATTCCTTTTCGCCTGAGATCTTCTTATCAACCTCTAGTAATAATGGGAAGTTAAGGTAAGATGTAGGTGGGGTTATAACTAGATGGATGGTAAGCTTTTGGTAATCATTCCTTTAATGGTAGAAAATAATATGGCAAAAATAATGGGATATAAAGACGTTAAGTGGGAGGCTAAAAAAGGGATATATTTGAATCCTTTAGTATTAAGGTCAAAAGTTTATGAAATTTTACAAATCTTAAAATGGTTTTTAATTACATAGAGATAACCATTAATCAATTTGAAAGTAGTTAGTCATAACTTAAGAGAGAGTAATTCATCAATTTAAAAATTTTCACTGCCCCGATTCATAAACCTTATGAATTTATTTCATTATAAGTACAAAGATGATGACTTATGTAGTTCTTCTTTTAAATGTTTATCTATGTTTGATTTCTTTCTTAATTATTTTCTTTGTTATATGTCTAAGGGCTATTTATTTACAGATTTATAATCAATAATCAATAACCAAAACCATTCCTTTTATTAATTCTTTAGGTAATAATAGGTGGCATACTGAATATTCATTGCTTCCTTATGGGATTGAAACTATAGTCGTTATTATATTACTACAAAATGATAGGCTTACTTTCCTAAAATTTTAAATAATAATATCATTTATCATTGCAGAGAAAGCTTAATTTAACTTTTAACAACAAACATCATCATAATAAGTTTTTAAAACAATTGTTGGCGAAGTTATTAGTGTTTACAAAACTTAAGAATTATTTTTTGATATTCTTTATTTAACTTTTAGTTCTTTTGTTTTCTATACCTAGTTTATTTTGATTTCAAGTATCACTTTCATGTATGAAAAGGAGTAAAACCATATTGGTGTACATAAAGCCATCACTCATGAGTATGCAATATAATGTCTCTAGACTGGAAATCAACGTAAACTACTCTTATATTAAATCAAACATTATCTAAAAGTTGCAACAATTTATGCAGTTTGCTAGGTTGCAAGATAGAGATCCTAACGAAAATATAGCTTACTTTGAAGATATGTGTTACATGTTGAAGGTTATGGAGCATCCAATGCTTGATTAGGATTAAGTCAAATTTAAAATTTACCACAAGTGCACGGTGTAACTGTAGCTAACACAGGCAAGTACTAGTTAATCCTATAAAGACTGTAATTACTTGTGGTTATCTTTTTTCTATTATCTAACCTAAGAACTAGATTTTGGATTTTAATTAAAAATTAAACTAAACACATAAACTAAGAATTGAAATAATTCTTAACTTAAAATAAATGAAAGTACTTCGAAAAATCAATATCAAATAATAATGTTTTAGGTGACGAATTCCCCCTAAGAATCACTAAATATTAACTCTTTATCATGCAATTATTGGACCATAGAAATTCTTATCTTATGTTAATGTCATTCTCAAGACTATCAACAACGAATCCATTAGTTGATTAATATAGCTTTTTCTAGTTAAAACCCCTATCGATTTATGAATTATGCTATTAAGTTTGACCATAATCTAGTGGATTTATGTTGACCTATCCCTAAGTTACATGAAAATCCTTCCAATTATGGTAAATCTATTCATACAAGAGGATTTCTCAATCTTAATCATATAAAATCAAATTATGCACTAATATCCTGGATATATTGGAACAAGAATAAAATGCATAATTAAATCATAATAAATCAATCAATACAATTTCATTAGATAAAAAATTAAACATGTTGTTACCATCACACCTAAACGCTAAAACAAAATCAATAACAACCACTAGAAGAGAAACTAGAAAACAAAGAGTTCATAATTCTAAATCTCCTTTTTTATAATAAATCTTCTTATAAGTTTAGATTGGATGCTATTATCTAATGGATCTCTAGACATATTCTTTGTGTTTTCCTCATCCCTTGATCAAAAGTGTTGCCTTTCAATGTTTGGTCACAACGTAAAAAATCTTTAAAAATTGGCTTGCTATTATTTGCCTATGCTTACATCCTTTTATAGTAAAATTTTGGATTTCTAGTACATGCACAACTTACATGGTCATGTACATTAACATGCACGGGTGTGTAACTCAACACGATCAAAACTAAAATTCTTCAATCTTCACATATTTACAAAGACTTACACGGTCACTGTACACGGTCATGTAAGTCCTTAGTTGCTTTAAATCTTTGTTTCATATCATGATTTCATTTGAATTCTTCTCCTTTTATTGCATGAAGGCAATGATGACCTAAAAATGCACTTAAAGTGAATTAAATACCAAATATACAACAAAACTATAGAATATCAAGCAAAACATGTTAAATATAGGTGTATAATTATTGTCCAATAAGCATATATAAACCAACAATACCATTGGTTTGAGGTTGTTCCTATTAAATGACCGTTTCACCACAATAGCTTAAGCTATTGTATGAGGCCAACTTAATTGCTTGTATATATTCACTAACACACCCCCTTAAGTGAAAGCTCTTTGGGCTTGAAACTTGCACAAACTCATTCTACCTTGTGCTGAATAATAGGTGGGTGGTAGTATTTAAACTCACGACCACTTGATCATAAAGTCTCTAATACCATGTTAAGTGACCGTTTTCACCATAATAACTTAAGCTTTTATATGAGGACAACGTAATTAGTTTTATATATTCACTAACAGTTCCCAGTATCATTAATGGATCGAGAAAAGTAATAGTTGAAGTCTTTACTTGTAACTTCAATCGACATATACGACTCTCCAGCTAAGAAGTTCTTATCTAAGTACTTCCTTTTGAAAAGATTGGTAAGTTAAGGAATGACACTTTGCTAGTTATAATATGACAAAAGTCACTTTATGAATTATGGGAGATATATAAGGATCTATTGAGGAAGTGCCACACTATGGCTTACCTATAATGTTACAAGTTTAAACTTACAAAAGTGTTCTAAAATATTTAACAAAATCGATGACAAATGCAATAGCTGGATAATGTTAAATAGAAAATTTTCAAAAGCCTTTATATAATTGAATAAAGAGATGCACATAAATAATTACTAATAATTAGGTAGGTAAGGATAATCAATCCATAAGTTATATATAATGTGGATATTGTCATTACATTGGTAGCCAGGAGGCTTTAACGTAAAAAATTGATAACTTGAGTATACTAATAAGACTAGGACAAACATCATGTTGTGGATTGTATAAGGTTGGACAAAATAATAGTAACTATCAAGTTAGATATCCTTTTGTTAAGCAAGCTAAGAAAGTTGTTACAAATTGCATATGCTAGAAGTTCAATGCATATAAAATAATGGCCTTTGTTAGACCTCAAATATAAAAACTTAAGTGATTATTTAGGTCTAATTTCCAGAGGGCCTAAACTTGTCAATACCTTGAGCCTTACTTCTATTAAATTTTCTTTAAAAGTCTAATTTTGTATTTCCAACAAATGGAACATGTTAAACTAACATCAAATGTAAGACCTTAATTACCTTAGTCATAATTCTAGATGAAACATCTCAAACTTAATGCTAAAAAAATAGCTCAAAACTAATGACAAAAAAACGTCTTAATTAATAAAATAATATATTTATAAATTAATAAAATAAATAATTTTTAATCTATATAATCTTTGAAATAATAGACTCCTGAGTTGTTGAATCAAGAAATGATAAGCCAATTGATAAGCTAAGTGGCATATTGAAAAAAAAGAATAAGATAAATTGATGAAATGACGAAATACCAAGTTTCGTCGTTAAACTTAAAGAGGAAAATAATTGGAGACCTTGTGATAAAGTTAGTGCAAGTTTGTAGAAATAGGCCTAAACTTCATGTTATATAGTGAAATCTTCAACCTTAAAACATACATGGGGTTGAAACTTAAGGGGAAAATAATATATATATTTATTAGATGCCTTAAAGCCTATGGCTAGACGAGTGTCTAAATACTGAAGAATTTCTGAACATTTATATGGGTTGAAGATAAGTTGCATCATCTTATACTCTTAAGTTACTATATAAACATTCCTTAGTCCCAAGTATAAGAGAATTATTTTTTTCTTTAGTAAACTACCATATTTTCTCTTTTTAAATTTGTAATTTAATTTTCAAAGGCCAAACAATGAAAACCACTAAAAAAATTGGTTATGCAATTGTGTTGGGAGGAAGTCCATACACCATATTTAGGCTATTTTTATAGCTCATTATAGTAGGCTATATAAATAAAGCCTAATCTTGAACTCTTAATCTTAAACCCAAAATAATCTCCATCTCACATAACAGTCATATTCGAAGACACTTGAGTGTAAACTTAAGTGACTTATATCTTAAATCATTATAGCAAACCCAGTTTTAAATGTTTGATCTCAAAACTATGCTTGAAGAATTTAAACCCGCGAAAATTACATTATATTGATTGATATTAATTCTAGTAGCTAAATTATATATTATATTTATCATGTTAAATATGGTCATTTATATCCATCATATTTCTTTGCAATAAGAGAAAATGGAAATAGAAAATTAGTTTCCAAAGTTTTAGAAAAAGTGAGAAGTTTAAAAGATAAATAAGAGATAAAATTAAATTAAACAAAATTTGATTTAATTATTGTTATTATTTTTAATTTTTTAAACTTAAATATTACATGGTAATTCATGAATCTAATCTAGCAATATGTGAGAAAACCAAAAAATATGAATGAGAAAGAACTTCTTAAGCATATCCATGTAATGAGGTTAAGGGAGGGTGAGACATTGTAAAGGACTTTATTCGATTAACGTGCTAATGGAAACCTTAATTAATGATACAAGGTAAATAGTGGAACGAGACAAACAGAAGATTCTTAATAGAAGATTATAACTAGCTATTAGGATTAGAAACTAACTTAAAGTAAAAGATAGAAATAAGTATTAAGGACAAGGAAGTCCAAGAGATATCTAATGTAAATAAGAATGAGATAAATTTGGATGTCCCTAGTAATAAGAAGAGTGAGGTAGGCTATCAACTAGAGCCTTAGTAGATTTAGAGGGGAGTGTAACTCTTTATGAAACCTCATATAGGGAAGGTAATGTTAGTAAGGGAGATAGATAAGGGTTTATGGAATGTTTATATTAGAAATAGGAGCAATTTATTTATAAAGACAGTAAGTAATCTTAACAGTCAATGAAAATAGAGTAAATATTTATTGAAGAGATAAGGAGAATCAAGTTGATGGATAATGAGAACTTTAAAGTGTATAGGATGAGAAGGTCAAGGAATGGAGCTAGAGGATTGATAGCTCCTTCGTGCTTAGCACAAAGTTTTAAAATAAATTGAAGTTGCTATACCAAAAGTATATGGCTTGTATGAAATAATATAGTAAGGTATCGTTCCTTGAGGATTGGTTAGTCACCTTGTAATTTAAATTGACTTTGGTTTGAGTAAATTAAATAATGAGATATTAAAATTGCAAAAATTCACAGTTTAAAGGCTTCTAAACACACTTAAAAATGTCACAATAATAAGAATACAATTTTCGTTTAAAGAATCAAATTATAAAGGTTAAGGTCATTCTATCCATACCATGTAATCCCTACTTTGGTAACATAATCATGCTTAGTCCTAGGCATTGTAATGTATTGGCCCTTTCCCTCTCAATACTTGAAACAATTAAGTCTGAAATAATGATTCAAGTATGGTATGTGATGTCTCAACCTACATACTACTTAAACATTAAGTGGATATGAAGTAACCTATTGGACAAACATCAAAACATCCAAGATTTCTCTCAAAATGTCATGTTAGCTTGATGTGTGTAGTGTTCTCAAGGCTGCCTACTCTCATGGTATATCCAAACTGATTTCCTAAGTCCACTTCTCAATGTAAGCAAGGCATATAAATTCTAAACACCATAAGCATTAGGTCAAATCATACATTAAATCAAAGTGAGTTCTTACATTGTTATGGTAAGAACAACCCTAAAATCTACTTAGAAATCCATTACAATCATCAAAAACATCCTCAGAACAAGTCCATACATCTTCTCCATACAATAAGTAATCAAAACACAAATGAGAGAAGAGAAAATAGAAGGCTTAGGAGATAAAGAACAAAGCTAGAACTTGTTGTGGCAACTTTGAGATCTTTTGAAATCTCTAAATTTTCCTAAAAAATCCACCTAAAAATGTGTCTATCTTCCTCCTTTTGGTGTGTTACATGATTCTCTTCCTTTTCTAGGGTTTAAAATGGTTTTATATCCCTTTGGGTGCTTAAACTGGCTTAGGATACAAATGGAGCAAGTTGGAATTGCTAACTGGTAAGTTGGAAAATTCTAGCTTGTCATGATCGTGAATTGTTATTTTCTAGCCTTATTTTCTTTGTTGGTTCCTTCTTTGATATCTATAACAATTCCACATGAAAGTAAGTTGGTAATCAACAAAAACAAGGTCTAAATTTTGCCCAAACATTGACATATATCCATGCAAAATATATGTAAATCAAGACATATGAAAAGCATGCAAAACCTAAGCTTAAAAACCAGCATTTATAACCTCATAGGCAATTTACCATACACAATTACATATAAATGTAAGTTAAATGAAAATAACAAAAAACCTAGGCTAAACATCCTAGTATGTATACTAAACATTCATATTATCACATAAAATGACTCAGACAATCCTATAACAAATATCACTTATCAACTCCCCCACACTTACACTTTTGCTTTTCCACAAGTACAATCAAACATAAAATGACATAGTGCGCACAAATTCACATAAGCATGCACACATGCAACATAAGAATTAATGGTTTAATGGGCTCAATATTATAGAATTAACTTGGTATTATACAATAATTATTCAACGAGTTCCAATACATCAACCAATTCCATCATGTTTAAGCACTTTAATATAAACATACATATCAACTAAAATATAAAAAACTTAGTCTTACACCTAGGAGACTTACAAACATGCATTTGCTATTATTGATTAATTAAACATGTTAACTATCACTAATTATCCTCCCATGAAAATTATTGCTATTTTTGAAAGATCAATAGGACTTTATTCACACACATCACTTTTTCAAGTTTTTTAATGATAAACTAGTCTTTTAACACAAAGCCAAATAGTTTATGGTGAGTGCCCCTTGGTTACTCAACTACGTTGCATTTTTTATTTAGTTTGGTTAAAGAGTCATTTTAGCCTTTTAATGCGAAAACAAACATTTGTGATGAATGCCCTTGGTTACTCAGCTATATTACTAATCACAACTGGCTACTAGTCCTATTCTTAACCCTACAGGTCAACATAGTTATTTATTCAAAGCACACACATTTTTGTTTTTTTTTTTCAAATTTTAACCTACTTCATTTCTTTATAGACAATTATTTACATTAAAGTTAACGAGGATTATTTAACTATTTAAATTACTTCTAAAGATAAAAACATGAAAGTGAGTGACATAACACATAATTTTCTAGTTAACATACATATTTATATTAAAGACATTTAACATATAACTTTCTAAGCTAATATATTTGCACAAGTAAAAAATTTTTGTTCAAAAGTTAGCTAATTCTCATTAATTTTTCAGCCATTACCAATTCACACAGTCAAGCATATGCAAACCAAATTAGAAAAAGAAAAAAATTGGGGATGGTGAGAGGGCATGGATTTGGTTTGATAATTGGCTTGATATTAGTCCTTTAGTGCAATCAACAGAATTTCAACACATCAGATATAGAATGCCATTACAACTCAAAGTTTCCTCATTGATTATGGAAGGGAACTGGCATGGTAATTCAGGGAATTCCAGTCCTTAGCTGATAATTTTCCTTCATAGGTGACAGTTCAAACCGAAGACACAATATCATGGGTATTGAATTTAAATAGTCAGATTTGGTTTGATAATTGGCTTGATATTAGTCCTTTAGTGCAATCACCATAATTTCAACACCTCAAACATAAAATTCCATTACAACTCAAAGTTTCCTCACTGATTATAGAAGGGAACTGGCATGTGAAGTGAATCACACGTTATTACAAAGCTTATTATACGATGTATAAGTGCACAAGAAGGGGGGGTTGAATTGTGTATTTCCCCTTTTTTAAAATCTTCAAAAATATTTTGTTTTTTAAAAAAAACTTATTCTTTTTACTGAAACTACTGTAAGTCAAAGTTAATCGTAATCTTGAAAACTTGTTAGAAAACTAAGTAAGAACGAAACTTTGAATGTTAAGAGAGATAGAGATAGAGAAGTTGACACAGTAATTTTTATACTGGTTCACCCCAAACCGTGGGCTACGTCCAG
>JAOTIZ010000002.1:30022339-30042753 GCA_027123425.1 Erythroxylum panamense | reverse complement strand
CATTTGGCAATTGAAGTTGCTTTGAATGAGGGTGGATGAATCTCACATTTGAAATTGAAATTGCTTTGAATGATATTTTAAAAAAATTTATACTGATTTGGATTGGTTTAGACCAAGTGTGTCTTTACAGTTTCCAACGTTTTTCTAAAGTATGCGTTTTCGGATGTCGGAGTTAAGAGTTTTGTCCTTAAGCGTTTTGTTTTCCGTACGTGCTTTCGATTCCTTTGGTTTTCGATCCGAAGTTAGCCCACTTTCGGTTTTTGATTTCTTTCGTTTTCTTCCTCACGCGCTTTATTTGATTTCCCTTTTGATTTCTTTCGTTTTCGCCTACTTTGTTTTTCGATTTATGATTCCGAGGTTAGGTTCCGGAAATGGATCTCAGCACTTGCTCCTTCGAGTTAGATTCAATAGTACTGGGAAGGTTATCTGAATTTTTGACTATCAATGCAATTGCAAGCTAGCCCACATGTACCTCCAGGTTGTGAAAGGAAGAAACATGATTTTTGAGCATCATGTTAGTCCTTACTTGTGTCTTTTTCTATTCTTCATCCATATTGTTAACCTTAGAGCTCATAGCTCTATCGCATCCAATATTAAAAAATTGGGATTCCATCTTTGATTCGAGGCTTTTGTACTTTGACTCCTAATTTGTTGATCTGTTTTAGAATACTAACAGTCTTTGTGGTCTCAAATTTGCACTTGCATTATTAGTCTAAGAAAATTTTGGGCAATTTTTCTACCTAGCATTATAAGTGTTTGAGAAAGGGTTGTTACCTAAATGTTATGGCACATCCAAATAATTTGCTTGTTCCATTCCATTATTTTTCATCAAATAACATCCTATTAATGTATGGTCATATTGTCCATTCACGAATCTATTGCATTGCATTTATTGAAGTGGATAAGGCAATGATGTTGTTCAGCTTTTTGGTTAATGCCACTATAATGTATATGGCTGCAGCTAACTTAATTGCCATGATTCCCTTTTATTATTTAACAATGTAAGGTTTACTCCTTTTAGTTGGTCACAAACACTTGCTAGTGGTTATATAATCAATTGGATCATATGCAACATTGATGGTTTTCACATCAATGAGCCTCTGACTGCTGAATCAATTATACTTCTGGTCGCTACATTAACTCCATTATAAAATGTCTATAATAACAACTCTCTTGGTAGGTTGTGATGAGGATAACTCCTTTATAGCTCATTAAATCTCTCTTATACCTCGAAAAGGATTCTCCGTTATATTGCTAAAAAGTTATGATCTCTTTAACAATCTAGGTTGTCTTTATTAATGGAAAGAATTTAGCTAAGAAAGCTTGCACTAATTGGCACCATGCAGTTACAAGCTTTGCATTAAGATAACTTAGCCAATCCTTTGCCTGATCTTTTAGTGTGAAAGGAACGAGTCTCATCCTTGCTGTCTCTTCAGATAATCCATTATACCTAAATGTATCACAAATTTCCAAAAAATTAGCAAGGTGAGCATTTGGATCCTCAAATGGTAAACCATAGAATTGGAAACTAGTTTGCAATATATTTAATAAAGCAGGCTTGATTTCAAAATTGTTTGCATTAATAGGCAACCTGATGATCCCCTATTGATTTGGATTAAACCCGGGCCTCACAAAAACCATTAATGTTCTTTTCCACCTTAATATCCTAAATCTACAATTACCTTTTTGATTTCATCTTGAGTATGGTGATGTCAAGTTCGTTTAATCTGCTCGCACTTCTAGAACTTCTTGTGTGCATATACCTATTACACACAAAAGAATAGTATTGACTAAAAATAAAAGAAAGCTCAAATCAAACAATTCAAATCACACTTGATGCTAGATGTAATCTCTAGCATCGACACCAAAAACTTGATATCTCCTTCATGTTTAGCTTAAAGTTTTAAAATTAATTGAAGTTGCTATACCTCAAGTATACAACTTATATAAAATAGTATAATAAGGTATTATTCCTTTAAGGATTAGTTAGTCACCTTGTAATTCAATTTGAATTTTCTTAGAGTAAAACAATAACGAGAGAATAAAATTGTAAAATTTCACAATTTAAAGACTTCTAAACACACTTCAAAATGTAACAAAAATAATAAAACAATTTTAGTTTAGGGAATTAAATTATAAATGTTGGGGTCATTCTCTTCATACCATGTATTCCCTTACATTGGTAATGTAATCATGCTTAGTCCTAGACATTCGAATATATTGGTCCTTTCTCTCTCAATACTCAAACTAGTTAAGCCCAAAATAATAATTAAAGTTCAGTTGTGATCTCTCAACCTACACACTTTATTTAATTGTTAAGTGGATATGGATTAACCTGTTGGACAACCATCAAAACATATAAGATCTCTCTCTAAATGTCATGTTAGCTTAATGTGTAAAGTGATCTCAAGGCTACCTACTCTCATGGTACATCCAAACTAATTTCCTAACTCCATTTCTCAATGTGAGGAAGGCATATAAAGTCCATATATTATACTCATTTAAGCAAACCATATACTAAACCAAAGTTAGTTCTTACATAGTTATGGTAAAAAAAAACTAAAATCTACTTGGAAATTCATTACAATCATCATCCATACATCTTCTCAATATAATAATTAGAAAAAAAAAACAAATGAGAGAAGAGAGAATAGAAGGCTTATAAGTTGAAGAACAAAGCTGAAACTTGTTACGACAACTTTGAGATCTCTTGAAATCACTTGATTCTTCTTAAAATTCCACTAAAAAATGTGTCTATCTTCCTCCTTTTGGTGTGCTGCACGACTCTCTTCCTTTTCTAGGGTTTGAAATATACCTCTTTAGGTGCTTACACTAACTTAGGATGCAAGTGGAGTAAGCTAGAATTGCCAGCTAGAAAGCTAGACAATTCCAACTTGGTCACAATCATGACCTATTGTTTTCCAACCTTATTTTCTTCTTTTGTTTCTCCTTTGATACCTACAACAATTCTACATGCAAGTAAGTTGATAATCAACACAAATAAGATCCAAACTCAAACATTGACATACATCCATGCAAAATGTATGTACGTCACAACACATGAAAAGCATGCAAAACATAGGCTTAAAAACCTTCATTTATAAACTAACATGCAATTTATCATATAAAATCACATACACATGCAAGTTATAGGAAAATAACACAAAACCTAGGCTAAACATCCTAGTATGTATACTAAAAATACATATTATAACACAAAATGATTTAGACAATCCTATAATAAATATCACTTATCAAGGACCTAAAGCTAAATTGTCCTTAGTATGCTCATAATGTCATTGAATATAATGGAAATTAATAACAATTCTAAATAATTAACTTTAAGGGTTTTCATTTTGGATAATATGCTTATTTTGTTTGGCATTTTTAGAGACCAAATTTAGTAAAGAGAGAGTAGCTAGCTTAGAAATAATGGGGAAGTAGTGGTCTATCATATCAAATCATCACAATCACCCCTATGGACATATTATGATAGCTTTTAATCAAAAACTTGTTAAAGTGCAAGTTCTACATTCTAATGACTAGATAATTCATTTAATGGTTAATTTTATGTAAGAGAATATTAAGGCAATATTTTATTTTGTTTATAGATCTAACCATGTGTTCCAAAGGAAGTTGTTGTGGGATAAGATCCAAGAGTTTAGCTAATCAATTTATGGTTTTTTTTTTATGTTGGGTTATTTTAATAGTATATTAGTTATATTAAAAGAATAAAGACATTTGTGTTTCAGGAATTACTCTCCTAACTTTAAAGAATGAATAGATAAGCTAGGGGAAATAGACTTTTAGTAAGAAGGGAATTTTTATACATAGAGCAACAAATAAATCTCTATACAGTAGATTAGGAAAAGGTTGGATAGGGCCTTGGTAAATAGGGAATGGATGATCCAATTTCTAAAAAATAAAGCACTATTTATAAAACCCTCAATATCATATCACACTCTAGTTTTGGTTTATAATATATTTAAGAAAAGGAATATGAGGTTTCCTTTTAGGTTTAATAATTACCTAGATGAAGAGCAAGGATTCAATGAAGTGACTATGAGCAGAATGGCTAAGTAAATTCTGGGTAATAAGATGTGTGTAAGTGTAAGGAAAATCAAGTCAATTAAGGAAGAATAGAAGGGATTATATTCTATAAGTAAGAGAAAAGTACAGTGGAGGCTATAAGAGGGGTAAGAGCTTACCTAAATAAGGTGTAAGAAGGGTGATCAATAACCCAAGGGACCCTTAAAAGATTATGGTGAAGGTCAAAGCACTCTAAGAGTACTACAAAGTAGTTTATGATTGTAATTCTATGTTAAAGAAAATATTAAGAGTTATGTGTGTGAAAGATGGGGATAGAAACACCAAGTTTTTCATAGTTCAATAATAGTAAGGAGGAATATAAATAAAATTTGCTTTCTTAAAAGGGATGATGGGTTAGCGATCTCTTTATAAGAGGATTTAAAGGTGGAGGTAGTTACATTTTTCAGGAAATTAACAAGAACTTCCTTTGTGAGTAAGTCATATTCCTCATTATTAAGCTTTTTTCTCAATAATCATTTTTCAGAATAAGAGGAGGCATTACTAACTACACTTATAAGAGACATAGAGATTGAGGAGGTAATATTTATTATCAATCTTAACAAAGCACCAAACCTGAACGGCCTCAATGGCTTCTTTTATAAAAATATCTTAGTCTTGTACAACACATGGTAATTGAAACTATAAGATATTTCTTTAATGGAGGGAAAATGCTAAAAGAAGTGAATAAGACATTCTTGTCCCTCATTCCTAAGGTGAATATCTGAATTCCTTATAATAATTCAAATCAATTTCCTATAATTTCTTATAAAAAGTGATTTCTACAATCATTACAAAGAGGATGAAAAAGGTTCTCAAACCTTTAATAAGTTAAATGCAAGGAACTTTTTGACAAGATAAATTAATTGGACATAATGTGTTGTTAGCATAAGAGCTATTTAGGGGGTACTTAGAAGAAATAGCTCAAGAAATTATGTTGTTAAGATTGATTTTCACAAGGCCTACAATTCCCTTATTTGGAAATTCATACATCAGGTGTTTAAGGATTTTTTGGGTTTCCTAAAAATTTAAGGAGCTAGATTAGACTATGCATAACTAGTTGCTCTTTTCATAAACTAATCAATAGGAAGCCCACAACCTTATTCGTCCTCTTACTTATTCACCATATGTATGGAAGTTTTTACAAGGATGGTGAGGCATATAATAAAGTTAACAAACTTTAAGTTTCATAACAAGTGTAAGAAGTTAGAACTCTTTAGCTTATCCTTTATGAATAACCTAATACCTTTCTCAAGAGGCCATAAAGTGTTAGTGAATTTGCTAATGACATTTATCATATTATTCCAAGAGCTTTCATGATTGGAGATTAATAAGAGTAAAAGCCAACGATTCGTATTATCGAGTGCATAATACTTTATGATATGGCTAACTAGTATCATGGGAATTTAAGAAATGCAACCTTCCTTCATCTACCTAGGCTTGGCTATTGTAGCTAAGAGACTACATTTTAGGGAGTGCAACACTTGGGTGGAAAAATTGCATAAAAGGTTAGGAGGTTGGCATAATATAAACTTATCTCAAGCTAGTAAGTTACAACTCATCAAGTTAATACTGAGCTTACTTCACATATACTAGGCTTCCCATTTTTTTCCATTCAAAAGGATAACTAAGAAGAAATAAATTTTTTCTAGGTAATTCTTATGGGTTAGGAACAAGGAAGGAAGGCATAACAAAAGTTAATTGGAGTGAAGTGTAATAAATATTAGATAAGGTGAGATTATGAATCACTTCCATTAGAATAAGCAATGAAGTGTTTTTAGGAAAAAGGCATTAGAGGCTTTTGGACAATAAATCTCTCTATAAAAAAGGTGGATACAGGTCTATTGGTTGAATGGTGGAAGCATATGTGAGTTAAAAGGAAAATATACCATGTCTTATACTAAAAAAAGTGCTGAGAATGAGGAGTCAAATTGCTTAAAATGCAAGATATCCAATGGTAAGTATGCTTTACTCCTATTTAACAATTGGAGCAAGGAGGGACAACTGACACAATCCCAGATCAAGACAATAATCCTGAGTAATAGTCCCCTAAATGAGAAAGTTGAAGAATCGATAAGGTTTAAGGAATAGAGTAACTATCCTGTAAGGGATCAAAAGATATTACCCATCTATAACCCAAATTATCATAGGGAGGATGCATGTGAATGGCTAGAATACTCTTCAAGAGTTTTTACTAACAGATCATATAGAAAAAGAATAAGAAGTAGGGGTAAAAAGAAAACATGGGAAATAGTGGCTTGGAGTAGGAACTTTCAACCTTAAGTGTCTTTCTACTTACGTTTAGTAACTTAGAACATGCTTCTAGATTGCCCCATTTTCATAAAATTAACAAAGGCAAATTGTGTGAGGAGGACCCTGAGTCAATTGAGCATATGTTCTTCAAATGCAAATAGGCTTTGATCCTATAGAGAAGTTTAGGATTTTTGGAGTATAGATAAATCAGAATTAAACTTTAAAGATATATTGTCCTAGCTATAGAATAATCACATAGGTTCTAGATTAAAAGAGTAAGAATGGAGATAGCTCTTTAGCTCATATGTGTTCAATGCTTGGAAGGAGAGAAAGATAAAAGTTTTCAAAGATTCTATGAAACTTTTCTATGGGAACTTAAACAATGGATCAAAATATAGTTGCTTAATAAAAATGACGTAGATCACTAGGGATGGCTCAATTATAGGGTATGAGACTAATGCAAAAGTATATTGTACAAATTAAAAGAGTAATTTAGAGATAAAAGGAGGTGGGGTTATAATATGGAAATATAAAGCTATAGGAACTAAATAATTAGTGCTAGTTTAAGGAGTAAATAAAGAAAAAGATTCACTCACATGACGAAAACTTTAGGTGAGTCACAGATCATCTACATGCAAGAAAAAAACAAGGAACTCAAGTTATAACTATGAAAGTACTGTTAGCTCAAGGTTTATGATTAACGACTTGATGATAACTGTATAATATTTCAAAATTCAAATTAGATTTATTTCTTTGTATAGGTATCAATATATTTCTCAAAAAGAAATAAAATCATGGAATAAATGCTTACTTTC
The DNA here is from genome assembly GCA_027123425.1 of Erythroxylum panamense. NCBI lineage: Eukaryota > Viridiplantae > Streptophyta > Magnoliopsida > Malpighiales > Erythroxylaceae > Erythroxylum > Erythroxylum panamense. The sequence continues at coordinate 30,035,599 of JAOTIZ010000002.1, read as the reverse complement.
TCGCAGGAACCTTGTTTTATGAACTTACCTTATTTAGTTTACAATATGCGAAAGGATCCTACTAATCCTATATTTTTTTGACAATAAATTCTGAGATATTGCCATATTTTTTTTAAGGTTGAATATCGAAGTTTCCGGAAAAGATGATATCGAAGATACAAAGTCAACCTAGAACAAAAAGGACAGAACTACTAGTTGAAGGAAATGCCTATTTAAGGAAGAACCACTGCAGTCGTGAGATACATAGACATATATAAAAAATCAAGGAAACCAAATTTTCGATATACATTCACAGCATCAGTGCTTCTGAAAGTCATATCATTAGCAAATCTCTTTTGTTTTAAAAAGTGAAAATTCTTTTGAGAGAGTCATCATTGAAGCTCATATTGAGTAAATTACTTTCTCATTCGTTGAGAGCTTGTAGAGGCTAGACAAATACTACTAGCATGGAAGGTTGAAGAACCTTGAAAAATATATACTTGTGAACTTAAAGAAGCTCGTCAAATTACTACTTAGATTTAATAGTGAAGCACTCAAATTGAATACTTAGGGACTAGATATAGGCTTGCGTTATAAGTCGAACAAGTATAAATCGATCATGTCATTCTTTCTCTCCTCTTAACTTTAAATTTTCATATTATATTGTTTGCGTTTTCATTTTGCAAGAGGCTCCTTCATTTTTAAAATAAACTCTTTCTGTTTTTTAACTTCGCAAGAGGTTCCTTTTAGTTTAACAAGCTTCTACTGTTTTTTAAATTGTTTTAACAGGATTTATCGTTTAACAGGCTCCTATCTCTTAACAGGCTCATGGTGTTTAAAAGGCTTTATCGTCTGACAAACTCCTATTTCTTTTAACTGGGATCTGTTTATTATATGAATTGAAAGTACTTAAAAAAAATTTAGTCACACACAATTCACCTCCCTCTTGCCTGTGTTTTTTTTTCAAGTACTTGGGCTGAAATACAACTTGCAAAAAAGAGGAGATACTGTAAGAAGAAAGGTAAGCTAGAAGGAGGTTAGATGTGAAAGAAAAGTGGAGCAAGTGACAATACATGGGCAATATACAACCTAAATTTTGGACACTTGTCTATGGTGTAGGTCATAAGGTTATTTTGTAAGTCAAGTGGCTTATAAAGGTCGTGTCTAATCCTTTGTATTAACATTATATGGTACTGTATTTGTTTATTTTAATAAAATTATTTCAATTCTAAAAAAATATTCATGATTAGTAATGAATCTAGTAAGTGTTCCTAAATTTAGGATTTTGTCTACTTTTCGAGATCTTAAAGAGGTGTGAAATTACATGAGAACTCTTGAATATTAGTGAAAATATAAAGAATAGATATATCTAGTTCCTTTAAAAAAAACCATCTATGGTAAAAAGAAAGGGTTGATTCATATCGTCTTAGCTTAATTTTATTATTTTATTGTCTTTTATTAAGAATATCGAGTCGAGTCCTTTTACACTCCTATTGAATATGAGTAATATACAAGTTTTATTTGTACCTTTTTTACAATAGGAGAAATTTATCCATATATTGCTAAATATTAATGGCATTAGTATATATATACATGATAAATTTTAGGAATTTGTATAGTCTTTTTTCTTTCATTTCTCTTAAATTATTAAAGAATCGAACAAATTAAAATATAAATAGTAAAAAAATCAATCCATTATGCCATAACTTGTACCAAAAATTCAAAATGACTAATCGTCAACAATTTCTCATTTAGTAGTTCTAACTTTCAACAAAAGTTTGGGGTCCAACAACTTGTTTATGGTGTGGGTCATAAGGTTATTTTGTAAGTCAAGTGGCTTATAAAGGTCGTGTCTAATCCTTTGTAATAGCATCATATGGTAATGTATTCATTTACTTTAATAAATATATTTCAATTCTAAAAAAATATTCATGATTAGTAATGAATCTAGTAAGTATTCCTAAATTTAGAATTTTGTCTACTTTTCGAGATCTTAAATAGGTGTGAAATCACGTGAGAACTCTTGAATATTAATGAAAATATAAAGGATAGATAAATCTAGTTCCTTAAAAAAAACCATCTATGGCAAAAAGAAAGGGTTGATTCGTATTGTCTTGGCTTAATTTTGATTATTCTATTTTCTTTTATTAAGAATATTGAGTCGAGTCCCTTTACTCCCATTGAATATGAGTAATATACAAGTTTTATTTGTACATTTTTACAATAGGAGAAATTTATCCATATATTGCTAAATATTAATGGCATTAGTACATATATACATGATAAATTTATAGGAATTTGTATAGTCTTTTTTCTTTCATTTCTCTTAAATTATTAAAGAATCAAACAAATTAAAATATAAATAGTAAAAAAAATCAATCCATTATGCCATAACTTGTACCAAAAATTCAAAATGAGACAACCCCTGAATAAAAGGAAAAAAATTGATATTTTGCCAATTATTAAAACATTTCATTGATTACTTGTTATTGATTACAGCTAATTATCACAAGAAGTTGAAGGCAGTCAAAACATAACAGTTATCCAAATCCTGCTTGCGTAAGCTGTCATGTCCTTTTGCTCTATCTAAATCAATAGCCTAACCCTACGGAGTTTAGATCCCCTATTTAATATTATGATGTTTTATTGTGTTCAATGAATCTCAGCCATTTATTTATGTGGATCCTATATAGGTCCCACGTGGACCTTGTGTGGGTCCCGTCAAATAAATGACTGAGATTTCATGAGACAGAATAAGATAGAGAAATATTAGACAGAAGATCTTGTCTCAACCCTACGAGACCATCCTGGCTTTCTTCTGTTTTTCCCCATCTCATTTCGGCATAATGAACTAACCCCAAAGACAACCATTTGCATGTGATTGGTACGCTACTCCAAAATTTGGTAACTCAAATAATTTCGTACTGCATTACGTTGACTGTTCTCTACGTGATAGCTTGATCATATCAACTGGGGTAGCCTGCACCGTTTCTCTTTATTGGATTTAAGTAAACTAAATTAGCTAATCTGTTTGATGTGAGGCCAGCTCAGACAATAAAGTTTCCATATTATTTTCGTACTAAAATTGAAGCACATGCTTTCCTTCAGACCGTATGACCTCAACCACCAATCCTACACTTTATTTTTCCCTTCCTCTTCTTATAAATATACCATCCTCAGCTACACATCAGTTCATCAATTTATTATTACTTCTATATTGTTCTCATCGTGCCCTTTCAAAGCTCTCGGAGCCTTATCAGATAAAGTGTGGCTTGGATAAAAATGGCTCAAGTGACGAGATGTTATGATTACTCCAAATTGGATAGCGAAGACCCAGATGAGTCAAGTCATCGACGAGCTCAGTTCTTGATCTACAAAACACTAAAAGCCGTGGATTCTCGAAGAGGGCCATGGTTCCTGAGGATCAAACTATGCAGGTTAAAGATCAGGGTTGGGAGGAAACTAAGGAAGCTGAGGAAAAGGTTGTTCTTAAATATATCTGCAGCGAGAGTCAGAATCATGTATAAGCAAGTTACTGCCCAGTGGAAGAGGTTGACTGGCAATGCAGAACTCATTGCTGGTCTTCCTGCATTTTTACCTTGAAGCTTTCTGGATTGTATTTTTCTTTTAATTTTTTGTTTCTCATCTATGTTCACTTGTTAAGGATATTGATAATACCTATGCTGTTATGTTGATAAATTCCAGAAGCCAGTATCTATACCGTGCTAAAACATGATCTTTGGTTTTCTACTTAGCAGGTATGGTTTAAAAATGGCAATTTGTAGTTTTGGGAAATGCTCAATAATTCACTGTAGTAGCAATCCTCATTACACCGATTACAATAGTGATTTCATTATGCGTTACAAGCCTCACATTGCTCACAACTCCCTTTGCTACGGAGAAGGCAGAGAGTATTAGATTTTAGACAAACAAAGGATGCATGTATGATATGCTTTGTTTCTCTACAGATCCGCCGAGTTTCAAGCCAGAGAGTCCTGGGTAACTCTAGTAGCAAACCATATTTGGCTCAACAATGTTTGCCGGGACGAAACACATTTAGAAGATCCAGGTGGGGTAATGTAATCTCAGTAGCCAGTAGCCAACCTGTCGTGCCGTACTGTCATTTCTGTCCTTGTCTTTCTATCTGTGGATTGGTCTGGCATTAAACGACCGTCCCATATGGTCCAGCTGGCAAATTAATTGACGAAAACTAGTTTAGGGAACATATTTTTCTTACTCTTTGGATTCCGATTATCAAATCCACAATAAATGACTTTGATTAGGTTTTCTCAATATATATCCTTTGTTCCGGTTCCGGTTTACCGGTTCTTATCATATTTTATTAAATCTTATCTACATATTTATATAGGTTTATATAAATTTATAGATAAAATTAAGTAACATAGAGTTAGAACACCGTAATAAAAACAGGATATTTCAACCCAATTTTCTCAATGTTATAAAAACAAATTTATATATTCTTATTCCATTATTTTGAGAAAGAAATCTTGCTTTTTATTTTTAATTTTATTTATGGTAATGACTCTCTACATAATTTAGTTCTTCAGCTTACATTTCCCAAATATTACCTGCCAAACCAATCCATTCATTCTTCCCTCCTAAATTGCGCCAATTGCGTTCATGGATGCTAAGAGGATTAGATCTTTGATACCTAAACATGGTGAAGTCTATTGAAAAAGAAAAGGACACATCTGTACTGTACTTAGCCATTATGGTAATATATTAAATTATGATCTCAATAACCAGGGTCATGCATGGCACTCATTTCATTCAAAATACTCACAGAACTCTTAACTGTTTCATGGTTGACACCTCTATCACTCGGATATCACAGCTCAGAAGGTCCACCAAAATCCCTGTGATGGATCAGACACTTTTCAATCGATTGATTACAAGTTTGACGCTGCCATATCATTTATAATAACTCGTGTTAAAAAGTGCACGTTTGAAAAACAGAACATGATCTCAAATTGATGAAGAAAGAATTTTAAAATTTTCAATTTTCAATTAATATTGATTCCTTATAATCACATTAAATTAGTGTATAACGAACAATAATTTATAAAATAAATAATCTAAGCATAAATCAATATATAAATAAATGATATGAAGTGATTTTTGGTGTATTTGAATCCTTTAGTGTGGGCAGAGCTCTTGTAATATGAAAGTAGGTTTAGTGGGATGGATTAGGGGATCATTTGGTCCTAACTTGTAAGCCCTCTCAACAAATTTACAAAACAAAATAGAATAGCATTTTTGGGTAGTTGTCTTCAAAACTGGCTTCATATCCATAATTTTTTCAATTTGGAGAGAAAGAAACAAACTACTATACAAAGGGGTAGCTATGAAAAACATCTTTTGACATAAAACACACTAAATTAGATTAAAGAACTATTGCTGGCTAGAAATAATGTACAAAATAGTCTCATTGCAGGCATGAAAATCATATGGAATTTTTGAATCTTTAAAATTAAGTTCCTGTGCTAGTTGTAACAAACTAAAGTATCTTTTTGGATCTTGTAAAACCTTTATCACTGTAATGATGTAATAGCTTAGTTCATGTTAATAAAATTTCTTTATTCATCTCTCAAAAAAATGTTTTGTTTCTTAGCCTAGCATATGCCAAAGTTGCTCCAACTTGGCTCAAACCCTCCCAACTTTGTTTTTTCTTCATTCAGAGAGTAAAACAAGATCTTAAATAAAAGAAAACTAATTTTAAGTTTCAATTCATATAAAAAAATAAAAAATACAAGCATAATCCTATCAAAATTATGCTAAAAACAACACCTAGTTAAATTTCTCCACATTTAATTAAGCATTTACTTATCCTCTAGCAAATCAATTTCATTACTTGTAACTTAAATAATAGGCAAATCCAAGATGTTATACATCTTCATCATGGGCTAATATTCAACATATTTTGAATCTTAAATGCTAGGAGAATGATTAGGATAATAACTTGGGATGGTTGACGAGAAATATCTTTCCATAGGACAAATCAAGATTTGTCTTAGTCTCAGCTTGAATTATACAGTTACTCAATTTGGTTTGAGAGAAACAAAAGAATTTTCAATAACATGAAAACAAACATTTATTAGCTCAAAGTTTAGTTTGCTAGATTAGATAAACAATTGTGGCTCATCAAATGGTGGAGAAATTGAGTGCATACTCAATAAGACATTGGAATCTATAAACTCCTTAACCTTTCCAATCTAAACAGATTACTTCGCTTGTTCCTACTTTAGTATACTTTTGCAAATGTATTGCCTTACTGCGTTACATAACATAAGGACGCCTTTCATGATTTGAAATAAATTATTCTTTAATTTTAAAAAAATCCAAGAAAGCATTTAACAAATCAATCACATTAATCAATATTCTCTATTATTCATTAAGTTGCAATTGTCATCAAGTTATTAGCACTTAGATATTTGCAACAATTCATAAGTTGTTTCAATTTGCTCCACATTCCTTCAAACTAACTCAATCCATACAATCCAGCTTAATGTATAAAATGAACAAATATGAGATATATGCTTCAAATATCAATTTATTCATAATCCTTATTAAACACTAAATTTGACATTAAACAAGACAATTTAGAGCTTGTTTAAAAAGTCACCAAATCTTTTGATGCAAGAGTATACACCTTATCATGAATAATCTTGGTTAGTCAATTAGGTAACTATTTTATTGGCAACTAGCATAACTCTTTAGCTTTAACTTTTTATCTTATTTTAAAGCTAGCAAAGTTAATTGGTTTAATGCTTAGTTGTTTGCACTTTTTTTCTTGTTTTCCTTTATTTTTTAAGGATAATTTTTAAAAAGAATTCACATCTAAATTGTATAGTCAAATTATACAAAAAAGTATCATAGCGCAAGTCAAGTATCCATTCTCAAAATCAATGAAAAAAATTGAAATTAACTTAATCTTCAAAGCTCATAACTATTTACCTAAAAAAATCAAATTACATTGACAGTAGAACTTATAATGAATCATTTCAATCAATAATTTTTCAAAGTTAAAGAGTTTTTATAATTTCTCCCTATAATTTACTCGTAACAAAATTGATAAGCGTAACCATTAAGTACCTCCCCAACATTTACATTATACATCGTCCTTAATGGATAAAATATGTAAAACAATGAAAATCATAGAAAACAAAAGAAACGATGTTATGATGGCTAGTACTCCCTGAACATAAAATTTGTGGGCCTTGTGTAATGTCATCAATATTAGTCTTAGGTTAGTGAAAAATGATCTACATCTGCTTGTAAGGGTGAGATTTCCTTTATAACCTACATAACACCATTAATTTGCAACTAAGTATGATAATCATGATCCAATAATGAATGGACATCAAAATAAAATTAAAATTGTGATTTTAAAACTACAAAAGCAAACTAAATATACTATTTAAGATCCTAAAGCTACCAAATTAAAACAAAAATATGAATATTTGGACTCCTCCTAAGTAGTGCATTTTATTAGTACTTTAGCTTAATTTCTCCTTAAATTGTTCACAAATCCAAGATTACAATCAAGGACTTACTTCCACTTGTCTTCCCAAACAAGGACTCATTACCTGAAAAAATGCCATATGCTACTGTAGAGTAAGGAAACATGCATCAAATTAATGTTACCTATTAATTCCACTAATGCCCTAATAATTAAAAACAAGAAAAAATTCTTTGGATCTTTAATTGTCTAAGGTATTTTGTTTTTTAGGATGTAGGAGCATGCTTCACTTAAGGTGTCTACTAATAGCTTCTTAATAACCATCTACTTTAGCTTCTCTTCTTTTTCTTCCTCCTTTTTCTTCTCGCCCTTCCTATCCTTTTTTATCCTATAAAACAACCTTCTCTTCCTCTTCTCATTCTCTTTAGCCTCTAGCTCCTTTCCACTCTGTAAAGTTACTACATCTGCTTGCTCCTTTAGGTTTGACTTAGTGTTATTAGGTAAAACTTCTTACTACTCTTTAGAGACAAGCTTAGTTATACTGACCATTCTAAATTGCTAATGTATGGATAGAGGCTTCAATCCTCTAAAAGTAAGCCTTAGGTTATAGTAATGAATTTTATCATAAGATCTTTCAAAATTAAGCTCCCCTCTTACTTATGTTATCATTGAAATTAGGATGGATCTTGATTGTTCTATGTAATGTTAGGATAGTCTCTCCAACCTAGATTATAAGTTTCACTATAAGGGATATTGTGAGACCAGCTCCCTCTAAAATTTGGTTGCTCATGCTTTTGCCTCATGTGGTAAGGTGACTAATATTCATGATTTAGGTAACCACCACTGAATCTTATAGAACATCATTAATAATAGTTAAGCTTCCACATACATATTTATAGGCCTATTACTCCAAATGTCTAATCTATCTATAAGTGATGTGATACATGAATCCCCATGGAGTATTACTTAACCCATCCTTCTGTTATGTTTGGTAGCTTTAGTAATAAATACAAAAATTCTAAATTTTAACCATAAACATAATATCAAGAAAGAGAGTTTTGAAATAAAGAAATACAAAAAGAATTTAAATTTATCTCGATTAATAAAATAAAAATATAAAAGAAAAGAGAAAATGATTAGATTAATAAAATAAGACTTCCCTAATATTATGGTACCTAAAATTGGTGCCAAAAACTTTATATGATACAAGTATAAACTAAACATAGAAAATACTATTAAAATTATAAAGGCAAACTCATATACCATTTCCTACAGTATAGAGTAAAGGAGTCGAGTTTCAGTCCCTCCAGAACTATAACTACTAGTACTAACTGTCGTTCTATAATGTAACATAAAAATTTGAAAAATAAAAATAAAAATTAAGGATAATTAGTTAAGGTGATAAAAAGAGTAAATAACTAGTAGATAAAATAGATTCACATGAAGAATTCCCCTAAAACCATTACTGTGCATGAATTTATCTTGAATTAATGATTAATCGTAATTACTTAGGCCGATATGAATTCTAAAGTTACACTTGTACCCTTATAGTCAAGACTTATAGTCTCTATTCTTAATTATTTTGGCTAAAAGTTTTATTAAATCAAAACCACTAAGAGTATACTAATTATCTTAGTGAATTCCTATGATAGATTTCACTTTAAATTAGAAGGACCATATAATCTTACCTATAGCAACCTGTCAAACCCTCATTATTGATGTGGTTACCAAATTATATATATGATCTTATATGTTTGGTGCTTTAATCCTATATATGAATCCCAAGTTGAATCTTTTACATTATTTACTTAAATCCAACATAAGAAAACATGAATATTTCTTAAAAAGTTAAAAATCTCTTTTTACATCATTGAAATCAATTAAAAATAATTTTAGGATTCATCCCTTCTATATATATATCCTAATTGGTTCCTAATAAAACAAAGAAACTTCATAATATATAAGAAAGAACACCAGAAACTATATTGATTCCACATGGCTTAAATCTTGAATGTTCTTATCCAATCTTGATGGATCTTGATTTTCTTTTCTCCAAAATTGTTTTCTTCTTAATCCCTTTTGCTTTTCCTCTTTTTTGTGATTGATTAATGGCCCTCTCATATATGACTCCTCCTTTCCCTAATGTCTCCCTTCTTTTCATATTTTTATCATGAAAACCTAATGTTAAATATGTGCCAAACTCAAGACTATGTAAGTCCCCATGTTACTTTACATCCTTCTTAAGTTCTTTTAGGAAAATCACTACAACCATAAGTTAGGAATGCATGATCATGTTTCTTCCATATTGAAAAACATAGGAAAAACATGTTAGGATATTGGTAGTCAGATGGAGAAACAAAATGACCCAGTGTTGAACATAGCAGGAATATAGGTATGTATTCATGTTATGCTTATAGCAAACTATCCCAGAAACATAATATGGCTTGTTGGAACATAGGGAGTAATACTATACCATATTGGTACCATGTTTTGAGTCTTTAGCCTAACATGTACCAAAGTTTCACAATCTTGACTCAAATCCTCCTATTGAGGGACCAAAACAAGACCTTAAACAAAATATAAGTCATTTTAAAAACCAAATACAATAAAAACATCAAATCATAAGAATAATACTTCAACAATCATACTAAAAATTTAGTGCATTTTACAGTTATCAGATGCCTACTGATATAATCAAAAAATTTGTAATTTTTCCTCCCTAAAAGCTTAAAACCTTTCCCTTCTAGGCTTTTAACTAAATGTTTCAACCTAACCTCAACTATAAAAATATATTTAACCTCCTATACACTAAATTAATTCCTTGAACATAAAACCTACTAGCAATATAACAATTTTTCTTTAAAACATCAACTTTATAAATTTATTGCAAAAAATTAGGGTTTTTATTTTCTAAGAATGTTAGGAGTCTCTTAAGAACATATTTTGAGTTCTCCAATAATTAGTTAATTAATTCTATTGATGTTTAAGGTATTCGTGCATAATAGTTAGTTTTTTTTATCTTGATTTAGAAGAACTTGGTGAGTGTGTGCTCTTTTTTAGACTTATTAAGTGATATGTTATTATGGAGTTTAGTATTTTGTGTGGTATAACTTTGCTAAATTGTGGACAATTATTCTTATGAAATTGTGAAGAATTGTTATGGAGTTATGCAGTGATATTGTGAAGTTATGAATTATGGTGAGGTGTTGGGCTCTTATTTGGTTGAATTGTACATTGCCTTTAAGATATAAGAGTATAACTCTAAGAAATAAGGTGCCTTCATATGCTTCTTCATTTATATGATCCCTTTTAGAGGATATTTCAAGGTACAAAAGTTTAAAAAAGGAAGGATACGATAAGATGAGCAATAATCAAATAGTTAATAAGAAGACTATCATCCTAGGCATTGATAAAATATTAAGGATTCAAAATATGTTTTAAATTATACATTAGGACCATTTATTGACTTTTAAAGGAGAATAATACCTACAGGCAGTGAAAGAATTTTATGCCAACATAGAGGATAAAGCCAAAATAAAAATTGTAGCCCTTTACTCTTACTTTTAAGGCTATAAGGTGGTGATTTAGAGGAGATGATTATGATGCATGATAGGCTACCATTAAAAGGGTGGAATTTGAGCTTTTAGGGTGGACAACCATTGGGGCACTATGAGTGGAGCTAGAGGGGTGCTTCATATAGGTTCATAATGGGGATCATATGCTTCTTAAGATCAATGCACTTTTTATATAAGCATAGCCATCTAACCCTAAATAGTGTCTTACATCTTAAGTTATAACGTCTAGCCTTAGTCTAGTGGATTAAATTGAATCTAAACAACCAATCTCTACCTAATGGACCCCCTTTTTAACATTTTAGGCAAAGCTCTACTAATTTGTTTATCATCCCTAATGTTTCAATCTATCAATGGTTTGGTTTGACATGGGTAAGTAGATAATATATTTGTATTCCTGGTGCTAATTAGTTACCTGCTATTAAAATAAGATCTAGATATCTTTAGTTTTATGGTTATGAAGATCGAGGAGGAAAATTATATCAATGATCACAAAATGATGCTATTTAGGTATATCGAGGAGAATAATAGGTAGGTAAATACACATTGACTTGATAGAGAGTACCCAAATAAATAAGAGCAAGAGGTAAGCATGAATGAAAATTAAGAAGATACCAAGGATCAAGGAGGAAGCATAGAGACAACTAATAAATAATAAAGGGTTACAATGCAAAATCTGGTTTCACCAATTGATTGACTACATAAATAATCAATAGGGCATGAACAACAAGATAGATTGGGTAATGGCCAATCTTTAGTGTTTTTTATTGCCTCCTATACCCTAGCGAGCTTAAGTCACTCCTGCAATTATGTATAATTTATATTTGTTTAATATGCTTATTTTTATTATCTTTTTTTAAAGAATGTAATTGTATTAAGCTATGAAAGGCTAATCAACAAAAGTCAGCACATATGTTCTTGTAGGAGACTATTATAAATAATAATGAGTTAATGATTGTTTAAGTAACATACATGACTTAGTATATGCTTCAACTATTAATCCAATTAGAGTTTAGAGATAGTTTTTTCAAGGATTTGATGTGGATTATGATGTCATTGAGAATTTCCTTGTTGAATATATCAAAATTTCTTTATTGGGATTAAAAAATGCATTTATTTCTTTCATCCATATATGTAACACTATATAAAAGAGAGCAATGCAGTAGCACCATACAAAGTCTCTTATGATATACTGAAGTTTTATGCTCCAGGTGATTACCACTCCAGTTGGGGGGTTATAGATGTAGCACTTATGAAGAATTTATCTCCCTACTCTAGTACACTCACATTTGAAAAACAACTGTGAAATGCTCTCATATTAACATTTGCACAAGCAGCGTATATTAGCAAGGTGGTTGAATATGTTTAACCTTTCAATTTTGGGAAGTTTCTCTAGGATGGCTCCATAAAGTTGTAGTAGCTTTAGGTAGAATATAATTGCACCAAACTATTTTGTGCTATGTTACCTGTCCATAATTCTGCTAGAATAATTTTCTACAAGATGCATTATTAAAGTTACCTTTAGAGTTTGGGCACCATCAATTTTTATCATTTATTTTTTTTAAGAGCTATCTTCTGATTTCTATATACATATTGCTATTATTTAGCCTGAGTCTCATTCTTTAACTTTATAGCCTTCGTAAGAGTTTGATTGATGGGAATGTTATTTTTAAGATCCTAAAGTTTAGGTCTACTGTTGGGCACCGTTACCGGAACCCAACTCTTGCTAAATCATGAAGTGTGTGCGTAAACCCATAGGGTTATTTCCATGAACCCTTATTAGGCATCATCCCACAAGGGTGGCGTGCTCCATGACAATCAAACATTAAAATGAACTTATTACTCCAACTTAACCGTATGACGAGGAAGTCAAATGAACATACATAACCGAACTACTTCAATCTATCATTTCATTTCTAAAGAAACAGAGTTTGAAAAACTTTATTTACATATCAAAAGACTCATCGTTGGCTTATTATAAATTACAAAATAGCAAATTTGCAGAAGTTCTCTTTGGCTCTTGATCACTTGATCTCTTAACTATCATCTGAAGAGGGGACAGAAAGGGGGTGAGCTTAACAGCTCGTGGGTAACAATTTATAAAGAAAAATAAGCTAAAACTATTGAAAACGTTCACTTGTCATAGAAAACTTTCATATGGTTCTTAAAACACATGTTTCTTAGGCTTTCAGCCAAAATTCACAAGTTGCAAAACATGAATGCATCAAA
>JAOTIZ010000002.1:29975931-29990262 GCA_027123425.1 Erythroxylum panamense | reverse complement strand
CTAAAAGTTCCTAAAAATGTAAAACACACATAAATCACTCCAATTCAATTTTCAAGCACTAAATCATATGTTTTTCATAGTAAACACATATGCCGGGAAATGTCATGAATGCATGTACAATCATGTGCATATACAAAATTACAATTTATGCATATATGGGGGCCTTATTATGCATGAACATGCCGAGACTAGTTTACACACTCGTAACCCGTCCCAAATTACTATTTTACCCTTTCCATCGGTGATGGGATGTTACATAGGTAATGAATCACCTAAGATTTCTTAAGCATGTTACCTTTATCATACAATTCAATTTAAGATCATTAGACTGTGGAAATTGCTATCCAATATTAATATCTTTCTCAAAATTAATAACAACTAATCTTGGACTGATTAACTAAAATCTCTTTCTAGTTAAAGCTCCTAAGAGTGCATTAATTGATTTATGAATTTCACTATTAGTTTTGACCATAATCTAAAGGATTTATATTATCCTATCTCTAGGTTTGCATATAACTCCTTTCAATTATGGTAGATCTATTCATATAAAAGGATTTCTTAATCTCAATTATAATAAATCATACATTATACATTATTGAAATGGTGATCAATTACAATCTATGAATAAACTAGATCTAGGTGAGTTATTACCTAGGAATTTACTATATTTTTACTTCATTATGATTTAATGAATGACTCTAGTTTTTTGGATTGGTAAGAATTTCTAAGTTACAACTATGTTCTCTCTCAAGCAATAAAATTCCTATTCCTAGATCAAATTAACTAAAATCTCTTTCTTGTCAAGACAACTAATAAATGCTTTATATATTATATTTTTAGCCTCATGTTTAGTGCATTTTCCTTGATTATTTGATATTTTATTATTTTAGTACTTATTTTGTTTATAGTGTGTTATTAGGTCTCAATTGCTTTAACGGATCAAAAAGATAACAATTATGGTGTAATAAAGATAGAAAACTAAAGAATTGGAGTTGTTTTAGAGGGGAACTCTCATATTACTGAAGGACATACACCTGTAAGTCATATACACAGTCCTATAATGGTCTGTATAAATCCTTAGAAGTGTGTAAAGCTTCAAAATTATTGTTTTTTTGTTTGAAGGTCGATATGCTTATGTAGGTGATAGACACAGTCATATTAACTACCCATGTAAGCTTCTAGGAAAACGTCTACACATTACTTTTAAGTTTTGAAGGATTTTTTAAAGACACAATAATACATACGACCGTGTCCACTCTACAAAGCCTCATTTTCAAGATATAAAAGACAATTATAAATAGAAATAAAATGAAGTCAAAGTTAGGAAGTAGATTTCATGTTCTAAACATAATTTTGAACCTTCCTACGATGGAAGAAAATGAAGATTACGTTAAAGATATAATAGAGAACAATCTTGCACCAAAGTTTCAATGGAACATAGTAAAGAAAAGAGGATATAGAATGGATTCTCTTCTTTCTAATTCTTCTTATGAACTTTTGGTTATGTTACTTACGTTTATAAAATAAATTTGTTTAATGCTTAGGTAGGATGAACCCTAAGTTGGGATGCACCTTGTGATTTAAGTGTTTATTTAATAAATTTTGATTGTTGATTCATTACAATTTAATTATGTGCTTTAATTCTTTAATTAACATATATGGGATATTATTTCTTCATTTATTTTCTTTAAGATTATATTTAATAGTCTAGATAATGAAATTTGTGCCAATCAATAATTAAAAACTACTTCTTATAGCATAAATCCATGCTTATTAGTGTTGGCAATAATTATATCATGTGCTAGTAATTAAAATGTATGAGATCAGTATTTTATAATTTAATCTAATTTTTCTCTCAATTCCTCCAAGTTAAACTTTTATAAATGTGACTACTTGGTAGCACATTATAACACTGCACAAAATAACTAAACTTAAAACTATAGCTAGTGATAAGTGTATGTCGATCCCACAGAGAGTATTCAGTTAGCTTTCATAATGAAAGGAATTTATGTTTAGAATATGGTGGGGAATTTCGGTTGAAAGTGGTAAACAAAGTCAAGTGAAATTAAAATAAAAATTAAAGAAAGAAGTGAAAGTGATAAAATTGATGAATTTCATAATCCAGTTCTTAGTTCACTCATAACCTGTACATGAATAAGCATACTTCATTGTCTTGTTATTCTCACATCTCTCATTAGAAACTATTAATTGTACTTTAATAAAAAGCTCTATTAACCCCAGTTTTTTCTTAGATCGTGTTCAATTAAAATAAGCTCTTTAATTGAACCTAGCTATCCAACAACCTAGAATAAGTTCTCTAGATTTAATAGGATAGTCGCATCATAAACTAAGAAAATAGACTAATCTAGGAAACAACCACATAAACTCAGGTTATTTAACCTAGATTATGTTATCCCTAATGATTTAACACCATTAGTTTCCACAAATGAATTTATAACAAAATGATTACATATTGTATTTAAGATTCTAGCAATAGGTTCATATACAAACAATCTAATGAGAACAAGAATAACGATTATCCATACATGAATACCCAAATCAATAGATATAGAATAACATAATCAATTCTTAAAGAGAGAAAGAAAAATAATAAACAATAATGATATGCGTAAATGCAATCCTTGGCGTCAATTTCACCTCTAAACCAAAATAGGGAAGTTTAGCCCTAGCCATTCTTGTTATGATTTTTTGTTCAAATGTCATTTTATATTATAAATTAAGGATCTGGGTAATCACATGGTTGGATACACGGCTTTGTATCCAACCATGTATGTCATAAAAATGTGCCTAATTCATGAATTTAAACAACAATGTAATTAGACATATGGTCATGTCTTTTCTATATCATCTTCAAAGCTTCACTTTCTTGCATTTTCTTGTCCCATCTTCACCCCCAATCCATCTCCTTCTTATTCCATAATGGTAATTGAATTTGAACATCAAAATGTTGGCTCAGTGAATGTGCTCTTAACTCGTTTTAGCTTTTATTCTTTCAAATTGAACCTAAAATCAAATATAAACTAAAATGAGTATCTTAAGTTCACAATAATAATCACTAAGTGTTAAGAAGTGAACGTATAAATAATTAAGCACCCATCAATTTCCCCCACTCTTCATTTTTGACCATCCTCATGCAAAACAACAAAATCAAATTCACAAACTAAACACTTTCATAATTTCCATATTTACTAAGAATAGACAGCCATAAATAAAGAGAAATAACTTTAAAAATAATAGCAACAACTAAACATTCAATGCCTCTACTCATGATCAATCAACAATCATCACTTTTAGAAATTGAGCAATCTAGTGATAAACTTGGACAAATATGTTTAAATAGTATTGATCCACTGGTACAGTCAAACACCATTCATGATCAAATCATTCCACAACTTTGAATATTATTTTATTTCTCCACCACTAAGATTCATATGTATAATCAAGAATCAAAGGACCTTTCCAAGGTTGTAATGTGGGCAAAGGTTAAGGTGAGATGTATTTGGGTTATATAGCATAAAAGGCATCAAAGCTAAAAATCCAAAAAAAAACATTCAATGTAACATCGAGCACAAAAACTAACATTCAATCAAAACTGGGTAACATCAGCTATAATGAATGCAAAAACTATGTTTCACAACTGATATTTAAGCTCTCACACCTTTTGTTTTGAAGGATCACCATTTATGGTTATAATCTATTGTTTGTCATCAATTGTTGAGCATCATACTCAAATCACCCAGTCTATACAACTTTAAGAGGAAAAACTACTCATGAATAACTTTACAAAACAAATGCATTTCCTCCTTGATACTTTTATTTTATCTTTTTTTATTTTTCTTCTTCTTTTCTTTCTTTTTTATTTTCTCTTTTTATTTATTATTTTTAAAATAAAAATTAAAAGAAGCTACGTTAACATTTGGACTTAATTGATAAGAGATAAAATGATATTCCATTAATTTTAACTAACCTTCATATATACACACCCCATACTTACACTTTTATACATCCACAAACACCAATAAGCTCTACTAGCTTTAAAGCTTAGGTAAGAAATTTGGTTACGTTTAAGGCATGTAATCTAGTTAGCACAAAAATAAAGGCAAATAAAGCTCAAAGGGGCTTAACATATGGAAAATTCATATCAACAGATGGGCTATTTGGATAATGTAGCTTATGAAATAAAAAATGCTTACATCATTTTCATCTTAGTGCATGTAATAAAAATGTGGTGTTGAATAGAAAATCAAAGCAAACTTAGGATCTGCATGTTATTAATGGAATATACAAACAAAGGACAATGAAACTAATATGATGTGTTAGTCTATAAAGGTTGAAAATCTCACTAGCTTGTGTCTACCACTAGTCACTACTCTTTTAAAGATGATGTATATTAACCAATCACAAGAGTAAAAGTACATGCTCCAGTTGGCATGAATTTTTCTAGTCAATTCACTCTCTAATTATGACTATATGGTCCTAGAAGCAATAGAAAAAGAGAAATTGTTTGTTTGTTCATGTTGATTCTCTCTCTTTTTGTTTAAAAACTTCAAAACACATAAGAAACAAACAAACTTAAAAACACACATCTATATCCTAATAAATGCAAAAACGTAAAGGAAAAGAAATAAACTTCCCTTAGGTTGTCTCCCAAAAAGCTCCTTTGTTTATTATTGCTAGCTTGACTCCTTGTTTTCCTCATCACGTGATAAAGATAGGATCTTCAGGTGTCACCACATCTGGGATACCACTTGAGTATATGGCCCCTCACATTCAGTGTCTTCTTAGTCTTCAAACTTTTAATCTCTATTGAGTTCCTGCACTCTTGAAATATCTTGAATACCTCTTCACCTTTTTCCTCCTTATTTAATTTCTCTAACCTATTAAGTGAAGGTGAAGGATTAGTGTTAACAATAATGAGGGACTCAACACTCAACTTTGAGCTAAATGATATATTCTTTTCTTCTTCAAGCTCGTTCTCCCCTTCTTCTTCACATGTAACTCTTTGAGTAGTCTTCTCAAGATTCTCAATCTCTTTTCCACTAGTAAAGTTTCAGCACTAATGTTCCTTATGTACACCTTAGGTTGAGATGGCTGCTTCTCTTTGCTTTGTGATTCCATATGGTTTATAGTTCCAGTTATCTGATCCATCTGACTTACTGAGATCGAGAATCGAGACATTACATTTTGCTAAAACCATTTTACATCCTGATGAAACTGCAGAGTATTGGTAGCAACAACATTAACTAAGTCTTCTAAATATGTATCGGAATTTTGTTAGCTCTCCAAATTTTGGATGCTAGACCTTGTAGGTTATGAAAATTGCCTTACATCCTACTAAAAATGTAGAGTATTAGTGGCAACAGCACTAACTATATCTTTTAGAGATGTACCTGAGTTAGAATAAGAGGCTTTTAGTCTATACGGGAATTGTTGTGCATCCTGTAACTCAACTAGGAAGTAGTCTTGCCGGATATCAACTCTATAACTAAAGTTCATATGATCACTCCAAACTTGGTTATAGGATTGGGAATTTGAGTTGTAAGAAGAATTTCTACCAATAGCATTGATAATATCCAACAGTGACATACTCCCTTCACTATGTCTCCTCTTTATACCCAAACACAAAAGAAACATGAAAAGATTAAGAAATAAATGTAAAACTAATTATGAACAAATATATTAAAAAACAACAATTAAAATAAAGAACAAAAACCAAAGCATCACACTCCCCAGCAACGATGCAAAAATTGGTAACGTTTATAACACTACACAAAATAACTAAAATTAAAACTATAATTAGTGATAAGTCTAGGTTGATTTTATAGAGAGTGTTCAGTTAGCTTTCATAATGAAAGGAATTAGTGTGGGGTTTTGTTTGAAAGTGGTAAAGAAAATAAAGTGAAATTAAACTAACAAAAACAAATTAAAACAAGAAGTGAAAAATGACAAAATTTATGAATAGGTTTCGAAATTCGGTTCTCAATTCAATCTTAACCTACACATAAATAAGCATACTCTATTGTCTTCTTATTCTCACACCTCTCATTAGAAGCTATTAATCATAGGTTAACAACAAACTCTATTAACCCTAGTTTTTCCTTAGGTCAAGTTTAATTAAAACAAGCTCTTTAACCGAACCTAAGCATCGAACAACCTAAAATAAGCTCTCTATATTTAATAGGATAGTCACATTACGAACTCGAAAAATAGACTAATCTATGCAACAACCACATAAGCTTGGGTTGTTTATCCTAGGTTATGTTATCCCTAATGATTCAACTTCATTAGTTTCCATAAATGAATCTATAACACAACTATTATGTATTGTATTTAAAATTCTAGCAATGGGTTCATATACAAAAGTTTGATCTTGGACCTTGTGAGATAAGATTTTCACTTATCTACTTTTTACCCTTCCTTTTTATAACTATGATTAAAACAATCAATCACCCTTAAAATACCAAAAATTACTTTTTAGTATATGATTATTCTTAATAAAATTGAAAAATTGAAAAAATAAAATGAATTTCAAGGATATAGGATAACTTGGGCAAATAATAAAAATTGAATATGATAAAAATGTAAATATATAAATTTGAAATAAAATTGAATATAACCATATATTATTGTATTTAAAATTAATTATATGGAAAGAAATTAAAATAAAAGTTAACATAAAAAGGATTGGAAAAATTAAGTATCAATAATATCAATTTAGCATCTTACATTATCCTCATAAGTGGGGAACCTACCTAACATTTCAAAGGAGAAAAAAGGGTGAGACAAGGAAATCCCTTAAGCTCCTACCTCTTTTTTATTTTCCTAAAAGTTCTTAACCTTCTCATTAAAAGTGTAATCACAAGCTCTAATTTCATATATCATAAAAAATGCTCTAAGCTTTAGTTTTTCAATATGGCCTTTGCAAATTATAGTAACACAAACTCATATTTATCCCTATTTTAGTAGTGATGATTTTACATAAAATTCAAGAATGCGAGTTAAGGTAACATAGAGCCAATACAATCTCGTGTTAAGGCTATGTTAGGCGTAAAAATTAGCATTCAATTTATTAAAAGAAGAGGCGGCTAGAGTTTAGAAGAGTTTTTGTAATAAATGAATTTTAGAGTTTAAAAAAGTCAATTAAGAGCCAACAAAAATAACTAGAGATCAAGGAGAAAAATAATCTTAAAAAAGAAAAAAAATCAATAAGATTAATCAAGGTTTCAAAGATTCAAGATTTATAAAGATGTTTTGTTTATATTTTGTTCATCCTTGCTTTTGTGTTTTTTCTTTCTTGTTTATTCATGAACTAATTAGAATACATATATAAATGGATGGACCCTAGAGATTTAACAATTTTCTTAGTTTTCTTGAAAATATTCCTTGTTCTTATATCGATTTGAATTAAAGGAACGCAAGTTGAAAATTCAATAATTGGATTCATACATTGAGAAGAGAGATAATTCGTATGGTTAGATCATAATGTGGATAATAAAAACTGAATGGGTTATTCGGGAGAGAATTGCATAATCCTCTTAGGTTAGGGTAAAATCTATCATAAGAATTTAAAAATTAGATTAATGTTTTCTTTGGTTGTCTTGATTGGAAAGAGATTTAAGTTAATTCGATCTAAGAATATGAATCAAATTGTTTGAGAGGTAACATAGTTGTAACTTAGGAATTCTTACCAATCTAAGGAATCAGAGCCGTTGATTAAACCAAATTGATGTTTAAATATAGTAAAGTTTTAGGAAATATCTTTTATAAATATAGTTTATTTTTAGATTGTTTTATATTTGATCACTGCTCAATTAGATTTTTAGAATCATTCATTTATTTTCTTTCAATCAACTATGATTGATAACCTAGAAGATTAATTTTGTGTTGATCTTGGACTTTGTGAGATAAGAATTTAACTTATCGACCTTTTACCCTTCCTTTTTAGAGCTATGATTGGAACAATCAATCACCTTATAGAGACCAAAATTTATTTTTAAGTATATGGCTATTCCTAATATTAATGAATAATTTAAAAAAGAAAAATAATTTCAAGGATATAAAAGAACTTGGGTAATGCCAAATATACAAATTGAACATGAAAAAATGTAATAAACATAACTAAAATGGAAAATTTTAAAATAAAAGTTGGTATGAAAAGTACTGGACAAAATGAAGTATCAACAATATCACTTTAGTAGAGAGATAAGGAGATCCCTTAAGCCTATATTTCTTTCCATTTTTATGAAATATCTTAATCTTCTTGTTAAAAGCACAATCACAAGCTCTAATTTCATCTATCATTAAAAATGCTCAAAGCTTTAGCTTTTCAACTTGGCCTTTCCAAATGACTTGCATTTATCACTACAAGAAAATTAATAATTACAGATGGAAAATTACCGATGGAAACTAAACCGTAGCAAATTACCAATAGAAAATGATGTTTTATCGGTAAAATTATTAGGAAAATTTTCATTTTGCAACAGGAAAAATGTTTGTCGATAAGTTTGGACGAAAATTATCACGGTAAATTTTTTGATGGAATATAGCAAAGGTAGAAAATTCCCGTCAGTAAAGAAGGTGGGAATGCTTAGCGGGATAAATAAGTTTTGGGTTTAAATTTTAAAGGTAAACGTCATCATTTGTTTCGACTTCAACATTTTTAATAAAACAAAAATGATGTCATTTTCTTATACATTTAACCTACCCGAAGACCCCCTCCCTCTCCCCCGCATTTTTGTTTTTGGTTGTTTTCCTCTCTCCTTTTTGTCTGTCATCGATTTCTCTTCTCCTCATATGCATTTGAGTGCATCTATCTTCTCCAACCACTGTCCTTGTGTCCTGCAAAGGAGGCAAGTCATTCAGCATTTGTTCTCTGTGATTTTTGTATACACAGTGTTGGTATTTTATGAGAAAACGTTTCATAAACCTAGGAGTTGTTGGGGTGTTTTTGCATTAGTTTCGATTGTATATGGTGTATTTCTTTACAATGTTTTAGAAAACATTAAGGAAAAAGACATGATTTGCTTAGGTTATTTGAGATGAATCTATCATGTCTTTGAATTGTTCGACGAAAGTTCATAATGGTCTCTTTAACGATTTCTCCTTGTTTTAAATGTTTAAATATCTTGTGAATCGGAGCAATGTACAAAAACAATCTTTTCTTGGATTTGTTTTGTTCAAGATACGAAAGAGTTCTTAATTCATTTGTTTCAAGGAATCATGAAAACTAGTGTAGTATTGAGCCAACAAGCATTTATACATGCCTAATTATCCTTTGCAAGATGGGAACTTTATCAAGTTTCAAGCTTTTATGGAACATTTGCTTACTCCAAAATGCCAAATCAAGTTAACAACGAGCATTGAATATAATGTAAATCGGTTAATTTTAAAATAATATTAAAATGGTATTCTTTACATCTCACCTCCATCTTTACTTAATTGCCTGTCAATTTTCATTTATTTACTTGAACAAGCTTAAATTGACACCAAGAAATAGTTGCATACATGCTTTATTCTCTTATTTTTTAGAATTTACACTTAGAATTTTTTTTTATATATCAATTTGCATTCTTCCTCTCATAGACCATAACACATGTTTATTATATATTAAATTGAGTATATATGGACATTATAACACAAATTTGACAAGTTTGTACTCTTGCGCCTACTTGACAGTTCGCAATTGCAATATGATTTGCCGATTTAAATTAAGTCTTGCGCGTGCTTTGGAACTTTGGATGCATGACGTCCTTTTGGCACAGTTAGTTATTTATCTTCATACACTGTTTCCAATTCCATGGCTACTAGAAGACAAACTAGTTCTCCACCTCCATGGACTAAAGTTAAGAGCTTTGTCTTATTAAGGCTATTTGCTGATTTGTTACCAATAAACAAGAAACTGAAAGTGATGTTCTACAAGGCAACATATGATAGTCTAAGAGTCTCTCCTTTAGGGGTGTGATCCAATTGTATACTCATTTGACTTGATTATCTGGTTAAATAAATAAGAGAATTAAGGAAGGCAATTGGAGGATTAGTGGAGGGTAATGTTATTTAATGAATGACTGGTATAAACTACCACGCTTATTTAACTACAATTCTACTTTTTAGTGTTACTCAACAAACTATGAAAAATAAAATCAAAATCAAAATCACTTTTCTAATTTTCTTAAATTTTGAAAATCGAAAAGAACTAAAATAAAAAATAAAAAAAAATAGTTTTTTAACTAAATTTTAAAAAAATAAATATGAAAAAAAGATGTGTAGGTATAACTACGTGGTGTTTTCCTAAGTGGCAACTTTAGGACATCCTAAACTTTCAAACTTTTGGACATCACAATCATCCACTAAACTATTCACTAGGAAGACAAACTAGAATTGGCTTCCATTCCATCTTTTTGAAATATTCCTTTTTCTAAATTAAAATGGATTTGAACTTTGAAATTCCTAAATTGATTTTCACGATGTCTTTGTTTTAACTTGCATGCTTTTGAAGATGAATTATATTTTTATACCGATTGTAGTCATTTTCAAACAGTGGTGCATTCCCACCAGTTAACTAATTAGCATTATATATTTATTTTTTAGCTTAAATAATAGATTTTATCTGTATTACGTTATATATCAATGCTCATATTGCCTTATTTTTTGATTTGCTTGCTTTAATATATTAAAAATATAAAAAACTATTGAACAAATGTATTATATTAAATACGAAATATTCTTTTTAGACAATTTGAACCTTTCGTGTTAGCTGTGCAAGCAATCTAGGTATATTATGTCCCTTTTCCCAGCTTACGACGAGATAACTCAGATTGGTTGGCCATTTGCAAAGTTAAACCTAGAGATGTTTTTGAATCACATAGAAAAGGAGATTAGAGAATTAAAAGTGAAGCATTTCAAGAAGATGTTTATGAAATAAATGCATTTGTTACGTATGACGAGAATAAACCTTTGAATGATCCTAATAATGAATATGTTGAAATTTCATTTAGAGAGAATGAAGAGGGCTAGAGATCTGAAAAAGAGCCTAAGTTTGATTCTAATTCTACAGAAAAAGAAGATGATGATAATTTTGATTTATAATTAAATGCTAATAGTGATTAATTTGTGTTTGTAATAGAATATTATATTCAATAAATCAATTATTAAATCAACAATGTATTGTTATATATTGAATTGAAATTGTTATATTTCTAGAATATTCAATAAAATACAAATCTTAGGTTAAAATATGCCACCAAAGAGACAATAGGACATGATACGACCAAGGTTCAGACCACAATTTAGAGCCAGTTAGTTTCCAGGTGAAGCATCACATTCTACAGTTGCAACAAAATCAAATGTTGTACCTCCAATTACTACACTTGCAGATGAGGCATCACCTTTCGTACCTGCTGCTATACGATCCACCACCCCTATATCGACAAAGATATCAGGAGTAAATGATGCGGATGAAGGAGGCAACCTCCAGCCTGGAGTTGAGGGAGTTGATGGAAGAACTTACATCATAATTGTCAACAATCTGTAAGTGAAAATACATGAAAGACCATATGTTTATAATTAAGTTATAGGTTTAAATTTAAAAATGATACAAAATTGTTTTCATATTAGGTTGATTTCGTATTGACCGTACTCAAGAAACATGACATCCAAATTCAACAAAAAGATTGATCTTGAGGGTTATATATAGAAGAATATCTCTCAGGCGACAAAGGATTTTTATTATCAGGAGTTTGAGGTACAAAATTATTTTTTTTGTATTTTTATAATTAATTTTTATACATTAAGATAAATATTGTAGGTTATACTTATCGTATATTTTTCCTTTTTTCATAAAGAATTTTTTGGGGATTTTGAATTTGATTCAGTTATTTATAAAGCATGGAGAGACAAGCTTGTACACGTTATAAAGACTTTATTGGTGCGATATATAAGAGTGGTGTATATCCTTGTTATATTTCTGAAGAAATATGGAGTCATTGGTAGCAATATTGCACATCACCTGAGGCTATGTCTATTTCAAAGCGTAATTCTACCAACAGATGTGGAGAACCAGGGGAGAGAGTCTTCTCGTACACACTGAAGGATCTATTACCCACCATAAGCTTGCAGAGAGACTTGTAAATATATACACTTTACACTTATATTCTGATTTTTTACTTAGATGTATTTTAATTTAATTTGATATGTGAATTTTGGAATAAAAATATATGTATTATGGATAATGATAATGTTATAAATGTCTGGTGCCATATATGGTTGTGTTGTTAAGTTACTTTATTTGTTTAATAGGAGGTAAATATCATAAAAAAATAGAGAAAATTCTGCCGAAATTTTTTAAAATTATAGTTCATTTATAACATTTTATTCTAATGCAAGAAAAGTCTATGAAAGAAAGTTCACACCCTATCAACTCTTTTTACACACTCATACTAAGAAGCATGAAGGTGTGACCTTCACCAATACCCGATGTAGAGAACTAAATATATGTGAAATTTATGCTTTAATATTAATGCTTAATAATTATCACTTATTAACATAAACATTACCTTCTGATAAGACCAAATAGAAGAAAGCATTTAATAACAATCTCAGCAGTTTGAAGATGTTGATGAGAGTCAAACCTATCTTCATGCAATGGGTGGTACGGACTGTCGTGGAAGGATATTCGGCTTAGGTTCATTTGCGAACACATGTTTTTCGTAATCCTCCACATCCATTACAACAACATCTAGTAGGTGGTCTTTACCTAAGGAAGTCTATGAGCATCGGAGCACAGTACAGGTATTGGCAACTCAGTTGCAACATTCAATGGAGTACATAGCCTAGCTTTGTAATGGGGTCGATGAGTTAAAGGGGAAGGGTAATACCTTATCGCAACATTCAGAACATCCGCATTCACTAAATGAATAACGTAGTTGTAGTCACCAAATGAATAGTTGTAAAATACTTATTGTTGTACAAAATATTTTTTATTATCAATTAAGATAATTTTTACTTTATGTCATCAATCAACTTTCTGTTTTAACAAATTAAAAATATAAACAAATCAAAATATTATCAATAGATAACTAATAACAGTATAAATTTTGCATCAATCATAAGACTATCAAATAAATTAAATACAGGGAAAATAAAGTATTAGTATATTTACTAGTGAAAAATCAAAATTTGTCGATAAAATGTTATCAATTTAACAATAAATAACTAAGTTCTATCAGTATAGTTAGTCGCAAATTTACCGACAAAGTTGCCAAATCTATCGGTAAATATACAGATGGACAATCCTTGTCTGTCCGTTGCTAAATTTATCAACTGAAACAAACATTTTATAGAAAAATTTACCAACAACACAAAACTATCTTCACTAAATATAGTGACGGAAAATAAAATATCCATCGGTAAATTAGCAACGAAAAGTATGTGCTTCATCGGCAATTGTTACCTATGGCTATTTCTCTAATAACTTGTTTTGTCAGTAAAATCTATTACAAAATTAGCTTATCGACAAAAAATCTACACATTTTGTTGGTATCACTAAACCCTATTTTTCTTGTAGTGTGTAAAGTTATATAATATCCAGTTAGTGAACCTCTTGTATCTAGACAAGATAATTAGTCTTACATCACAATAGGTGTCCAAGTTGAATGAATTAACTGGAGGAAGAAATAAGCCTTTAGAAGGACAACCTTTTAAGTATTCATCAACATGTAAAATTACAAGCCAGTGATCTTCAAATGGTGGTTGAACAAATTGACTAAGAAGTTGAACAAAATGAGTAATGTCAAGTCATGTGAATCCCAAATAGAGAAGTCTTCCTATAAACCTTCTATTTTTTCTGTTGGAGGAATTAAAGGATTAACCTCTGCAGTATTTTTTTTACTTTTATAAAGTGGTGTAGTTTTACCTTTTAGGCCATCCATCCAACATCTTATCTAATTTTAAAAACATATTTCCTTTAATTAATATAGATACTAGATTCTAATCTTGCAATTTCAATCCCTAAGAAATATTTTGCTTAGCTTAAGTCCCTTATAGTACACTTAGCATGTAAAAATTCTTTCACATATGTAATTGTAACTTTTAACGATCCCAAGTAAGTACATCATCAATATACACAATTATGGTTAAGAAATGTTGGACCAATGGTGGTTGAAAAATTAAATCCCACTTATGTTTTGATAATAATAAAATGTATAGAATTGGTTAAGAAATTATTTCAGGTTATTTAGATTCAAATACATCAAGACTACATCAATCTTGAATTGGCAAGACATAAATCAAGGTGAAATCAAGAAGGAAATAATC
>JAOTIZ010000002.1:29947953-29961313 GCA_027123425.1 Erythroxylum panamense | reverse complement strand
AATGAATGCAGTGCAATCCTATCAGTCTGTCCCAATTTACCATAATACCCTTGATAACAGTAACGGGATGTTACAAACAACACAAGGCATATTGGTCTATCAAATGTTGTTACAAATTTTGATAATGTGGGAGTTCATAGAAAGCTATAATTGCAAGAGCTTAAAAAGATTGTGGAATGACTCTTATGAAACTACAATGATATGCAAGGAAAATACCAAAGATTTCTATAATAAAATGATCTCGAGGAAAAGCTTTATTATTGGTCAAAGAGTGCTTCTTTATCATTATGGGCTTCACTTGTTTCCAGGTAAGTTACATTCTCATTGGGCCAATCCTTTATGGTTCCTAATGTTTTTCATATGGTAGAGTTGATATACAGAATCTAAAAATTGAAAAGACATTAAAGGTGAATGGTCATTGCCTAAAGCCTTACTATGAAGGATTTACATAGGAGAATATAGAAGTTGTGGTAATTAAAGACCTAGATGACATCATGTAATGAAGAAAACATAAAGACAAGCCAATGATAGTAAACAAAGTTGCTACTAGGGAGGCAACTCAAAGGGAGTTTGTTCCTTTTCCTTTACATTTTCACAATCTTTGTTTTTGTTAAATGCTCAATCTTTTACATTTAATGTTGCACTGGGCACAATTTAAGTTTTAAGTGTAAAGGTAGGGAACTTGCTTCTTATGTGTCTTTTAAGTTCTTTTTGCTTGTTTTTATATTAGATTTATTTTTTATTGCTTGTATGATTATATAGTATAATTAACCAAAAAAAATTCATGGCAACATGGCCATGTATTTTACTCTTGTGGTTGGTCAATGTACGTTTCCTCTATAAGAGTAATGATTAGTGGCTAGATACAAGCCAGAGAGATTTTGAGCCTCTTAGACTAACACATCCATATCAATCTTAATATCTTTCTTCCATCTGTGACCACATTTTATCACATGCATTAATATGTAAATGATATAGGCATTCTTTTTTTTGTGCAAACTATATTAGCTAAATAGCCTACTTATTAACATGATTTATCATATTTCTTAGCCCCTTGGGATTCATTAACCTTCTCTTTTTTATGTTAACCATATTACAAGCCTTTAACATAACAAAATGTCTTACCTAAGCCTTAAAGCTAATGGAGTATTTATGATTTTTTATGTTTATGGATACACAAGAGAATAAGTGAGGGGAACTCATATATGGTGGTTGGTTATAGTTAATGGAATATGATTTATATTTTTGATCAATGAGTTCCATCATTGATGTAGTTTCTCTTAATTTTTTTTCATCATTAAAAAAGAAAAGAAAAGGGGAATAAATGAAAATAAGTTCTCAAAGACGACAATCATTCATTTTGTAAGTTATTCATGTTAGTCTTTCCTCCTAAAGTTGTATGGAATGGGTGACTTGGTTATGATGTAAATAAGAGAGAAGCCATTATGAAGTGTCACTCTTTATGCTTATAATATATTTTTTATCATCATTCTTATGTGTGATTTCTTCTAATTCTTAATGCTCATATAGTTTGTGATTAGAAGGCTTAAATCTAAGCTATAGAATGGATTTTTTGCATTCATCATAGCTAATAGTACTTAGTCTTGATTGGATATTAATTTTTATACTCGATACTCCATTGAGTGTTTTTTCTTTCTTCATTAGTTTTGATGTCTTTTGAATTACATAACCCAAATATTTATCACCTTTAGCCCCATCATAACCTTGAAAAGTCCTTTAATTTGTGTTATTCATATGAATCTTTAGTAGTGGAAAACTCAAAAGATATGCAAAGTTGAAAAATGTGTTAATCATACAATATGTTAAGTGTATCTATATCCATTTAAACATACCTAGATTGCTTAGATTTTAAAGGGAATGGTTGTTGATTGATCATAAGTAAAAACATTGAATGTTCAATTCTTGTTATGGGCTTTAAAAGTTATTCCTCTTTTTCATATGACTATCTATTATTTGGAAATATGTTTAAAGAGGAAGTGTTTTAATTTTGATTTTTATCTCTAATTTTGCCCAAGGATAGCCAAAAGTTAAGTATGGGGGAACTTGATAAATGCTTGATTGATTATATATTTATTGCCTAATGCTTAGTGATTAATGTTATGTTGCACCTAAGATACTTATTTTGGTTCATTTTCTTTAGGCATAAGTTCACAACCTTGATTTCATTCTATTGATGACTTATTAACCTTCATAGAGCAAAAGGGAGATGAGTTAAGATGAAGACAAGATAAAGAATGGAACAATTGGAGTCACTGTGACTTACACGATTATATAACTCACTGGAAATGTACACAAACTCTAAGATGTTATTCCAACCACCCTCATGACTTAAATACCTGTGTAGAGACTTACACAACCATGTAAGTGAGATACAAGGCCATGTATCTTAACTTTGTGGCCAATTAAGAACATATAATTCTACAACTTTTTTCTAAATTAAAATTTTCCTTACCCCCTATGTAGCTTAGCGTTTATAATTACGTAGATTAAGAGGCCAAATATGGTATGTACAAGTTAGAGACGTAAAAGAAGGTAGATTCCTTTCCCTTTTGAGAGATATAAACATTTAATCTTCTTTTTTCTAGTTCAAAAGGGATATCGAGGCTAGTTAAAATGTTTGGGCATTGATCAACATTACGGATGTTATTCTTGACTCTCTTTTAGAATTGAATTTGTTACTCTTTGTTTAGAGTTTGAAATTTACATATGAATGATTTATATAGGCCTATTAGATTATTCATGTATGGATCCACTGCTAAAATAAAGATTAGAATCTGTAATTGTTTCAAATCTTATTTGTTAATGCTAAAACTAATGGTCGTTCATCGTTAAGGATAATATAGCATAAGTTAAATGACCTGAGTTTATGTTGTTTTTGTTTAGATTAACTTATTTTCCTAACCCGTAATGTAGCTATCACACTAAATTTGAAGAACTTATTTTGGGTTATTTGATAGCTAGATCTAGTTAAGGAGCTTCTTTTAATTAGTTACAACCTAAGAGAAAACTAGGATTAACAAAGCTTGTTGTTAATCTATTATTAATAGGTTCAAAAGGAGGTACAAGAATAACCTGATGGTTGGTTGTGCACATTTGTGTAAAGGTAGAGATTGAACCACGAAATGGAATTAAAATCCATTGATTAATCTTTCCAATTTTATATTGTTAGATTTTGTGTGTATTCCATAATTTAATTTAATTTAATTAGTTGAATTCAATTTTGTTGGACTCATTACTAGATGTTGTTGTTATTGTTGTTGTAATTGAATTCAAGCAAACCCCCCAATTCCTATACCCTGATTTATTCATTACAAAGCCAATCACGCACTCTCCATGGACACGATCCTCACCATTACTATAAATTTAGTTATGCAAAGTTAGGTATTATTTTTGGTGTGTATGGCACACATCATAAGATACACGAGAATTAAGTTGTAGGTGAAAACTTACCTTCAATGGTATAGTAAGTTGCAACCATGTGACATGAACATGAGACATATATGTACAGAGAGCTGCATAAGGAACTAGGAGGAGTAACTAACGTAAGGTGGAAGAAAATGATGCATGAGTTGTAACCATGTGACTAGAATATTAGTGCACCTGTAGAGAAAACAATGTGAAAAATTAGAGAGAGATTAAAAACAATTCCGAATATCCCTAACTAAAGAAACAAAGATGTCCTGTGTAGTTTTCCAAGGCCTTTACATGTGTTGGCAATGCATCTAAAGTGTTTGACGCTTGGCTACTAAAGGAGTTATGCATAAGTTAATTCCTAGGGTTTTTTTATCATGTAAGTTCTTCAAGACCATAGTGTCCTTTTATACATTACCTTCTAATAGCAACTAGTATAAAACCCTATAATATCCTTCAAGTAATAAAATTATCTTAATTTTTCAAAAAAAAGTGTCATCTAAGGCATAGATAAGGGGCTGGCAATTATGTTATCCTTCATTAGTATGGTTATTGTTTCTACTCTAATAAGGACTAGGTATTCTTACATCATATAAATTTTATTTTTCTTGTTTTTATTTTTCTACTTTTGTTTGTTCTTGTCAATTTCTTCTTCTTCTTCTTCTTCTTCTTCTTCTTCTTCTTATATCATATAAATTCTATTTTTATCTAATTTACTTCGTTAGATATTATTTATCGAAGGTGAAGGTTGAAACTGGTCTTCTTGATTGATTAACAAGTTTGTAAAGAACCTTTAGTCAAGATTTTTAGGTTGTAAGGTAAAGAAAATTTTGAAAGAAACATGAAAGGGAGTGCTTATTCTACTAACATTTTCTTGTAGGTTCATTATAACCTAAAAATGAAACCGAAACTCATCTAAATTTAAGGAAGTAAGTGAGGAAGAAAATGGGGCAACTCATTTGATAATTTAGTGGAGATAAAGATAAATTGGAGAAACATGAGGCTGCCCTAGCTAGTCCATAACGTAACTCACTTATACCTATTACGATGGATGACTTTAAGGTATATGTTAAGATTGATAGCCAATTACTAGAGGAGAAAGAGGTGGAAGAGGAGGTAGAATTGGGAGACAAGGAGGTGGTAGATTTAGTTTTAAGCTATAAGAAAGGTATATGAAGAGTGTGGATAATAATGTGGGTAATATTAGGATGGCAACACCACCTTTTTCAGTAGGGTTTTTTTTTTCTTATAATTATAAGCATATGAAAAGCTATCTTATAGATGTAAAGAGAAGGCTTATCATTGTTATGATCAATCAAAGCCCTTAGAGAGGTTTCTTCAATCTTTAGAGTTGTTCTTTTTTTGGATTGTCCAAAAACTTGTAATTTTATCTAGCTTGTTAGAGACAATCAAACCCTAAAATCTTATCACTCTCAATTTTTTTTTTTTTGTTGAACATGGCCATTCATATTATTCTTTGTATATTTCTTAAATCAAATTTGACTTGATAGAATGATCCTTAGTCTTGTTCATATTGATATCAAATTTCACTCATCTTATTGGCGAAAGTCTTATAGTCGGATGGAACTTTCAGACAAGATGGTGGAGACGTATTTATGTTGTATATTTGGAGATTATCCATCGCAATGGAGCAGGTAGTTGTTGCTAGCTGACTGGTTGTATAATGCCATCTTTTATTCAGCCATTAAAATGTCTCCATTTGGGGTGATATATGAGGATTTGCCACCACTGCATGGGCCATATTTAGCAAGGGGTTCAAGTATGGTGTTGTTGATCAAGTTCTCAAGGATAAGGAAGCAGTCATTTGGTTAATAAAGTTGAACATGTGTAAAGCTGGGTATTAGATGAAACAGTTAGCTGATAATCATCGCACTAACAGGGAGCATCATATGACTGATGGGGTGTGTGTCAAATTATGATAATACTGCCAACATAGTGTGCATGTTCTGGGGAATCAAACACTTTCTACACTTTTTAGACCTTTAGTTCGTGCAGGGACATGACAATTATATTACCATCAAAAGGGTAAGCAAAGAGAGTCAAGACGGTGCTAGACATGACAATTATATTATTAAGTCTTTCCAACTTCCAAGTACAAACACAATGCTTGAAGTTTTTACATATTTCTTCTCTACAAAATTTTATTACAGAAGCACGCATGAATGAAAAATTTTATACAATCAGTGACCTGAACTTGCGTTTCAGTTCAGGTCACAAATGCCTCACCCAACCAAACTTGGATCTCTAGGGGGCATATGTATGAAACCTCTTTTCTCCCAAGCTCTCAATATGATAAACTCATTCTCTACCTCAACTAACTAAATTGGAGAGAAAACTATGGCAATGTACATATGAGAGGACGTCGGCTCAAATAAGGCTATAAAATCTCCATGATAACCACGGACGCAATAAGTAGCACATTTGTTATCACGTCTCCATGGAAAAGACCTGTTACAGAAACATTAAGCAATATGAAAAACTAATGAAACGAACATGTCGAGGCCTCTTTCATTTCAGTAAAATCGGCTGCTCCTTATGGATTAGATGTAGACACTAGACAGGATGTTTTATCCTCATGGCAATTAAGCTATCAGACCAAGAGAAAAGCCGGAAAATTGAGGGTTATTTGTTCATATGGTTTCTTAGTTTCCCTTTTTCTTGTGCTCAGATGGATTTATTTGCATAATTGCGTTGACTCACAACTGCCACCACTCTAATTCACAAGTTAATGGAACACCACAAAATTTTCTAGGAAATATAGTAGTGGTCATGGGTTTTACACTGCCAAAGCAAGTTTTAATGTGCTTAGCATAACCTAGCGAATTCTCTACCAACTAATTATGTTGTTAATGTTCAAGGAAACTACTAACAGAAAAAAAAAAAAAAGGCACTCCATGATACTCACCATTTTGAGCATTTGTTGCAGCAGCTGGAAGTGCTGGAATTCTAATCGCTGCAAAGTCAAAATGTTAATCTCAATAAAATTGGCTAAAGATCAAAAGCTCTTCCAGGATTAGACTGAAAGACATACCAAAATGTTAATCTCAATAAAATTGGCTAAAGATCAAAAGCTCTTCTAGGATTAGACTGAAAGACATACTTTTATTGCACGACGATTCTGGCAGTTGCAGTGAAGAGGGCCATGGTGCCGGAATATTGTCATTCAGATCACAAATGAAGCTGATTCCTGTATCTTTATCAAATGTTGCATCCGAGGGAAGGCTTGGTAGGAGGCATCCAGACTCTGTTCCAAAATGATATGAGGCATGAATTGGAAGTACGAAAGTTCAACCCATCAGAAACTAAGCTATAAGTTCCAACTACCCATTGTAGCACATTTCCCAAGGGAAAGGGAAAAGTAAAATTGTCTGACATTACATTTCTACTGTGACTGGAGAAGGTTAATGGTACACAAAATGTGACAGCGTAACTTTATTGAGGTTGACAAAGAACATATTCTCCTTTCCTTTTACTCGTATTTCTTTCTTCATTTTCCCTTCACGATGGGTGTAGTTTTGTGTCAATCTATGAGCAATAACACCAATGTTTCACCTTCAAATTATGGATTGCCATTTTCTTCTGGGAAGGCCAGTTTGATGTGATTGCATTATGAAAGAACAAAATTTCTCCATTACATGACTATTATTTTGAGATAAGTAAATGATTTATCAGCATTCACCCTTGAACGATAAATAAGTTATGTTCAAAAGAAAAGGGGCATGAAGGGAAGGAACAGGAGACAGGAAAGAGATGCCTGAAAAGAAGGAACGGGAGACAGGAAAGAGATGCCTGAAAAGAAGGAACGGGAGACAGGAAAGAGATGCCTGAAAAGAAATAAGATGGTAATCTGTGGGAGTAGAGAAATGAGGGTTCAAAGACCAAATACATATCCTATAATTAGTTATAG
Source organism: Erythroxylum panamense (assembly GCA_027123425.1). Taxonomy (NCBI): domain Eukaryota; kingdom Viridiplantae; phylum Streptophyta; class Magnoliopsida; order Malpighiales; family Erythroxylaceae; genus Erythroxylum; species Erythroxylum panamense. The sequence continues at coordinate 29,953,953 of JAOTIZ010000002.1, read as the reverse complement.
GCATGTATGCCTTTGTTTGGCAAAAAAAAAAACCCTAAACTTTATATATTTGCCCCATTTAAGATTGGAACATATCATATAGGATTAAGCACTACCAGAAGGCAAATATGTGACAGACTAAGATACTATGGAAAACATTACACTATCAAAAGGAGGCAGAAAGCAAACATTGATCGACTCATAATTAGTCCTTACGATACATATCACATGGATATAATTAGCCTACGGCCAAGAAGAATACTCCTAGCAACCAGGAGGTAACTTGAGAGGAAAGTATAATGAACATAAGGGCCTAATCAGGGGCCCTAAACATGAGGGGATATCCTCTACTGGCCCTAATGTGGCCCCACTACTATATGGAGAACTTACTAGAGAACAACTAAATGACTCCACGTAATGTATCTAGAGAAAAGATGACTCTAATTACAAAAATCGACATACAGAAAATGCTACTCAAAGGTCCCTGATGAGTAAACAATAGATTGCATGGAAAAGAAATGTAATATAGAAGTTCATGAAGTCTCCAAATTACCTTGTTTAGTAACTGATGCAGTTCAGTCATTGATCATCGATACCATGTCAAAAGAGCAAAATAACAATAAAATCCAGGATTAGTTTCTTCTTAAAACAAAAAAAACAAGATTTAAAGAACTAATACTTATATTTAATAACAGATAAATAAGAAAGGGGATTTACTAAAGGGGAGAAAATATAACACCAACCTTGCAGCGAGAAATCCTTGAGAGTGATATGACAAAGATTATAAACATCGGTGGTTATATTTAATTTCTGCAGCTTCAATCCAAGTGTTCTAGCACAATCCAAAGCCTGCAAGTTGGTTATGAGGCTCTGCTTTTGTAAATGAGAGACATAGCTCTCCATCGCGTTACAGCATTCTGTTTTTTTATTTATACCATTTCCACATGACTTTGTCACATGTACCATCTCAGGGAAAACCAGAGGGCAAACTGAAAAACATAGAACAAGAGAAATATTGACAAAAAGAACAAGAGATCAATAATGTCAGCTGATGAGACTGGCATTGCAGGATGAAATCAATTTATAATCAGAACAATATGCAGGACACTTATCAATTTGCAGTCTCTAAGAACAATGTTAGCAATATATGCATACAGGATAAGTTAAACAAACTGTAGTTTCTGACAAATGTCCACATCCATATGTATAGCAATTAACAGCAATCAACAAAGATCCTACTTCCGAAGAAATTCTTTAGACATTCAACTAAATTTATGACCAGAAAATACAATAGGAAGCCTGTACTATAAAGCATTATTTCAATGTCACTTGATGTTTCTAATATATACTAGCACGATGTACTCTCTCATTCCTTTTCTTCACATGTAAAGAACAAGTTCTTCCCCTCCCACTATGTTCTCCCCATTCTCCCCTGTTTATTCCTTATCTCCTACCTCCGACATTACATGATTGAGTCAACAGATTGAATTAATGGTGACATAAAGCAATTTTCTTCAACATGACAGCTGATGATTGATCTTCTCTACATTGTCCATGTAGGTTTAGCATGCTCTCAGAAATAAAAGAAACCTCAAGAAACATTCTAGTAGTTTCCAGTTACTGTAAATGAAGTTAGTTAACCACACTTGTATGGTTTAGATTCACCTTTATTGACATTGCAATTGGATAATCCTCTGAGCACCTCCTTCGCATGTAAAGGGTCAAGCTTCCTAGCTAGCCATCGCAGTACAACATTTTTACAATCACTAACCCTATTCAAGTGTCCAGGTAAACTATTTGATGAATGCTTGCTCAAAAGTTCAGAAGTTTTTGATGCAAGTCCAGTAGCAGCTTCTAAAATGGCATTTTGGCAAACTTGTTCGCAACATTCTTTCACAGGATCAATCTTCTCACAATCATGAAGGAGCTTAGAAGATTCTACCACGCTCTCAAACTCGGTAACATCTGTAACCGGGCAAGACCCTTCTGTAAGATTTGAGGGATGAATTGAGCATATCTTCCCAAGATTAATTTCAGCACCTTGACCCACCAAAACATGCTCAATATCTGAAAGGCAAAACTTGGAAACAGTTCCATTTAAAGCAAGAACATTGGTCATTTTGCTAGATTGTCCAACAAGAATTGCAAGGGTTGCTTCTAATTGTGGACAGCATATAACATTAGCCAACAATGGTGCAAAGAACTCGTGACAATCAGTTGATGTCATACTCATCAATCCTTCAACAGCAGTGAAGTTAAACGTGCATACTCCTATAAAAAAGAGGATAGCAGTAAGTTCAACAAGTAGTTGGGCACATCAAATGCCTAGCAATGAGATTAATGTTACACTAAAACAGAAAAGAAAACCTGATAATTTTGGAATAGTAGCATTTGTGAAAGGTGATAAAGGAGAAGGTGCAAGAAGAGGGACTAAGGGCTGAGGAGCTGTGTCTGGAGAGATCACAGGAAGAAATGCATCCAATCTGCTGTCAGTTGACACAGAGATTCCAAGGTAGTTTAAGGGATTGCAGTAGCAACCATTAAGACCTATAAGAGAACCATTTGTGAGTTAATTAAAAAAAATCATCATATCCCTTAGCATCAATTTAGTTTATAAGACACAAGAATGCCAGGAGTGACATGCTGCAGTACGTATTCCCAGTACCAAAAAGGTCAACCATAAGATAGAGCATTATGGTTTCTATAAAAAAACAGCTTCAGCCAATGCTCATACGTTTGCCACATACATCTCAACCCAATTCTTTTTATCGTAGTCTATATAGAATGTAGAAGTATCTAAATACATCACCAAATTCCGATCTGCTGGAATATATTACCGGAATATATTTAATAGTCCTGAAAATTGAATATTAAATTACATGTCTCATTTTTTCAGAACTGTGTAAAAACTTCTTCAAACAACTCTCTGGGATGCATTGGAGGCTGTTAGAAGTTACATTCACAGCAATTCGTCCTCAAAATTAAGACATTCCCATTACAGAAAAACTGATTTGCAACCGTTGTCTAAACCAACAAGGTTGCAGATTAGCATTCTAAGCTAAAAATAGTATCCTGGAGTTATTGATCAATACAATCTAAAGAATGACCCTGAACTTAATTAACTGATCAGAAGAAAAGAAGCTCAAAATGCTAATCCCACGAAAGGTCACAAGAGCACATTATCCAGTCTCTAAATAAACCAACAGAAACAGTGAATGCAAACAAACCCTGCCAGGATAATGAGCTGAGCCGAAACGAGGAGGCCCAGTTGACGAGTAAAACCCAGATACCTCCCAAGATATAGCACACTAAAATATAAGTAAGACCCAGATGACAAATTGAAGTCCAGAATAGGCAACAAGTAGAGAGATAGGTCACAGATCACGCTAAAACGAGTAAACCAAGTTAAAGGAACGGAGAATAAGAGGTGGAACTCACTCAAAAGCAACAGAAACAGTTCGAGTAGAAGCATGTTGCAAGTCACCACTTCATTCATGCCTCCACCTTTGTCACTACCAAAAGAACCAAACAACAGAAGAGGAGCATAAATGGAGGACAACAAAGGGGAAAAGAGGGAAGAAACTTTGTAGCTTGGAATTCAGAGTATGTGAAAGCAAGGAGGAAGTGGGAGAGAGAGAGAGAGTTAAGAGGTGGGTTAGTAATGAGTGTGGGGACTAGAAGTAGAGAACAGCTGGCTGTGTTTTAAAAGAGATAAAGAAATTTGTGGGAGCCACAGAGGCATGAAAACGGAGATGTAATGGCTGCTAGTGTCATTAATGCCTTGAGTACTTGCCACCCCTTGCTTTCCCCCCCTGCACGTTCCATCCAAACAGATGACTGCTCTCGCTCTCGCTCTCCCGTACGAAAATTGTAACATGGTTGGCGGGAGTATTATGACTAATTACGACGTCTCAGAATTGGGGAGCCGGCCACTCGTCGGGTGGGGCTGCCCGTCTTAATTTTTTCTGCTGCTTGCTTTTCACTCAGGATCCTATGTTAATCCTATTTAATGCCTGAAATGAATTCGTTTTGGGTAACTTCTAAAATGCCCAAAATAATATCATTTTGAGCATTGGCCAAGATTAGACGCAATAATGTTGGACACAGAATTCATACTCCTTTTTATTGAAGATTTTCTATCTAATATTATGGTTGAACTAAAACGAAATAAAAAATACACTTTAGAAATCAAAAATACAATTGTTTATTGAATGCAAATAAATTAATATAAAAAGTATCGGAGAATCTCGCAGATAACTACACTAATAACAAAAGACAATTTGAACTACTTAAACTTCAAGAGTATGCTTAAAAATAGACAAATTGCACGCCGAATGACAATTACTATATACCAATAGACTTGAATCCTAGAGACCTAATTGTAGATAATAATAAATCCTAATTATAGATAATAACAAGTAACCCACTTTTATTAAAATTTGAAAACTAACAAGTAGCCCACTTCTACTGAAAATTTGAAACTACCAACTCTTCCTCTTTTTCCTCTAATAACTATCAACTAATTACATTATCTACTCTTGACTTAGTTTTCTTGCAGAAGGATGCCTTTAGTGGTTTATCAGTACCCCTCCTTTGGATAGTCACCTTGTCCTCAATGTGAAAATAGGGATATCATTGCTGTAACAGGTCATATAATTCTTAGCTGGCATCTTTAAAAGGACGGTTCTGCCATAAGATGAACAATTCCAAATCTAATTCATCACCATGCTTAATCCAATGGTGAGTCGATACTTTTTGAGGTTCCACATGAAACTCCCAATTGGAATTCAAAGATAATGGAACTTGCGGATTAGTGGAGAGTTGTCCTTTAGCTTCTTTAAGTAGTAAGACATGGAAAATATGATGCACCTTGGCGTTAGCAGGGAGCTCTAGTTCATATGTTACTGGACCTTAACGTTTGAAAATCTTATAAGGACCAAAAAACCGAGGCGAAAGCTTCTCATTCATATGCCTAGCTAAAAAATGTTGCTTGTATGGTTGGACTCGTAAGAAGACAACATCACCAATTTCAAATGATTTTTCTCTACAATTCTTATCCGCATGTGCCTTCATCCGATTTTGAGCTTTGAGTAAATTGGACTTTAAAGCCTGTAATATAACGTCCCTTTCAACAAAGTTGTTCTTCCAATTGTGCTATGTGAGTATCACCGCGACAACACACTTGTAAGGTGGGAGGGTCATGATACACGACATGGAAAGGAGTAGTGATTGTCGCCGTATAGAAATTGGTGTTGAATGAAAATTTTGCCAGCACAAGAAACAACTCCAAATCTTCAGCTTCTCACTTGTAAAGGATCTGAGATAAGCCTCCAAGCAACGATTTATGACTTTCGTTATCCATCTGATTGTGGGTGGTAAGCTATCCCCATCCACAACTTTATTTGATTAAGCTTAAAAATTTCTATCCAAAAGGAATTGGTGAATAATATGTACTTATCTGATAGTATACTTCTTAGAAAGTCATGTAATCGGACAAGTTTTCTGCAAAACACATCAGCAACTATTTTTGCAGAATACGGGTGAGTTAGTGCCACAAAATGGGCATATTTAGATTGTAACATCCCGTTTCCTTACAAGGGTTTGAACCCTAGAAATTGGTACATGTGAAAAAAAACAACACATCTCATACTCATGCATTATATAAGGTGTACATGCACATGAATAGTAAATTTTGCACAGGAAAATGACTGTACATGCATTCACGACATTTCCTGATATATTTGGTCATATATGTGATTATTATGAAAAATGTGATTTTTGTGTTTGGAAAATTGATTGGAGAGGGTCATTGAGGTTTTAAAATTGTTAGTGAATTTTTAGTGAAATTTTTGTGAAATTTCGGGGTACTTTTTCAGACTAAGAAAAATACCAAGTGGCAGACTGATTGTGTACCAGTAGTAGAAATTACTGTCCAATAGCATTGAACTTTTGGATACATGACTTTAGGAATTATTGACAAGTGTCATTCATTGGAAATTTGGGTTTGAATGGATTAGTTTA
>JAOTIZ010000002.1:29922131-29937682 GCA_027123425.1 Erythroxylum panamense | reverse complement strand
GGCACACAGGTCGGTCAGCTGGGAGATTTTCGATTGGATTTTGGGATTGGTCTAGGATAGACGTTTGTATCAGTTTCTCTTTTTGGTTTTGCTAGGGGACTGATAGACCTGTCTATTCTGCTTTGGATGACTGTCTCAAATTGATAATTTGAGTTTTAAATATTTAATGATTTCCGATATTGTGAGTATTGTGTTGCGATGCCATGCAGGTTTTAGTGAAATGTTCTTGCGTAGTGCACCCTTATCGTGGGTTATGCGTCGGAGCGTACCTACGGATACCCCGATTCATACCCTACGGTGAGGGGGCGCTACATAACCAAACTCAGACTAATTGCTCTATCAAAACTCCTATAAAGACTCCATTACAACAAGACTGAAAATGAGACTAAACTTATAAAACATGGCTAATTCCTCTAAATGTTCTCTAATGTCTATAAGTGTGGCTAACGTACACTTCAAAGACTTGAAGTGGTTGATTTGTAATGTTTTGTAATGACTCTATTATTCCATTAAGAAATTCATTAATTACTTTCCCAAAAAGGTTAATTAATTTCCAAAAAAGGATTAGAAGATGGTGTTGAATGTCATATTGCACATAATTAAGCGAATAATAGGAGACTTCACGGGTGAAATTACATTTGTTCTCAGAAACAGAATAGATCTAGTACGTAACTGAGAGATTAGAAGTTGTTCTCGTGCTTCCATAGGCATTTAACACCTTTCCTATATCATTCATTCTCAAAGTAACTGATCGCTTGACTTAAAATTTTTGTACAACAATAGCAACCTATTGAAAACAACATATTATAGATAATATGGGTGCTAGAAAATTTTTTTGGGAAGAAATTGAAAGTGATTGAATTAAGCCAAAAGTAGGGAAATTACAGCATAGTTGTTACAATATGCTGGACATATCTATAGGGATCTATCTAACTAAGCAAGTAGGCAGAATTACAAAACAATGTTCAGTCCTTTACATAGTTGAGATGATTACATGTTCCATACATTATTGAAATAGTGAATGTCTTCAAATCTATTCTCGAATATGTTGATGTGGATTCTACTTTTCTGCAGCAATTTGTTGTTGAAAGTTTCTTGATCTTGAGCTACATCTCGGAAGACTCTCCTATTTCTTTTATCCTAGAGAGCAGCAATTTCAAAACAATGCAAATACACCACCTGATATTGTTGTTTGTATGTTTAAAAGTGGAGCACTAATTGATTATTTCATTCCAAAAACTCAGGACATTGAATACCTAGTAGTTTTGTCGGAGTTGTTTCTAGATATTCCTGTTAAATTCAGAGTGGAAGAAGAGATGTGATGAATTTTCATCTTGTTTGCATATGATGCGCCAATTAGGCAGTTGTAGGAATGTGGATATTCTATCAGTTGTTGGAATTGTGGATTTCATATTCTATCCAATTGATAATTTCAGATCTTACTTTCTCTCTTGTTTTCAGGATTGCTTTCATCATCCAAGACATACCAGGTGAGAGCAAAGGGTGATGATACAACATTATTTAAGAAGGAACCCTCTGTTCAATCAATGTTCACAGAAAATTTGATTTAAAAAGTAAAGTAGTTGACTGGGAGGAATTTGAGAAGGTTGAAACCCTCATTAATGCAATATTTGGATCTTACGGTTTTTAAAGTACTAAGCAGAAGGGAGGATCTCTAGTAGTCGTCATCCTAGACGCAATCCAATGTTTTCTTTCCTTACTGCTTCTTGACAAATGATTTTTCATGGACACGGTTTTTTTGAGGAAGGAGGCATTGTTACGCAACTAAATTTCCAATCTATATAAATACGCCAAATTTACACATTACTTCATCACATACTTGGCGAAGCAACAATAATACCGACAATATTTAATCAAAGTTTGAATCTTCCTTTCTACTCCTACTTCTACTTCTTCTTCCTCTCTACTGGTACGAAACGCTTATCAGAAGTTTGTTCTCTCTGCTGATATTGATAGTGATGGAGTCATCTTCTGGAGTGGAAGAACCTGTTAATTTTGGAAGATCCATAATAGTACCCAGTGTTCAAGAGCTTGTCAAAGAGTCCATCCTCAAGATCCCACCTCGGTATGCTAGACCTGAGCAGGAACCTGTCACTGCTTCCGAGGATGGATCTCTGTCTTCTGTCCCAATCGTTGACCTTGAAAGATTAGAAGTTGACGATTCGGTGGGGTCTGAGCTGCATAGGTTGCATGCTGCTTGCAAGGACTGGGGATTCTTCCAGGTATTTGTAGAGAATTTGGTGAGAGCAAGTGTTAATCTTCACGGAGGAGTCAAATGTTAAAACTCCGATCCACATCCATCAATACAGTGTTACATAGGGGTCGTAGATTTAAAGCTGGAACCTCATCGTTATAGTCAAGCATATAATTGATGCAAAGAGTAATCTGAGTGGTGAATCAGTAACTTAGGATATTAAAATCAGACTAATCAAGTTTTTCCATGTGAGAAATATGCTCGATAAATTACACAACCAAGAAATATGTCCCGTACTTAGCGTTGTTACACAGTATCGCATTCTTTTAGTAGTGCAGCTGTGAGCTCTGTTTCAATGAATTCATTTGATTAAAACAGGTTGTGAACCATAAAGTTAGCAATACATTGTTGGAGAATTTCAGGATGGAAGTTGAGAATTTCTTCAAGCTTCCTTTTGAAGAGAAGCAGCAGCTATGGCAGCAACCAGATAACCATGAAGGGTTTGGGCAATTGTTTGTGGTTTCAGAGGAGCAGAAACTAGACTGGTGTGACATGTTCTTTATAACCACTCTTCCGACCGATCTGAGGAAGAAGGAACTATTTGACAAACTCCCTCCAAATCTAAGGTATATTCCCCATTTTTCATTCATTGCCTTCTGCTGTTACAATCCAGAAAGTGGAGTATCCAGAAACTGTTAACGGGGTACTATACAAATCAGAAGGTATAAATTTAAGCATTTTGGGATACCCTCGAAATTGCCGAGCACCATAGTTGGCAGCTAGTTAAAAACCAAATTTCTGTCCCAAAAAATGAGAATTATGGACTTCACAACTGATTTCCAGGTACGCTTATAGCCTAGGAAATCTTAGGAAAGAGTTTAGGAAGCTTAATTACCTTACAGGATAATTTTATTTCTATTTTGCATCTTCATTCTTTAACTGCAGGTGCACTTTGGAAGCTTACTGTACTGAAATGAGAAAGCTAGCAATGAGAATCTTGGATTACATGGCAAAAGCATTGAAGATGGAAGCTCACGAAATGAAGGGAATATTCAGTGATGGAATTCAAACAGTTAGAATGAACTATTATCCAACATGCCCTCAACCAGATAAGGCTATCGGTTTCACTCCTCATTCAGATGCTGACGCTTTAACAATTCTGTTTCAGTTAAACGAAACTGAAGGACTACAAATTCGTAAGGAAGAACGATGGATTCCTGTTAGGGTACTTCCAAATGCTTTTGTTGTTAACGTCGGGGACATCATGGAGGTATCAGTTTTACTTCTAAGCAAACTTATTGCCTGCTGCATTCGATTAATAATACATAGTTGAATTCAAGATACAATGACCTCAGAAGCATTTGAGGAAAGAAGTAAAAAGCATTACCAGTAAGCTAAAGAAAGAGTTAGTCTCTCTCTATAAACAGGATTTTCGTTAGCATTTCCACACGTTTCACTTTTTCATCTGCAGATTTTCAGCAATGGAATTTATCGGAGCATTGAACACAGGGCAATAGTGAACTCAGCAAAAGAAAGGTTGTCTGTTGCAACTTTTCACAGCCCAAAGCTAAGCACTCTACTTGGCCCTGCATCCAGCATCATTGACTCGAATAATCCAGCTGTCTTCCGGCAAATGCCACTGGAGAAGTACTTTAAAGAATTCTTTTCTCGAAAGTTAAATGGCAAGTCATATGTTGATTTCATGAGAATAACAGATGATGACAAAGTGTTATGACTCCACTGCAAATTGTACACCAACTTATTCTATGTTTAACTCTGTTAAGATATTTGCTAAGATATCTAATTTATTTTTTTGGATATTATTTCTAGTTAGATATATTTAGTATATCATTAGTAATAAGAAATTAACTTCGTATATGATTTCACTGTTCGGAATTATGAAGGAATCCCACTTGAAATAAAATCCTAAAGATGATAGGATTTATTGGATATGTACAATTGGAGACAGACATGTGTTCATTGAAGATGTACAGGCAGATTTATCGGTGATTTGAGCAATCTTTGACAGCTGCGTTTTCTTTAGCTGTGCATGAATGATTTGGACTGTTGGATCATCATTTTTACGAGGGAAAAATATGCAGAAAATTAATCAATTTTGTAGCTGTATTTTTGTGATGTTTCAGTGATGAAACACTTGTTTGTTTGATGATTTTTATGGCTATATGCGTGAGATGCTTCAGTGATTATTTCAAAGATAAACATCAGAATTCTTTTTGGACAACTTCCCATAATTTCAAGTTGATGAGGATACACATATAGGGATTTTCTTTTAACTCAAGTGTCACTTAGTTTACTTTATTCTTGTTTTAATCACTTGAAATTTATGTTTTATCTTTATCTTCTTTCGATGTTGCAAAAATCCCCTATTGAAATTAACACGAGATGGTTGTGCTATTGGGAGTTGAATACTTTCACAAGGTGTAAGTATGAGTGGATAGTGTCAGGGGTTAAGTGGTATTGACTCAGTAAAGCCTTGTATAAAATTATTATACTTTGGTAAAAGCTAATTAAGCTAGATAAGGACCCCGCAGACGTAGATCGGGTGTGTCAAATTACGTTACCAAATTTTAGTTGTTGATTTACTTGTTGTGTACTTGATTTTTTTTGCTTGCGTTTTAATTATGGAAAAACTGACAGTTGCTAACACAGTTGCTTTCTATTAAGCAACCGTTAGGTTTAGTTCAAAGCAGTTACGGTAGAACACATTTATTACGGAGCTATAACCTTCGAGTTTTTCATTTGGTACTAGAGCTTCGTTCACCTAATTAGAACTTGGTGTGTTAAGTTGATGTAGATTGGTGTTCTACAATTATGATTACTAGAGAAGGAGCGTCAATCATTAGGTCATTATTACTAGATGGTTCTAATTACCCTGCTTGGAAAGCAATAATGAAAGTATTTATTCAAGCACAAGGAACTAAAGCATAGACTTCAGTATTGAATGGTTGAACACATCCAATGAGGATTGATGAAAAGTATGAAGGGGTACTTAAAGATCCATCTAAATGGATAAGGGCTGAAGAAGAGGAAGTGGTCAGTAACTCTCAAGTAATGTATGCAATTTTTAGTGCTGTGGATAAAGGACATTTCAGTATGATATTAACGTGTGAATCAGTAAAAGAAGCATGGCATACATTACAAACAATACATGAGGGACCAAAATAGGTTGTAGCTTCAAAATTTCAAAACTTCAAAAGTTGGCTAATAGATTTGAGGAGTCTGAGATGGAGGAAAGTGAAACTATTGGAGACTTTCACGAGTGACTATGTGATATTGCCAATCAAGCACTTCAACTTAGGAAAAAGTAGTCAAACTTGAAATTTGTCAAGAAACTGTTGAGATCATTTCCTACTAGATTCATATCGAAAATTGCAGCCATTAAAGAAGCCCGTGATATCAATAAGTTACCCTTAGATAAGGTAATTAGGATTCTCACAAACTTTGAGATGAACCTATTGAGAGATAAGCCTGAGAAGAACAAAGGGTTGGCCTTGTAAGCTGAGGTTACTAAATCCGTGAATGGATGAAGAGATGACTATGATGAAAATGAAGATATGGTGTTACTGACGAGAAATTTCAATAAATGGCTAAAGAGGTGAAGAAAGATAAACCCAAGTTTAGGCAAAATGATGGAAGTTCATCGAACAATAATTTCAAACAACAAGCAAAAATTAAAAAAGGTTAAAGAAAGGCAAAAAAGATATAATATCATAAATGTCAAGATTTCGGACATATGCTAGCAAAATGTGCTAACACTCTTAAAAAGATAAAAGAGAATTCTTACACAAGCACTTGGAGTGAAATTGAATCAAAAAATGAGTATGATAATAAAGAAAAAATTGTGAGTAATCATGCTGTGTTGGTTACTTTAGATAGTAAAAGTCCAATTGCTTGCTTAGTAGGAACCAGTGAAGAAATTGACAAAGAAAATATAGATGAATTAATCCAAAATTATATTTGAAATTGTGACTATAATGATAGTGTCTCAGAATTCAAAAAGGAAGACATTTGTAAGGCTTATGAATTAATGTATGCAAAATGAAAACGTGTAAGCAAATTGAGAAACTAAAGAAGGGAATTTTAGCTATAAAGGATTTCATTCAAGATTTAGAGAGGAAATTGTTCTCAACAATAAATGAACTTGATGAAACAAAGCTAAAGCTAGTCAATGCTGAAAAAGGAATAAGAATGTTGAATGATAATACCAAAAAGCTAGACCAATTACTAAAAATTGGTAAAAATAAAGAGGACTTTCAAGGTGTTGATTATAAAGGTGAATTTTCTAGGTTGAATAATGGGCCTGATGAACCTAGATTTGTTAAAGGAGAAACTTCAAAGAGGAACCGAAAGTTTCTCCCTACATATCACTTTTGTGGTGTAAACAGTCATATAAGGCCAAATTGCAACAAGTTATTACAAATGTTATTTTAAAGGGATCAAAACAGAAAATCCAAACAATCTTTAAAAAAAATTAGCAGCAACCAACATTATCAGAGCAAACTTAGGTTAGAAAGAATCATCTACAAGCACTTGTGGCTCTTAAATCCGTGTGCATTGCTTCTCACAATGAATGGATGGTACTTTGATAGTGGGTGTTCATGGCATATCACAGATGAAAGAAGCTACTTGATGGATTATCAAAGTTATAGGGATGGTCAAATTACTTTTGGTGATGGAAGAAAAAAAAAGCTATGGTAATTGGGATAGGAACCCTTTAAGTGGATGGACTGCCTCGCTTCAAAAATATGCTTCATGTAGATGGTTTAAAAGCAAACTTGGTGAGTATTAGTTAGTTTTTTTATGATGGATTTTCAGTTAAATTTACCAAAGATGAATGCAGGGTGCTAACCGAACAAGGAGAATGTTTGGTGAGTGGCATAAGATCGACAGATAATTGTTACATATTGCAGGTCATTACCTCTTACAATTTAGCCGCATATAATGGTAATAGAAATTTATGGCACCAAAAGCTTGGCCACGTCAATTCTGATCTCATCAATAAGTTGAGAAAGTTTAAAGCAGTGAGAGGCTTGCCTATAATGAACAATGATTACAAGACTATTTATAATGCATGTCAAATGGGAAAACAAATGAGAGTGCCACACAAAAAGGTTAGACACATTACATTTTCTCGTATATTGGAAATAATTCATATGGATTTGGTAGGTCTAACATAATATGTTAGTATTGGTGGAATGAGGTATTTCTTAACATGTGTTGATCATTACTCTAGATATACTTAGGTAGCTTTCTTGAAAGAAAAATTAGATGCATTTCAAGCATTTAAAAGCTTATATATGCGGATTACAAATTAGAAAAATATGATAATTTTGAGAATAAGATTTGATCATGGAAGGGAGTTTGAGAATGCAAGTTTTAACGACTTTTGTGATAAACACGGTATCATGTAAGAGTTTTCAGCACCTAAAATACCATAACAAAATGGAGTTGTAGAAAGGAAAAATCAAAATCTTCAAGAAATGTCCATATTTATGTTGAATGGAAGAAAAATATCAACGTAGTTTTGGGTAGAAGCAGTAAACACGACATGTTACATATGCAACAAAGTTCATCTTAGAACCATCTTCAACAAGACACCTTATGAATTATGGAAGGGAAATAAATCAGATGTTAGCTACTTTCATATATTTGGCATCAAGTGTTACACTCTCAAAGAACGAGACAGCTTAGGAAGTTTGAAAATAAGAGCGATGAAGGCATCTTTTTTGGATTTTAAACTCACAATGTAGCGCCCCCTTACCTCAGGATACGCACCAAGACACCTAGAGGTCATTCCGGCACATATCCTACGATAAGGGCGAGATACTATAGATCACTACATTCACTTCACATGGCATCGTATCATTAATCACTTATTAAGCATCAATAGAAAATCACATAAATTTTAAAACCAACTTTTTCCTCATTCCATTTCTCAAACCAAGAGTCTACATTGCGTTCTTCAACCCTTTTTACATGTACATTAACAAAACCTAGTACAAATGTACTACATGAAAGAGGAAAATATATCCAATCTATCTAAGCCATCAAAAAATCCCAGCTGACCGAACTTTGAGCCATGACTTATCTTGTTAAAGCCCAATCAACACGATAGTGGAGCCTTTCAGTAGTTAGGGTTGTCTCCCAGTCCTGAAAAGACAACGTTGTAATTTTGGTGAGTTTTGCGAACTCAATGAGGTAACCATCATCGATGGTTCACTTAATTCATGCAACATACCATTTCACATAACATGTAATCACATTTTTGCATAATCGATCATGTATCACATTTCATTTAAGGCGAATTGTGCATTTAAATCAATCAAACATACATAACCAAATGCATATGAACTAATCATGAGACTCTTTTCTAATTGTTACATTGTTGTGACCGAGTGCCTGAACTATCCCGTATTTATTTTAGATATCGGGCTCATTAATAACTGTCCTTTATCTGAAGAGGATACAGGGCTCATTACACATTAAGCCTGAGGCTCTGAAACATTTTAGAGCTCGAGGTTCATTTCCACACATTGAGCTTTAAGCTCTAATCGTTGGCTACTCTAGTCACAACTGCCATTATATTTCATGCATTCATGAATGGAATGTATGTACCGTAATCAATCACATTATAAGCATTTAGGTTTCCACATTCACATTCAAGCTGCACTTTAATATCACAATCCACATTTCACAGTCATCGGACCTTCTGTCCAGAATCAACAATCAAATCTCATTCATTCATTATTCAAAATATAATCTAACCAAACAAGTAATTAAGTGAGACCGTCTAGGTTACTCACAAGTTTCTCCCGAAGCTAATGCCTGGAAGATTAGGAAACATCTGGAGGTTGACGTCCCAGTTGCTCCTCTCTAAAAAATAATATACACAATATCGCAATTTCTTCAATCATAAGAATCCAATGATGCTCATGTATGAAATAACTTATGTGCAATGCGTGTTCATGAAAATCCTGTGTACTTTCCATCAATTTCATCCCAAAATCAGTCTCATATCAAAACTCATCTAAGAATGATTCATACTTAGGTTTATGCCTCACTAAAACTATCGAAATCACATTTCATTACTCATTTCGAATCCTATAGATCTAGAAATAATCAAAATACTGAAGTATGTTCAGTGGAATAACCCAAGTTCATAAAATTTAAGAGCACACTCACTGTACCCGTTTCACGTTTTTCATTCAATCTTTCTCAATTCATTTCATATGGCTACGATTTTTGGTGGAGATGTAGGGCAATATCTTACGAGTCCCATGGTTCAAGAATCAATTCATTTGGGTATCTAGAGAAGAAGTTATGGCTGGGCAAAGAAAAGACAGAAGAAGCGAAACTCAAAAGAAACAAAACACAGAAAAAGTAAAACACAGAAGAAGTAAATCACAAAAGAAGACATGTCAGCAAAACATAGAAGAAGAAGCGTAAACAAAACATAGAAGAAGACGGGTCAGCAAAACAAAGAAGAAGCAAAACCCAGAAGGAGCAAAGCACAGAAGAAGACACGTCAGCAAAACATAGAAGAAGACGCGTCAACAAAACACAGCAGAAGACGCGTCAGCAAAACACAGAAGAAGACGCGTCAACAAAACACAGAAGAAGACACGTCAGCAAAACATAAAAGAAGCAAAACTCAGAAGGAACAAAACACAGAAGAAACAAAACTTAGAAGAAGCAAAACTCAGAAGGAACAAAACACAGAAAGAACAAAACTCAAAAGAAGCGAAACTCAGAAGGAACAAATCACAGAAGGAACAAAACTTAGAAGAAGCGAAACTCGGAAGGAACAAAACACGGAAGGAATAAAACTCAAAAGAAGCGCAACTCAGAAGGAACAAAATATAGAAGGAATAAAACACAAAAGACAGAAGAAGCAAAACATAGACATCATCACAGAAGAAGCAAAAGACAGAAGAAGCAACTTCACTTTTTAACATCTTCCCTTACAAGGACCCTGACTTTCAGCTCAAATGTCCAAAATTTTCATACTATATACTGTTGAAAAAATAAAAGGAAGAACTATAACTTTTATGAAGGCCATTTTGACAAATCTATCTAGATTGGTACAGAAGTTTCACGGAAGTTTCAGATCGAGTTATTGCTATTTCAACTCCAACCTCACTTTTACATCACCTAATCACTAATAATCTTTCAAAAACTAAATTAACACTATAACAAAATTTGTTTTCCTCCCATCCACACAGTATTTATGAATATACACTTAAATGTCATTTTCCATGCAGATGACAGTAACTCATCAACTTTCTTTCATAAATCTCCAACTCTAAAGGATTTATTCACTACTTACCTGTTGAAAACTCCAAAATCTTCAAGCCCTAAACTTCATGAAATTTACGTATTTCACTGTATACAATGACCAGCTTCTAGTTTTTCTTAGGGAAGAAGACACAAATAGCAAAGTGGGTTTGGTGTAGGAAAGGAAAAATAAAGAAATCTCTTAGAAGGAGTTTGATAGAAAACTCTATGTATGGGAAGAAAATTTGAAGAAGATGACAATGAAAATGAACTTAGACATATAACTTAACTTCTCAACTCTCAGAGAACAGTAACCTACTTCTAACAAAAGTACAAAAGCCTAAGTGACACTTGTCACTTTCCTTATATCTAAGCTCTAACTTATTTTCTTTGAAACTAACTCCCTTAAGCTCTCATCTTTACAATCCAACTATCTCCAAATCTTTATTTGATGCCTTTTCCCTATTTTCTATAATTTTCTAAAATTTATGCCTAAATTCACCAAAATTCACAACTCAGTCAAATTATACCTGGAATTATTCATGAATGCATGTACAATTATTTTCATGTGCTATAACTTCACTATTCATATGTATGTGTATGACATAATATTCATGAACACAGAAATGCATTTATAACTCTCATTAATCACTCACATTTACCATTTTAACCTTCCCACAAGAATGGGATGTTACAACCACAGGTTTTAAAGGGGAGAATTATGGAACAACCTATTAAATATGAAACCCAATATCTATGAACCTTAGACATCGATTGGCAATTTCAATAGTACTTTCTATTAGTCTAAGGCTAAGGGCACCATAATTTGAGCAAATATTCCAAATATTTCAATGACCTTATGGTGTTATTTTACTTTAAGTAATAAACAAGCCCACAATTGCTACATTCAAAAAGAAGTTGATAAAGTAATGGTTGTTGGGGAATGGTTAGGGAATTGTCTAAAATGTAGGGCTATCTTTATAAATCCATACGTATCAGATTATTCTCAAATTTTAATTCATAAATTCTTTTAATTAGACAACAGAAGATTCCATTTATATTTAATAATTACTTAGGGGAACATAAGGGATTCATGGATGCTATTAAAAGAGGAATGTAAAATAAGATACATGGTTTAAAAACCTTTATTTATGTTAAGAAATTATTCAACACCAAATAAGAATTGAAAAACCTAAAGAGGGATGCTTATTTTGATACTCTACTATAGTTGAAGCAATCAGAGGGTATCTTGGAGAATATCAAAATGAAGTATATAAACAACCGTGTGATGGCTAGAAGACAGATAAGAGAGAGAGCCATTGAAAACTATTCTAAAGCAACTTTTAACCGCATCTCCCTATTAAGACAAAGGTCAACAATTGCATAGATGGAAGAGAGGGAAAGAAATATAAGATTTTTTTCATAGCTACATCTTGGCCAAAAGAAATAGTAACAAGATTGATGCCTTGCTCAATCAGTATGATAACCAGATCTCTTCTCATTCCCAACTTAAAGATATGGTTTATTCCTTCTTTAAGGATTCCCTGGGGGAATAACCTATAACATATTCTTTTATCTCAATGTTGAGGTCCTTCGTCCTTTATCATTTTATTAGCAAAATGAGCTAGTTCCTCACATCTCTTTTTGAATTAATACAAATTAAAGAAATGGTATTTGAAATGTAAGAAAGCACCAAGGCTTAATGAATTGAATGGGAAGTTTTATCAAAAAGCTTGGCCTAAGATAAGAGACATGATCACAAAAGCAGTACTGGAAGTCTTTGAATCAGGGAAAGTTCTTAAAGTCATAAATAAAACTTTCATTTTCCTAATACCTAAATGTTATACTCCTAATTCCCTTGGGGATTTTAGACCCGTGTCCTTTTGTAATGTCATTTATAGAATTATTATATAACTTCCTGCTAAAAGAATGTAGAAAGTTATAGGTCTTATAATTAATTCAACTTAAGTTGCATTCTTTGAAAGGAAACATATAGGTGATAACATCATACTTTCCTAAGATATGTTGGGGGTACTCAAAATGGAATTCACCTAGCAATATGGCAAATCATGTGCTTTTTTTAACCCTTATACTCAATTTTGGTAAATGGAGAACCTTCTAGGATGTTCTAAAGCAAGAAAGGAATCCGACAAGAGCACCATTTGTTCCTTTATCTGTTTCTGCCATGCATGGAGGTACTATCTAAATTGTTATACCATAATATTACTTATAATTCTACATTCCATTTTTATAGTAAATGCAGGAGTTTAAGAACTTCCCATCTCATGTCTATTAATGATCTCCTATTGCTTGAAAAGGCTCATGAGAAATCAACTTTCATTCTAATGAGAAATGTATAGACATTCAAGGAACTCTCAATTCTATTAATCAATAAATAGAAAAGCTATCTTATGTCTCAAATAGTACTCAATAGATATCTCCATGACTAGCTATGATAACTAAACTACAAGTTAAACACCCTCTTTGTGTATTTGAGGCTGACAATCACCACAAGAAGGTTGACGATAAAGAATGTTCTCCATTAATAAAGAAGGTTTAGAAAGAATTAACTCTTGGAGTAATCAATACTTTCCCTTACTGCTAGAGTCTTCCTCATTAAGTCAGTGGTTAGCTCCCTACATGTCTACTAGAGTTCTACCTTCAGCTTTAAAAATGGACTGGCCAGAACCTTGGGAAAAATGTTGAGAATTTGTTGAGACTAGATTCCAGCAATAATACAGTAAGAGGAGAAATACGAAGTCTAGCAATTCAAGCAATATGTAAGGGTAAATTGAGGAATCTTAGAGAGGGGAGAGGGGGGAGGGGTGAGTCATGTGGGTGTTAGTTAGAAAGGGGAATAAAATGTTGTTATGGGAGAGAGAATGGTATTCGGTTATGATATGCTGAAAGGTAAATGTCTGGAGATTTCGCTAGTTCTCAAAGTCTAGCTGAGAAATATCAATTTCATTGTTTTCTTCATCTCATTTCCATATTTTCTTCCTATTCTATTGCTATTTATGTCTGCATCTAGCGCAGGTTTCTGCTACTTTTGGTTGTAATTTGTTAGAGCAGGAGGTCTCTAACAAATTGGTATCATAGCAGGCTTGTGATCGGGAATGGTATCAACAAGGATGGAGGCTAGAATTGATAATGTAGAAAAAGAAATGTTGAGGATCGTGGAGGATATTACAGGGGTAGAGGACAAGTTTGATAAGATGATAGGAGACATTTCCTCCATGTTTGAAATTTTAAGGAGAACCAAGAACAAAGGGAAAGATAAGGAGGTACCCGGGGGAGTAGAAGAGACATCAGAACAAAAATTTGTAGAAGAGACATTGGCTCAGACTGAACCGATAAGAATGGAGAAAAATCATCGGAAGCTTGAAATCCCTATGTTCTATGGAGAGGATCCTTTTGGATGGGTTTTTTGGGTTGAGCGATACTTCGAGCTGAATGGGATGTCACAGGACCTGTGGTTATAGGCTGTGTCCGTATGCATGGAGGGAGACGCCCTAAGTTGGTATCAGTGGAGACAAAACTAGTCACCAATGGCCGAGTGGAAGACATTTAAGAGAGCTGTAATCCGAAGGTTTGGCAGCATAAAGGTGGGAAACCCACTAGCGAAGTTGTTAAAGATGCAACAAACAGTGATGGTAGCTGAATAAACGCAGAAATTCGAAGTTGTAACATCAATGTTAAGGGATGTACCAGTGGAGGTGGTGACAATGGCATTTATGAATGGGTTAAAGGAGGATATTAGGGTTGAGCTTCAAATGGCCTAGACGAATTCCCTGGTTCAGCTGATGGAGCTAGCCCAGATGAATGAGGGCTGAAATTAGGCCCTGTTAGATCAACCTACAAGAGCAATCAGACCACTGAAGGCTTATGGAAGCTCGAGAGTGCTAGACTCAAGTAATTGGGGCACGAAGGGGGTCTCAGCCATCAGCCCTAACCCGACTCCCCCTAGAACCCTAATCTCAAGTCGATCGAAGGGAGAAAATTCTTGACTCTGGCGGTGAATCCTAACACCATAAATACACCGATTCAGGATAGATCGTCAGAAAAGTGGGGGGCTAATCAAGGCAATGAGGGATGAAGGTCGTTCCAACAAGAGCACTCCTATCCTTTTAAACGTCTGACAGCGGAGGAGATGCAACGTAAGAGACAGCAGAGCATTTGTTATAGATGTGATGCCAAGTACACGTCAAGGCATGTGTGCGGGGAGAAACAATTCCACATACCCTTAGCTGATGAAGAACAGCCTCCAGAGCTACAAGAGGAAGAAGATGTTGATAACCAAGTATTATATCTTCACTCGAATGTGCCAAAGGATACTACCCAGCCCTTACCTGAATTAGAGCTATCGGTTACATCCCTCAAGGGTGTAGTGGGGCCATAAACCCTAAAATTAAAAGGGACAATTACCGAAACAGAGGTAATAATTTTGGTGGATAGCGGACCATTGCATAACTTCATCAGAAGGGGGTTAGTAGAAGAAATGAAGCTGGATGTTCATCACACGAAACCCTTCAGGGTTAGACTGGGCAACGACTATTGGGTGCAAAGTGTTGGAGTTTGTAAGGGGTTAGAGCTAAATATACAAGGAATGGTGTTGAGACAAGATTTTTTTCCGTTTGATACACAGAGTGTCGATGTCATTTTGGGTGTTGCATGGCTAAAGACGTTGGGAGATATTCTGCTCAACTTGAAAAAAAAATAGATTATGAAGTTTAGGCTGGATAGATAGAAGATTAAACTATATGGGGAAACTATGCTGAGGGCAACTGTAGCTTCCCTCAAAACTGCTGTCAAGCTTTTATAGCACGGAACAGAGGGTTTCATTCTTGAATATGAAGGACAAGAGGTGTTGAATAGGTAGATCATAGAGGTCGAAGGGGAGATGATAAGGATGGAAAGGCTACAGAATCAGTGCTATTCAGACCCTATTGTAACATCCCATCCTCGATGGGAAGGATAAATTGGTCAATTGGGACAGGCTAGTGGTTTGCATTGCATATTTTGATTGATCATACATTTGACC
>JAOTIZ010000002.1:29911763-29922031 GCA_027123425.1 Erythroxylum panamense | reverse complement strand
CTTAATAATATAATTCTAACACTTCATTCTAAATTCTAATTTCAATTCAATACCCCATTCATCCTTGCTAAATTTAAGGACTCAACTAAAATAATAATAAAACAATTAAAGCAAAATAAAGAATAAATAAATAAATAATATATATATATATATAATAAAATTCGGGGCCCAACAATCTAGTTCATCTCTGGATAGTCTTACAGATACTGATTGACAATCATTTAGTAGCCAACTTGAAGAAATGCACTTTTGGGCAGTCTAGATTGGAGTATTTGGGACATTACATATCTGCAGAAGGTGTATCTGTAGATCCTAACAAAATTGAAGCTATTGTTAATTGGCCTGTCCCAAGAGATGTTAAAGCACTAAGGAGTTTTCTAGGATTATCTGGTTACTACAGGAGATTTGTCAAGGGGTATGGAAGCATAGCAAAGCCACTCACGATTCTATTATGCAAAGATAAGTTCCAGTGGACTGATATGGCAGAGAAAGCATTCGAAACACTCAAACAGATGTTGACTGCTACTCCTGTGCTCACGTTGCCTGATTTTTCCAAACCATTTGTAGTTGAGACAGATGCTTTGGGTGTGGGAATGGGAGCAGTGTTAATGCAGGAGGGCAGACCAATGGCCTATTTAAGCCAAGGATTCTCAGCTAGAAACCAACCGAAACATATCTATGAAAGAGAATTGATGGCGATAGTGTGGGCTGTCCAAAAATGGAGGCATTACTTAATGGGCATGCATTTTACCATACGGACGAACCAAAAGAATTTGCATTTCTTGACTTACCAACGGCTGTTAGGGGAAAAGCAGCATAAATGGGTTACTAAATTGCTGGGGTTCAAGTTTGACATAGTTTACAAACCTGGATCAGAAAACAGGGCAGTAGATGCGTTGCCTAGAAAGGCTTAAGCTGAGTCTGTGGCTTTGAGCATGGGATATCATGAAGAACTGAATCAGTTAGAAGATATGGTTCAGCAGGACCCTAAGTTAAAAGGCATTATATAGGACTTGTTGTTGCAGCCGGATAGTCATCCTCCATTCAAGTTAGTAGGCTCGAGGCTTCTCTATGAAAATAGACTAGTATTGCCTACGGAGGGACCACACATACAGACACTAATTAATGAGTTCCATTCAACTCCGATAGGAGGGCATTCGAGGTTTTTCAGAACTTATAAGAGGCTGGCCTATGTTGTCTATTGGAGGGGAATGAAATCTGATGTGAACCAGTTCATCATGTGCTGTGATGTGTGCCAAAAAAACAAATATTCAACCCTAAAACCTGTTGGCTTACTTCAGCCACTACCCATCCCTACTCAAGTGTGGGAAGAAATTTCCATGGACTTTATAAGCGGACTACCTAAGGCATTGGGAATGGACCCTATTTTTGTCATTGTGGATAGGTTAACAAAATTCAGCCATTTTCTAACCCTCAAACATCCCTATACTGCTAAAAAGGTGGCTGCAATTTTTATTAGAGAAATAGTGAGACTTCATGGTTTCCCCAAGATAATTATGTCAGATAATGACAAACTTTTTATGAGCATTTTCTGGCAAGAAATGTTCAAGTAATCGAGTACTACCTTGCATATGAGCTCCGCTTATCATCCACAGATGGATGGTCAAACGAAGGTGGTAAACAAATGTTTGGAGACTTATTTAAGGTGTTTTGTGAGTGAACGTCCTAAAGAGTGGCCTAAATGGTTAAGATAGGTAGAGTATTGGTTTAACACCACCTACAGCAGTGTGATTAGCATGACTCCCTTCAAGGCGTTATATGGCAGAGAACCACCCACTCTTTTCAAGTATACTGATGAAGGATCTTTAGTAGAGGACATCAATCAACAACTGGTGGACAGGAATCGAATCCTGGATGAACTGAAATCTAAGTTGTTGAAAGCCCAGTAGCAGATGAAGAAATATGTTGATTCCAGGAGAAGACCGATGGCTTTTGAGGTAGGCGATTTGGTTTATCTAAAATTGCAGCCTTACAGGTTCAAATCACTAGTTGTCAAGAGTAATGAAAAGCTCAGCTTGAGATATTATGGGCCTTACCCAATTACAGCCAAGATCGGAGAAGCAGCGTATCAAGTTCAACTTCTAACCACTACAAGGATTCATGACGTTTTCCATGTGTCCCAACTTAAGAGAGCTATTGTTCCTATTGCATACTCTCAACCTCTACCTTCTTTTTTAGATGAAGATATGCAGCTAAAGGTGGAACCAGCATCATTAGTGGGCGTTCGCAGAAGAATTAATAGAGAATTGGAGGTCTTAATTAAGTAGAAAGATTTGCCAGATTTTGAGACCAAGTGGGAGAAATTTGAATTCATCAACATTCAATTTCCTTCCTTCTACCTTGAGGACAAAGTGGATTCTTTTGGGGGGGGAGGGTTTATTGTTGAGACTAGATTCCAACAACAGTAAAGTAAGAGGAGAAATACGAAGTCTAGCAATTCAAGCAATATGTGAGCGTAAATTGGGGAATCTTAGAGGGGGGTTGAGTCATGTGGGTGTTAGTTAGAAAAGGGAATAAAATGTTGTTATCGGAGAGAGAATGGTATTCGGTTATGAGATGCTGAAAGGTGAATGTCTACAGATTTCGCTAGCTCTCAAAATCTAGCTAAGGAATATCAATTTCATTGTTTTCTTCATCTCATTTCCATATTTTCTTCCTATTCTATTGCTATTTGCGTCTGCATCTAGCGCAAGTTTCTTCTACTTTTGGTTGTAATTTGTTAGAGCAGGAGGTCTCTAACAGAATTTTTATGGACAGGCTCAATCAGCAAAAAGTTTAAACCTAAAGTGGGAGGGAGGGAGATGTGTAAATTAAAAGAAAAAGGGGGAAGTGTAACCTATTAGTCTGTGCAACAAGGTTTCAACAGGAAAGATGATATGGAAATTATTGACTCAAAAGGAATCCTTATGGGGCAATGGTTTCACTCATTCTATTTAAAAGGGAAGAACTTCTGGAAAATGCAAGAAAAACAAGGCAATTCCCACTTCTTTTCTCAGCTGTTAAAAGCAAGATGTGTTTCAAAGTTCATAGTCAGCGAGGTGGTGAATGGTCAAAAGGCTTTAATAGTTTCCATTATCCCTTCTGCGATACAGGGAATCCAATGTATTTGATGTTGAAAATGCTTGCCATAATTTCAACATCAAAGAATTAAATTATTTTTTGTGTAATTAAAATTTAAAATTTTGAGTTAAGATATACTGTTAAATAAGAAAAACGAATTTACTAATACATCAATATACATGTCATTATACAAGTTTGAAGCATAGTATTCTTTTAATGTCGGGAAGCGAGCAGGGAGACTGATTGGATCTATAGCTTTTGGTTATATAATTCAAGAAAAGTCAAAAAGCAACTTCATTAGCTTTATGCATATGAACTTAGATCTAAGAAATGAGATGAATACAGATACCAATGTGTCAATATGAACTTAGATGTAAGAAATGAGATACCAATGTGTCAAATATTCACAATTTTGTCAATAAAGATCCGTGAAGAAATGACCATTCTTAAAAAATAAAGGCTCTAGTGTTGCATCAATGGAGAAAAGCAAATGAACATGTTCCAATTGTTGTCGGATTCTTTGTCTAAAATAATCTTGTCATTTTATATATCCAAATCCAATATTCATTTTCTTTTGCTGTTTTGGTTTAGTGCATAATTTAGAACAGTGGGTAACTGGATATCCACTGAATTGGCTTGTTTCGAATTACCTAAAAAGATGATCTATGCTCTGAACTGGAACAATGCGAAAGGGGACATTTTGATCAACCTGTTAGAAGTGTATGCACTTGCAGAGGGCCAAAACTTTCGAGCTTTTTGTTCATATCACATTTGATCATGGGTTGTTGTATCAGCAAGCAAGAAGCTTCAAAACCCGACACTGACGGCTGCAAGCTTGGTTCCAATAATCCTGTACAGAACCATCAACAACCTTACAATCGAGGACCCCAACAACAAAAGCCACTAACTTCATCTCAACATGTTGCCCACCAATCAAAAGTACAAACTCAGAGCCGAACTCCACAACCAAGAGCTGAACAGCACAGGGCAGATGTTCCTTTCACTGTGCAGCCAGCTGGAGAAAAAGCTACGCAAGCTCAAAGACAATATAATACCGTTTTGGGAAAACCCTTTGACGATATTCGAGAATACTACACATTAGGCAAACAACTGGGCAGAGGCCAATTTGGTATTACTTACTTGTGCACAGAAAAATCAACTGGCCACGAATATGCCTGCAAATCCATTCTTAAACGAAAGCTGTCCACTAAGAATGACAGAGAAGATATCAAGAAGGAGGTTAATATTATGCAGCATTTGTCTGGTCAGTCAAACATTGTGCAGTTCAGGGGTGCCTACGAGGATAGGCAATCTGTTCACCTTGTGATGGAGCTTTGTGCTGGTGGGGAACTTTTTGATAGGATCATCGAAAAGGGGCATTATTCGGAGAGGGATGCTGCCAAAATCTGTAGGTATATAGTAAACGTGGTTCACGCTTGCCATTTTATGGGAGTGATGCATCGTGATCTCAAGCCGGAGAATTTCTTGCTTTCTAGCAAGGATGTGGGAGCCACACTCAAAGCAACTGATTTTGGACTTTCTGTGTTCATCGAGGAAGGTTAGTCTCTTAATCCTCCTGTCTCCGTGTTGAGTATTTATTGGCTATGCTATATAGGGATCCGACTGCTTGCTTAACTGGATCAAGTTACAATTGTAACATTGACTGGACTGTTGCTTCTCAATTTTGAGATTTTTAATACTGGTCACCTCAAATTATCAGAATGCATTCAACTAGACATGATTTTGCTTGATGACTGAATTAGATTGTTGGAATGCTTCAATTTACATCTAATCTGAGCTAGTAAGGAATAGTGGTCTGTGGATCACAATCATCTTGGCCAGTGTCTTAAACTCTGAGCGACAAGAGTAGGCATGCTTGTTTCTGTTGGCTTTTGAAAGCTAAGGAGAACAAACGAAAAATTGGCTGAAAAGGCTCACTTGGAACTGAGCTACAAGTTTCATTGATGTACATAGTATACATGCTTACAAGCCTCGCCTACTCCTTAGAAAGAAAAGAAACTATTCTACTTATATTATTTTGCTTCCCAAAATTTAAGAAGGTTCACACATTAGTCAACATCACAACGACATATGATAGTTTAGTTCCTAAATTTATGTAGCAAATACGCTGCTCAAGTGTAACTAAAATACCAAGAAGGTAGTTGTGTAAATTGACAGCAACATCATCACTACATCAACACTCCTTCCTGGTGTTTTTGCTGGAAACACCAAGTATAAGTCTTGGTGTTTCAAACCTTGGCTTCGGTAATGCTTTTGTCAATAATATTGGCAACTTGATTCTCTGACTTGTAGTTCTTCAACTCCACTTCTTTCTCCTTTTTAGCTTCTCTTGCAGCATGATACACGATTTTTATGTGCTTGGTTCGGCCAAGAAACACCGAATTCTTTTCCATAACAATAGATGATTAATTGTCACAAGATACTTCTGTAGTTTCCTTCTATTGTTGCTTCACATCATTCAGAATTTTTCTCAGCCAAATAGCTTAGTTGACAGCAGTTGCAACAGAGATATACTCTGCCTTGATAGTTGATTGTGCAACTGATCCTTGCTTTTTCGAATTCCAGCTGAATGCACCAATTCAAGAAGTATCCATATCTAGAAGTGCTCTTCATATCCTTGACAGAACCAGCCCAGTTATTTTCTGTATATCCAATCATCATTGAATAAGCTCATTTTCTGAACCAAATTCCAAAAATTTCAGTTCCTTTGACATATCTAAGAACTTCTTTTGCAGTCCCGAAGTGTAATTCACTAGGATCCTGTATAAATCTTGATAACAGGCTTGCTGTACACATAAGATCAGGTCTTGTTGTTGTATTTACAGCAACAGCCAATTAAACTTCTGTAAACTCCCACATTCACTTTACTTGCTCCATCTTCCTTGCGCAATCCCTCATTTTGCACCAAACGAGTGCATACAAGCTTGCAATTCTGCGTGCTGAATTTCTTCAAAATATCAGCTGCATATTTTCTATGACAAATGATGATCTCTTTTTGAGTTTGATTAATTTCCATGCCAATAAAAAACATCATTTCCCTTAAATCAGTCATTTCAAACACATTTTGCAACTCTTTCTTGAAACTCACTATTAAGTTTGAGTTGCTTCTAGTGACTAGCAAGTTATCAACATATAGACAAACAATCAACAAATGACCATAAGCCTGCTCCACATAAAGAGTATGCTCATTCATACTCCTGCCAAATCCAAGACTCCTCAAATAAATATCAATCCTTTTGTACCAAGCTCTAAGAGCTTGTTTTAGTCCATATAAAGCCTTGTAAACTTTGTCTTTACCATCTGAAGTTCGAAATCCTTCTAGTTGCTCAAATAAATATCTTCTTCAAGTAAACCATATAAGAAGGTTGACTTTGCATTAAGTTGGGAAAATTTTCAGCCATTTTGAGCTGCCAAGGCTATCAATAGCCTTATTGAGTGATATGTTGCAATTGGAGCAAATTAATCTATGAAATCAATACCATACTCTTGCGAATATCCCTTGACAACAAATCTTGCCTCATGTTTGTTGATAGGACCGTTTGAATTAAGTTTGGTTCTGAAAACCCTTCTTACACCAATCACATTCTTCTTGTCAGGTCTAGGTACCAGATTCCAATCATGTTTAACTCCTGCATTGTTGTTCTCCACTCATTGGATTTTGAAACTTCATCATAATCTGATGAGTCCAAAATGACTGCATTACATCTATTAATATCAATCAAGAGTCTAGTGTCTCTCAGAGAAACTTCAGTATCCAAATCTAATTATGATTTTTCTTCAGCCTCAACGTGATCATGAGAAATGCCAACTCCTTGTTGACCACTTTCAGCAACTTTAACTTCATTCTTTTACCAATTCTATGTTGCATACTCATGAAACTTCACATCCCTACTCACTGACAGCTTTCCTGTTTCAACATCAAAGATTCTATAGCCTTTTGAACCTGCAATAATGTGAAATAATGTGGATATATCAACATCAAAGATCCCTACAGCAGCCCTTTTGTCAAGTTTATCTCTTTTAAATTCTGGTACAAGCGAGTAACATAGACTCCCAAACATCTTTTTTTTTTTTTTTTTGAAAAGTGACTCCCAAACAGCTTGAGATGCTTAACTATTGGTTTAACTCCATTCCATACCTCAAATTGAGTTTTGTCTCTCACAACCTTAATAAAAAGTCGATTAATAAAGTAAACAGTAGTATGATAAAATCTGTGTGAAATACAGCATGCCACTTATTAAACGCTTATGTCCATTAATTCTCATCGTGCCTTGATTATCTTACAGGTAAAGTTTACCATGATATAGTGGGAAGCGCCTATTATGTTGCTCCTGAAGTATTACGGCGTAGTTATGGAAAGGAGATAGATATTTGGAGTGCAGGAATTATACTGTATATTCTACTCTGTGGGCTACCTCCTTTTTGGGCTGGTAAATACCAGAATGGTTTTCATGATTAACTGACTTTGCAGATTGCTAATATCAATTTGATTCCTTGCAGAAAATGAGAAGGGGATATTTGATGCGGTTCTGAAAGGAGATATTGATTTTGAAAGTGAACCGTGGCCCTCAATATCTGAAAGTGCCAAGGATTTGATCACGAAGATGCTGACTCAGGACCCCAAATTACGAATAACTTCTGCACAAGTTCTTGGTATGTTCCCAACATTTTCTTTCGATTTTCAGTTCAAATTTTGCATTTACGCTTGCTATTTTGTTTCCTTAG
Source organism: Erythroxylum panamense (assembly GCA_027123425.1). Lineage (NCBI taxonomy): Eukaryota > Viridiplantae > Streptophyta > Magnoliopsida > Malpighiales > Erythroxylaceae > Erythroxylum > Erythroxylum panamense. The sequence goes on along the minus strand of JAOTIZ010000002.1, from coordinate 29,914,204 downwards.
TAATGCCCTTGATTTCTTTATGAGTTATTGTTTAGCATCTCGTCTTTTGATATCTTTTTCCGTGATTCTGAAAACCTAAAGATATTCTTTGTCTCTCTTCTGGGAAATGAGAGTTTAAGGTTACACAATTGTAGTTTGCATGTCGTTCATTACCTTTTGAAGTTGTTTTGAGAAGAATATCCACATATTAGATGCAACAACCTGTTCTGTTAACTCAATTTCTCGTTAAAAGGAATAGAGAGAGAGGGTTATACACATTATATTATGTATACGTTCATTCATAATCTGTAACAGCAACAATCCTCATAGATGTTGATCATTTCCAACTTATTACAGAGATATTCAACCCGGGTCTAATTTAGATTTAGAGCCTTTGTAAAGAGTCTCCTACTTGTTCTCTAGTTTTCACATATCCTTTAAGTACCAGATTTTGTTGCTCCTTTTCACTAGCAAAGTGGCGACAATTCCATATGTTTAGTTTATTCATGCAACATAGGATTAGAGGCTATATGAAAAACAACTTGGTTATCACATCGTGATTTTGCTGGCATAACAGCTTTAAGTCCAATTTTGGTCAAAAGTTGATATATCCACATTATTTCACATACATATTGTGTCATACCTCTATAATCTGATTATGCACTCTAGAGAAATACAGCATTCTATTTCTTACTTTTCCATGAAACTAAATTTCCCCCAACAAAGAAACAACAATTTGTGTTAGATTTTCTATCAATCTTGGACCTTGCCCAATTTGCACCCAAGAGGCATTTTATAAGAGTGTGACCATGATTTCAATAGAGTATACCTCGACCTAGTGCTCTTTTCAAGTAACATAATATTTGCTATTAAGCGGGCCAATGATGAACTGTTATTGAAGGCAAAAATTGACTCACAATGCTAACTGAACAAAAAATGTCAAGCCGAGTTACAATAAGGTAATTCAGTTTTCCAACCAATCTTCACTTCTCAGGATCTTCATTTTTTGTGAGTTGCACACTAGGTGACATAGGAGTACTACATGGTTTAGCCGCTAATTTCACATCATGACTCATTTTGTTACAAGACTTCATATCACCTTTGATTCCAGTCAAATATTTTTTTAATCTAGTGATTCTCCCACCTTTCAAATGTTTGTTACATCACAAATAAACGATATTATTCTTTATACTAGGAACCAATCTAGCATGAGCTCAAGTTGGATTATCAAATCTTCCTACACTTAAAGCAACTGAATTATTAGGAGTATTTGAACTTTCCTCTATTTATCTGTAAAATAAACAAAGACATATATCAAAATTAAATTAATAATCTATAGGAAATAATTTGAATGTGGAATAGGCATGTTAAAAAGTCTAATACTCAACATTCAATAGATTTAATACTTCAATGGATACCATTCATAGAATGACTTATGTCCTAAAGACCTAAAATGGATAACTCTATATTAAAATATCTCCAAGTATCACAAAAAGCTACAAATGTAGATAATTTTATGGTAACAATAAAAATTTTTCCCAAAAAGATATTCATAACATTAAATTTAACAAAAGTTGTGATTTAAATCTACCTCCCTATTTCCCAATACCTACAAGACATGAATATTAAGACTTGTTTAAGTATTTGAAATTTCACATCATGAATATGAAGACTTGTTTAATTGTTGGACTAATGAATTGAGCATACTCATAATAAATCTTAAAATCATTTAATGTAATCATGAAAAAATTAAGTTAATTTAGGTTTAATGTAATTATAAAAAAATTAAATTATTTAATGTTTAATATTTATGTTTAACATAATTACAAAAAATTATATTACTTTATATTAACTATTAATTTCTATGTAATTAATAATAAGAAAATTTAATTATGACTATATTATCCAATCCAAAGCACACAGTTAAAATTAGTAATAAAATGATTAATTATTAATGTTTCAAAGAAAGAAAAATAAAAGAAAAAGACTATGATTTGCAAATTGTAATCGATCAATTTTCTAAGTATCAATCAATTTATTCAATTCCCTTAATTGAAATTATTCAATCTTAAAACAGAAAACATACAAACTTTATGTAATAAAAAGTCAAAAGCAGAACAATCCTTCCATTAAGTCTAATTAATCAATCATGTATAGTAAACCCAAATTACCCAACCGACTAACCAATCCCACGCCCCTCCATTAACCAATGACTACATTCCGTTGTTATGGATATCGAACCATACCGGCCGGTAGTGGACTAAAACCGGTATGATATATTAAGTTTTGGTATCAGATTTAAATACTAGTCAGTACCGATTCGTTTCGGCTGTACCAGCCAGTATTCAAAATATCGGCTAAACATTGATCGGTACTAAAAATTTCAAAATTAGTAATAAAATGATTAATTATTAATGTTTCAAAGAAAGAAAAATAAAAGAAAAAGACTATGATTTGCAAAT
>JAOTIZ010000002.1:29888241-29902059 GCA_027123425.1 Erythroxylum panamense | reverse complement strand
TTGCTTCAAGCCATATAGGGATTTGAGTAACCTGCATACCCTATTCTCCCCCTGGTTGCCAAATCCCTGAGGTAAAGCCACGAAAACTTCTTCTTGCAAATCTCCCTGTAGAAAAGCATTATATACATCCATTTAGAATAAAGGTCAATGAAACATAGCAGCAAGAGCTATAACAATTCTAACAATAACATGCTTGGCCATTGGAGAGAAGGTGTCTTGAAAATCAATGCCCTTTTGTTGACTATACCCTTTGGCAACCAATCTAGCCTTAAATCTTTCCACTTTTCCATTAGAATGATGTTTCACTTTATAAACCCATTTGCAGCCTATGGGAGTTTTGCCAAAAGATAAAGGAACCACCTCCCAAGTGCCATTGTTTTCCAAAGCTTGGATTTCCTATTGCATAGCCTATATCCAACACTTGTATTTAATTACCTCAAAATAGGTGGTAGGTTCAATGATATTAGAGATAAAAGCTACAAAGTGTTGTGATTTAGGTGGTAAATGAGCATAAGAAATATGTAAAGGGTACTGACCTTTAGTGAATGCAAGTGAAGAGGATGAAGAGGATTGATTGGTGCATACATAATCTTTGAGCCAGGTTGGTGGAGCAGTCGATCGAGTGGATTGTCTCAAAGGTTGAGGTGATAAAAGAGGAAAATTGATGTCATCAAAGATTAAAGGTTCTAGGTGAGAGGGACGGACGGGAATAGGGTGAGTGGATGATGGTGAAGTAACAGGAGTGGTCGGATTTGGATGAAGGTTTAAAAATTCATGATCCTCTATTTGACCAAAATCAGTGACATTAATAGGGAACATTGGTTGATCTTGTACAAAAAAGTTTGAAGGGAAAGATATGCTCATGAAAGACAACATCTTTATTGACAAAAAATTGTCTTGGAGACTAAATTAAACAGAAGATAACCGTTTTGAACAGGTGAATAGGCAAGGAAAACTGAAGGGATGGCTTTCGGGAAAAATTTGTCATGATAATGTGGGATAGTAGCATAGCAAAGGCAACCAAAAACTCTTAGATGATTTAGGTGCGGTGGTTTTTTATGGAGTACTTCATAAGGAGATTTCCAGGATAAAATAGAAGAAGGTAACCTATTGATGATATAACAAGCTGTTAAAACACTCTCCCCCCAAAATTTTGATGGCAAGTTGGCATGAAATTTTAATGCTCTAGCAGTTTCAAGTAAGTGTCGATGTTTGCGCTTTGCAACTCCATTTTGTTGTGGAGTATCTATAAAGAAACTTTGGTGAATAATACCAAGGGAAGTAAAAAAGAGAATTACACTCAGAGTTGAATAATTCACTACCATTGTCACTCCTAACAGTCTTAACGGTGGCAGTAAACTGGGTTTGAACTAAGGTAAAGAAATATTTCAATGTGGTGGAAGTTTCATGTTTGTTTTTGAGTAAATAGATCCATGTCATTCTTGTAAAGTCATCCACAATGGTAAGGAAAAATCTATGACCACTATGAGTTGACACTCGATAAGGTCCCCATTAATCAATGTGAATCAAGTCAAAAGCAGAAGGAGCTCAGGTGTGACTTTCAGGAAAAGGTAATCGAGTTTGCTTAGCTAATGGACATATAAAGCAAGAAGACAAATCATGTTTTGCATTGAAAATAAACTTCAATTCATTAATTTTTTTCAGTTTCGATACAAAAGTGTGGCCAAGTCTGGCATGCCATACATGAGGATCACTATGTAAAGTCATAAAAGAAGAAAGAAATTGTATGGATGAAGGTACGAAAGGCTTAATAGATAGTAAACTTATGTCTGAAGGTAACTTGGATGGTGTGAGGAAGTACAAGTCGTCATGTTCTTTACCAATCCCTATCATCCTTCCACTGCAAAGGTCCTGAAAAAGACAAAATGTTGGGTTAAAGGACACTAAACAATTTAGATCCTTGGTGAGCTTTGAAATATAAATCAAGTTATAGTGAAAATCTAGTATGTATAAGACATTTGTGAGTGTTTGATTTGGTGACAGTATATGAGTTCCTATATGAGTTACAAAGGTTGATTTTCCATTAGGCAACTGAACACAAGAATTGTTAGAAGCAATGGTAATAGGAGAATCCAAACAATCGAAATCAAATGTCATATGATTGGTGGCTCCTGTGTCAAGGATCCACCCTAGTTTAGTGGAATTAGAAGCAAAAATGATACCTGCCATGTTTACTGAAGCAGAAGTGGATGGTTCTTTGTGTAACAGTTGAAGAAGCTATTGCTATTGTTCAGTTGTAAGAACAGGGGCAGAAGGAGACTTGACGGTAGCAATCTCAATATTTGGTAACTTATCAGAGGAAACAACATTGTTAGCAGCAGATTTCTTTTTTCTAAATTTAAAATCAGGTGGAAATCCAATCAATTGATAACAATTAGCACGTTTATGTCCCTTGACATGGAAATGATCACAGTAACCATTGAAGCATGGTTTTGGATTACTTTGAGAGGATGAATAAAGAGCAGTGGGCTTATAAGCAAGCAGCATTGTGGAAGAAAGGGTATGTTGAGACTCTTCTTGAACTAACATTGAGTATGCCTGATTGACGAAGGGAAGAGGTGACATGAGTAATATCTGACTTCGAACGTTTGAGTAGGAATCAATGAGACCCATTAACAACTGAAACAAACATTGTTGAAGAAGATGGTCGGAGGTCTTCTGAGAAGTATCACAGTCACTGGTTGAGATGGGAACCAACGCATCATACTCATCCCATAGAAGACGAAGCTTCGTGAAGTAGACAGAGATGGAAGTGGTACCTTGAAGATGTGAAGAAATTGTTTGATGAAGATAATAGATGCGATATCCGTCGACTTTGTCAAATCGCTCCTTAAGATCTTGCCAAACAAGTGAAGCACTAGAAGCAAAGATGATGCCAGCAGAGAGATCTTTGCAAACAGTGTTTAAAATCCATGAGAGAACGATCGCATTACAACGATCCCAGAGAGAGTGAAATTCAAGAGGAAGCTTGGATTTCTTACAAGAACCATCGACAAAACCCAGTTTGTTTTTGGCCAAAAGAGCGATGCGCATGGAATGACTTCAAATGTTGTAGTTCTCGATACCTAGAAGCTGATGAGAAACAAGGAGGGCACCTGGCGTATCCGAGGGATGCAAGTACAGGTGATGATGAAAATCCAACACATCAGGTGTTTGAGCAAAGGCCATAACGAAAGAGGAAAGAAAAATCCCAGAAGAAAACGTGAAATGGCAATGACCAGAAGAGGAAAGAAATAGTCATCCATTTTCTGATACCACGTTGAAATCAATAAACCAAAAGAAATAAGAGAGAAACAATATGTTTTCTCGTTGATACATCTCGGCAAAAATCGACTCATCCAAGATATAAAGCAAAGGTCTAACAAACTCAAATAACAAACTTTAGCTAAACGACAAAAAATAATCAATACTAAAATAACAGAAAATCAATTTATTTCAATAGTCTTAACATTTGCAGAACAAAATCTTCTATACTCATAACTCTATACCAATTATGTTCCATAAAATCTCAACCACACAAGTATGTGGGATCTAAAAAAATATGTGGATGAGATCGTATGGAACAGAATTGGTACACGATTATAGTTACAGAGATTTGATCCTATCAATTGCCTAGTAGACCAATATCTGCTACCTATATTTGGAAACTTTATTTCAATTTAAAGTCATAAATCCAAAATTTACTATAAATGTCTACAAATCAAAAAGTGAACATCATCGATTGAAATGAAAGTGATCTTTTATGTAGTGGACAATCACACCAAGCTTCTTTATGTTTTCATGGAAAACTTGCATCACGTCACTTATTTCATATAAAAAGGAAACTACTTACATCAACGACGGAGCATCCCAGTGCACATCTATAGCAATGGATCCACCATCTTCCTGGACTTTGGATTTAAATACTTTTCATAAGAAATGAGTTAATTTTGGTACATAAAAAAGAGTGCAACATAGATAAGATTTTGTTTGCGTTGGAGTCTTGCCCACTTTTCTTTAAGGGTATGACGTAGTCTAAGTAGCGTATAAACGAACTTCAATCCAGAAACTCAAGAACAGTTGAGAAAACTCTCAAACTAGGGTTTTATTAATTCTAAGATGGCAAATAACATCAACGAAAGTTGTTTAAATAGTTCCAAAGAAAATACTAAAACTTGGATCCACTTATGAGTTTATAAGTCCACTTCTAATTTAAAATGCAATCTTCAATTCTTTGGTCCACCTCGCTTGGGCTTCTGGCTGTTGGCCCAAGTGAGATAGTCTTCTGCGATACGTTCTACGTCAGGTTAGATACATAAATGAAGTATGCTTTATTTTTTTTCATTTGTCCCATAATTTTTAGAATTTGCGAATCAAGGCTGGTGTTCACTGGTATGACACATACTGGTCGGTACAGTACAATATCCCTTTCTTTGATCTTAAGCATTTATCTTTTCTATCAAGGCTGCTTGCCAATTAGGATGAGACAAGGTCTCATGAACAATTTAAGGAAAAGATAGAGAATCAAGGGAGGTAGGAAAGGAACATGAAGAGGATGACAAAAGGTCATATGAAGCCAAAGATGAAATTAGGTAAGTGCGTTTGACATTTACACTTCCAGAGAGCATTTGGATTGTCAAGATCGATGTCCATGTGATTTGATGCTAAAGAAAGAGTTGGTGTTAGATGTGTATCAAGTATACCTCCACGTCTAGAGTAGACATGATGAGATGGTGGAGATGGTGGTGTTGTCGGAATAGCATGTGTAGAAGCAACATTTGATGACTGTTGAGTAATTTGATATACTAACAAATCATCATTCTCCCCTGACGATTAGAAGTGGTTGAAGAAGCAGGAAAGTAAGGAAGTTTTTTCATAAATGTGACATTAATAGATACAAGGTATACTCCTTTTGGAGGCGAGAGTAACCCAAGAAGACATATTTTATAAATTTGGGATCTAATTTGGTAAATTGAGGACGAACATCACACACAAAACATGTACTCCTAAATATACGAGGCTCAATGGGAAACAAGAGTTTAGTAGGAAGGAGAATATTATAAGTAATCTTACCATGAAGGACAAATGATGACATATGATTAATCAAAAACATGCTAAAGAGACCACATTGACCCAAAAACATTTGGGTACATATGTGTGGAACATAAGTGATCTGATGGTTCCGAGGGGATGTCTCTTTTTCCTTTTGACTGCACAGTTTTAAGATGGTGTCTCTGAACAAGAAGTTTGATGAATGATGCTTTTTTTAAGCATGTAAGTCTGGAATGGATCAGAAAGATATTCTTTGCCATTATCACATTGCAAAGTTTATAAAGCAACATTAAATTGTGTTTTGGTTTCAGCACAGAAAACACTACAATGGAAAAATACCTCAGAATGATTTTTCGTTAAATAAGGCCAAGTCATCCGAGAAAAATCATTAATAAAGGTGAAAAATACCAAACCTAGTTTTAGATACCATGAGACATGCACCCCAAACATATAAATTAACTAACTCTGATGAAAAGCTAGCTCTTTTGTTGACTTGAGAAATAATAGGCAAAGGATGATGTTTGGCAAATTGACATGACTCACAATCCAAAGATGACACATTTTTAAAATTTGGATATAGTTTCTTTAACACAACACGGATGTATGGCTTAACAAATAGTGTGCTTCAAAAAAAGTTGAGATCAGGGACAATAATAGCTCGCACGAGTAGCTCAACTAGTTATCCAAAAAGAAGTTGAGTGTAAGGTCTCAAGTTCGAGTCCCGATAACGGCAGTGTGGGAGTTCATCCAATGTAGTGGCTCCTTATGCGCACCGGACACTGGGCCGCCTTTCTGATAAGCTAAATGAGATCAAACCGTGATTTACCCCCTCATTTCTCTGTCGGCCCAGGGTGTGGGGGCCTCGAGGGTGAGCAATTCCGCCTTTTGGGTGTAGGGGACAAATAATAGTGGATATCTAAAATATAGAGACCTCCTTATAACATGTTCACTGCAGTATTCTTCGTCATAAGAACCTGAAAAAGATAGTAATCCATACAAAAATAAGACAAAGTAATTTTGCAAAATATATTAAGTTGAAAGCAGATCCTGGTAAGCCTAGCATATATGATAGGGAAAGTAAAGGAGTAGGGTGAGCAGTTTCAGAACCAAGAGCAAATGAGGTAGAGCCATCTTCTAATGTGACTTTAGAAGGAGAGTTGTGGGGTGTAAAGGTAGTGAGAAGATTAGGATTACCTGTCATATGATTATTAGCACTAGAATCAATGACTGACAGAATGTTGGAGGAAGAAAGGAGACAATTATCAAGATTATTTGTTTTAGCAAAGACAGTGATAGAGTTAGATGAGCTTTGCATGGTTTCTTGTACTGACCAAATTTAGCAAGTTCATTTGCAGAAATAGCTGCAACATGAGCTGAGAGATTTTTTTTTATTTGTTTTGCAATTTTGGACATGTAAGTTTGATATGACTTGAGTCGTGACAGTAGTTACATTCAACACTTTTTGTATATCATCATTCCTCTTTTCCCATCCCTCTATATTGTTTCCTTTATTCTGACTCCGAGTAGAGGAACGTCCATTATTTTGATTGACAATAGCACTTTAAGCCTGAATAGATGGAGCAGCAATAGTAGTATTGTCTATACGCAAAACTCTAGAGAATACCTTGTGTAAGGAGGAAATTTCCACATTGAAGGTAAGTTATAATTATAATCGTAATCAAATTAAATCATAATCGTATCCCTAATACATTTCGTGATCCCTAAAGATACAGAATCAGATCTGATTCAGATCATAATCTCTAACACTATTCACTCCTACCAACCTAGAATGCAATTCCAGGGCTATGCTCACTCAATCACTTAAATGACAATTCAGAATTTTCATGCTAAGTTTCAGCGGGGACTTTATGCAATTTGGGTGAAGGATCCTAAAAACTAAACAATAACTACAGGGCCTACTCAATTTCATAGTTAATAGACTAAGAGAACTGATTACCTTCAAGGGACTTAAGAACACATGCAGTTCAACTTATAAGGAGAATTGGGTCCACCCCTAGGCAGGGGCTTACTAACAACCAGTCCCAGACTCACACACGCAAGATAATCTTTGAAAGGAAAAGCAAAGCAGTGAAGGAAGGGAGCTCAATCATCAGTGCATAGCGTATGTACCTGGTGCATCTCGCCCCATTATGCAATCCAACCCAAATCACAACCTATTCCACAGAGAGAAGTGTTTGAATCAAATCTGGTATCATAAACATTTGCACAACTACTCACAGGTTCTCAAATCGCGAAATGCCTCGGGCCTTGCTGTTGATTCTAAGCATCTGGAAGCGCATGCAAGAAGCTAATCTAGAACCCCTGAGGTGAGACGCGAGACTACTTGACAGAAGAAATGTACAAGATGTCGGGGTTTGATGTTTCTAATTAGTCTCTGTATTGTGCCCTATTCTGCTTAAGTTAACCTATTTTGTTAAACATCAGCATCTCATATAGCATTCCAAAAAAAGAAGAAGACGAAGAAGAAAAAAAGAACCTGTTCTGTTGGCACAACTTATGTTGTTTTGTCAAAGGAAGTTGACCATTGCTCCCCCGTCCCCTCATCTGCTTGGTTTATTGTATGGCTTTTTATACTAGTTTTAATTATTCTTGCTAAAATCTTTGCATTTGATTAGAGCATCCCTGGATCAAAGATGGAGATGCAGCTTCAGACAAGCCAATAGACAGTGCAGTCCTCTCTAGATTGAAGCAGTTCAGAGCCATGAATAAGCTCAAGAAGCTTGCATTGAATGTAAATTCTCTTTGTCCTAATTCTCCTGAATTTTTAAGTTATACAAGCATGAATTGCTCTGTTTTCATCTGTTTTTGTTCCAACAATCCACTTTAAATAGGTCATTGCACAAAACATGTCACAAGATGAGATTAAAGGTCTCAAGGCAATGTTCACGAATATGGACACTGACAATAGTGGCACTATCACATACGAGGAACTGAGGTCAGGTTTGGCTCGCCTTGGTTCAAAACTGACAGAAACAGAAGTCAAGCAACTCATGGAAGCTGTACGTTGGCATAGAGATACTTTGTTCATATTTCCTCTCAAAACATGTCGAAGCTGTATTATCATCACTTATCCTTGGGCAGGCTGATGTGGATGGCAACGGAACAATTGACTACATTGAATTCATTTCAGCCACAATGCATAGGTATAAATTGGAAAGAGATGAACACCTATTCAAAGCATTTCAGCACTTTGATAAGGATAGCAGCGGGTGAGTTTTTCTCCTCCTGGATATATACTATTCTTCGGTGCTTGAACAAGTTTAAACTAAATGAAAGACTGCAATTCCTAATTATTCCCCTCTACCCTATCTCCCTGATCTATAGTAGTCCTAGTATAAGCAATTCGAAACTGATTAGAAGCACAAATTTGGAGGATTTGAACATGGTTTTTTCAGATAAATTCTTTCATGAAATTTTTTTCCAATCACTTTGGTGATAGATTTATAACAAGGGATGAATTAGAGTCGGCAATGAAAGAGTATGGAATGGGAGACGAAGCAAGCATCAAGCAAATAATCAATGAAGTGGATACAGATAATGTAGGTCTTCTCCGATATTGATTCCTGCAATTTCTCGTCTTGGATGACTTGCACTGATATTGCTTCAACGTGCAGGATGGGAGGATCAACTACCAAGAGTTCTGTACAATGATGAGAAGTGGAACGCAACATCAAGGGCTGTCTTAACCGTTAACTGCAAGCTTAATTACTGTTTTACAGGAGTTATTAGAAGGACTGGAATGGTTTTGCTGAAGGTAGCACAACACTGCCCAGCTATAATCTTAAATCCTACTTCTCAGGCTCCAATTTTCAATTTGCTTGGACGTGCATGACTTGCTGCTAATCTCATGGTTGTCAGAACTTTCTAGGTTCTATTTTTCACTTCTACCGGAAATTTTTTACTTTGGACTAAAATAAAGATATCTTCAACGAGTATTGTACACAAATTGTTGATGAATGACAAGGAGAGTTATCACCTTAAATGATGGTTTTTCGTTCACATGATATAACACTGGTAGCCTTGGATAAGTTAGGAATCAGCCATTCCTGGTAAGCTTAACATGTAGACCCTATCGAAAATGGAACAATACCAAGCTTGGATTATGCTATTAAAAGAGCTGCTTTCTTTCTACAAATGTTGGTATGATACTGCAACAAGGAACTTGTGCAGTTTGAACACAACATATTCACTTGGCGAATCGTGATGTCCATTCTGCAGCAAGTTCATCATGTTTCGCCTTATTTGCCAAGTACAAGTGAGCAATACCAGGAGAAGCAGGATTATCTGCAAAAGGACAATATTATAATTCCAAATAAGGCTTCCATCACGAAGCTGAATTGGTACAAAAATAAATGCTAAAAATTTAAACAAGACAGTCTTCGAGGAATTCGATAAACTCCAACTTAAAATTTTTGTATAAACATATCTTCCAATATTTAAGTTGCGAGTGGACGTCCTCTTTCTCAGGAATGGTCTATCCTACATTTTTTAACTGTATTAAGCAATGAAAGGAATGGTATTCAACAACAGCATTCAAAGAGTGGTCATATAAAAGTTCTCTCACAACTTCCAACCCTCAAAAAGGAAAATCACCACACATTAGGACATATAAACGCAATATTCAGTCAGTGAACAAGGATAAACATAGTAAGTAAATAGGCACAGAAAAATAAAGCCTTAAAGTATGTAGAACAGGCAGGGATGTATTACAAGGGTCAGGATCACTGAAAATTGATCTGATTGCAAGAAGCACTTTCGTAATTGTATGAGCTGGACTCCAGCTATCCCTCAAAATGTCCAAACTAAGATGGCCGGCCGAATCAACATTACAATGGTAGATGCGAGTTCTAAATACTACCTGCAAAGCACACTCATGATAAAGCATAAAAGACAATGAATAAAGTAGTGGAGCTAATGCTCCAACCAGTGATTCAAGAATACCCAGGAGCTAGTATGCAGAATCTGTCTTTAGTGCAAACAGTCAACTGAAACAAGACCTTGATATGCAAGATGCATTCTTAAGAAAGAAAATAAACAAGATCAGCTTGAATAGGAAATAACTGCAGTGGTTATCTTATTTAGACGGGAGTCATCTTATTTAGGAAGTCTATTATTTTCACAAGTCCATGTTAATAGGAGAATAAATTAGCTGATTCCTCTTCTATTTTACTTCCTAAAAACTTTATTTATTGAGTTTATTTAAAGGTGATTACAATGAAAAAGAAAACAATAAGAATTTATTGTAAAAATAGTTTATAGAAAGCTTGTCAAGGACGAGTTTTGTAAACAACAACCATAAAGGCGAAGAAGGAGAAGAATAGTAAGGAAAAATAGGATTTCCAAGCTATCTCGTGACTAGGTCCCACACAAAAATACATATCAATTTGGTATCAAAGCCCAAGGTCATAGACAACTTGTGTGATATGTCAACTAAAGTAGATGTGTTTATGAAACAAGTGCAGCAGTGATTAGCAAATGTAGAAGAATGCCAGAATGCTCAATTTGAGGAGTTTCTGCAGGCTATTTGCTGAGAGACCAACAGGGGGAAGCTGATAGCAGTAACCGCACTTATATAAAGAGGATGCCAAACAAAAGTGCAAAGCCAGCTGGTTTAGGCACTGTTCCTAGGTATTCTAAGTTAGAATTCCACCACTACGATGGTTCTAATGGCCCTCTTGTTTGGATTTACAAGGTAGAGCAATTCTTCGAAAACGAAAATGGAGCTAGAAACATTCCATCTTAATGGGGAGGCACAACTGTGGTTTTGTAAGGTGGAGTACGAGGAATTTGATAAGATTGGAAATTTTTCAAGAAACAATATCACCTATTGTTTGGAACTCCCATGAGTCTTAGCCCACTGGGTGAATTAGCTATTTTGAAACACTTTGAGACAATGTAGGCGTACAAGAGGGAATTTCAGACTTCTGTTGGCACACACAACAGAGCTTAAAAAGGCAGCAGGATGGGTTGTTTACTAATAGGCTCATGGAAGGGCTTTGACTGGAAGTGGAGCAACAGTAACTGAATAGCATGGGGCAGCCATAAACTTGGCCCACGCAAATGAAAGGGCATTGAGAAGTGCTCCAATTGCTACAGAAGGGAGTCAATAGGCTACCACTTTCTGGAACAACCCGAGGGTCATGTTAGGAAATTCTATAGGATGAAAAGGGATTGTAGGTGTGAGTAACGGAGTTGTTTCTCGTGTGGGAAGTGCTCCTGCACCTTTTGTTAAGAAATTGACCAAGGTAGAGATGGAGGAACGAAGAGAAAAGGGGCTTTCCTTGAATTGTGATGAAGCATTCTATTGGAGACATAAATGTAAGAAGTTGTTTTGAGTAGAATTCTTAGAATCTGAAGAAAAGGATGAAGGAAGCGGATAAAAGAGGGCTAGGATATCCAAAGTTATCCTGAGTTCAAGCTTGAGGACGATTTTTGTCCAGGGGAGAGTAATGGTACGCAAGATGCATTCTTATGAAAGAAAATATACAAAAGATCGGCTTGATTAGGAAATAATAGCAACGATTATCTTATTTAGGCGGTAGTTATCTCAATTACGAATTATATTATTTTCATAAGTCTATTTTAATAGGAGAATAAATTAGCAGATTCCTATTCTAAAAACTCTTATTTATTGAACCTATTTGAAGGGCATTATGACAAATAAAAAAGCAGTGAGAATCTTTCGTGAAAATAGTTGACAGAAAGCTTACCAAAGTCAGCTTTCTAAATAGCAATCATAAGGCCTAGAAAGGAGAAGAACTCAAGGAAAGAAAAAGAAAATTTACCTGTAAGTCATAGGACTAGATCCTACACAAAAACATATATCAGACCTATTGTTGCACACCGATAAAATTGGAATCAAATGCACAACCCTGCCTAAACCAATGTGTCAAACTTCGTCAAACAACCTAAACACCACTAGTATGCTGGCTAGTTATTACATTGCCTGATGGTTTGCAGTCTCTTATATTTATAAAGGCATACACAAAGATATCATAACACAATGCACTTGTGAATGACAGATGCTGCAAATACAAAACAACATTATGTTTCGTCAGACAAATGGACTGCCCCTTGTGCAGCATATCAACAAGAATGGACTTGAAAATGCTATAACCATAGAGTCAAAACTTTAAAGTAAACAGGAGCCCATGCCTATTATCTAACATCCAAACTCCCTAACCTCATTCACACATTTGCAGGCTGTTCAATCTAGGAAATTTCATATGGCTTACTTACAAGTGGAAAGGAGATGAAAGAAACAAGATCCTCTCTTTTAGGAAAAATAAGTGTGTAAACACACATATCTGCAAATATGACTAAAAACAGTATAACTGTATACTTAATTGTAGAATTTTAAGCAGCATGCTATGTTGGACATGCACAAGCATACCTTTGGAGCTTGGAATGGATACTCAGGTGGAAATAACATGTCCAGAAAGAATATACCACCTTCATATGGGGTTCCTGCAAATATGAACAGAACAAATTGGTGAACATTGACTTAACTCTTGGATTATACTAAAAGTTTACAGCCAGCATTCCAGCTCAAAATTGAAGTTATCATTTGAATGTTCATGGTAAAAATACATGTCATGCCAATTTTTCCATCCGAACAAGCGTGGTACAGAATCCCAAAAATGAGTCACAAACTGCGGGGCTAAAAGAGGGAAAAGAACTGAAAGTTGAAAGCCCAAAAGTCTAAAGAAATCAGTAGATTTTATACATCACTGTATTTTGAAGGTAAATTTCTCGAGTTCACCAATATGAACATCATAGTTCAGTGATGTGAACTTGATAGCCAGAAAAAGAAGTTACCCAGCCAGACAAAGAAGCACTATTTATACTGGCATGACAAAACGAGAACGCAAGGTACTAAAAATATGAAAACCAAGAAATAAGAGAGTTTGTTCAATTCAAATGAATCTCATCACAATAAAAAAAGTAAATAACGTGAAAGTTTGAATCATCAAGAAAGATCAGCTAAGCAATCAAACAACAAGGAAGACTCAATTATGTTATAAAAAGGTAACCAAATATTAGAACTTTCACGCCAGAAAAGAAAAGAGCATAAACTAAACCAAAATTCAGAAAACTCAAAAAGTGGAGTTTGGAAAGGAAAAATAAACAAGAACCCAATAGAAACAAACAGAGAGAGAGAGAGAGACCTGGAGGGCCAATGAATGTGGAAACCCAGTGGTAGAGATTATCGCCCATAGGACCAGCAGAACAATCAGGAGGTGGTTCAAGGTTGAGTTCTGCCATTTCTCTCTGTATCCTCTTCCCCGAAGTTGACACTGATGATGGTGACACCCATGTCGATCCTCCTCCTCCAGTTGTGGAGGAGCCCCCCCTGTTGTTCATCTTCAGATCACCAAGCATGACCACCGCACCATAATGATCATCACCAGCCTCTGTTTGTTCCTTCAAAAGCACAACCTTTCAGAAATCTAGAACTTGACAGAGAGACGTGTCGACGGTAAATCCATTGTATATTTTGAAATTGACTAGCAACCAATGTTTTGATTACCGTACCGGATCGGTATCAGATCGGGTTCTGAAACAGAACTGTATCGGTACCGTTTTGAGATATTTTTTAAATTTATAAAATAGTCCCTAAATTTTTTAAAAATTACAAAATAGTCCATATTGATATATTATACAACTATACTGTACACTTTACTAGTTTACTGTTTACATTAACCATACTTTCAAAAATCTTAATAATAAATAATAATGACAATT
>JAOTIZ010000002.1:29856599-29871475 GCA_027123425.1 Erythroxylum panamense | reverse complement strand
GCTATTGGATGACTGTATCAAGATTGATATTATGGTTTTTAAATTTAGTGATTTCTGTTATATTGTGATTTATTTATCGCGATGCCATGTAGATTATTAGTGAGATTTTCTGGTAGTGCACCTTTATCGTGGGATGCGTGTCGGAGCGACCTTCGGGCGTCCCGCCGTGTACCCTACGGTGAGGGGGCGCTACAATACCAATGCTCAAAAAAATCATTTCAAAAGAGCTCATTATATTAGAAAGCATTATAATATGCAAGTAAAAAGGGCTAAAACACATATACTTTGCTTAAAATTGTTTGACATAGGACATATAATGAAAAAAAAATTAATAGAAACCAAAACCACAGTTTCTAAGAAATCAAACTTCATTATTTTATGCCTTGCTACAATATTAACTTATAAAAACATCAAAATGTTTTCAATTAAAAAAACACGTACATGTGTGCATATAATAAAGCCAATTTTCAAGGACAAAAAGCATAAATGAATTAAACTTACTAGAAACAGAGAAGAGGTACAATGCTAGAGAAGATGAATGATACTAAAAAATATGTTGATATAGGAGATGAGTGATGCTAGAGATACAGGGAGAAATGTAAGACTGTCAAAACTCACTAGAAATGAGCCATATAATAGAGAAACCAATCATAATAGAGAAAGAAGAAAAGATAAAGGGGTCGTGCTACTTCTAGAGAAGATAATCACTCAAAAAAATTTAAAAACCTTAGATCCTCAAATTAAGTTAGGGGTTTATCTTTCGAAGTCTACATTAGTGGCTAATATAGCTCATGTAGATCTTTAAAATACAAAAAAAAGGTCAATATAGTTAACAAAACCTAATAGTTTTGTTAATTAGAGGCCATCTTAGATAGTTTTCAAATGTTAAGATCTTTTTCATAAATCTTTAAACCTTAGGGTCAAACTTACATTTTATTTTTTGAAAATAGAAAATTTGTATTGATTAACCATAAAAATAAGAATAATGTTTGCCAATGGAAACAAATAAGCATAGATAAGCTGACTAACTTAAGGCTATCTAATTAAACATTAGAGTGATTCTGTTGATGTTCTAAATTATTTTTCTTTAGGAGCTTAACGGTATTTAATTTGTCTTTGTACATATAAAGATATAGTCTGATTCTATCTAAAAATTCCTTTATGAACTTGGTTTCACTAATTTCCTAATCTCAAGAAATTCTTCAGTTGATTTCATCCTATAAGACAAAGATACAACATATGTCCATAAATATTTCATGTTATAACACTTTTAAAGTAATCTTTAATTGGCAATTATACATCTAGTTCAATCAAGATATCTTTACATAATTCAACTAATAAAACAACCTTTCTATAAACTAATGAACTACTAAAAGAAACATTCCATATTATAAATTATGTTAGAAACCTCTTATAGAACTTTTATCAAACACTTAGTACGCTATTGAAATTCATCCCTACTTTGTTTCAAAACTACTGTCTTCTTCCATTATTCACTAATATAACAACACAAAAACAAACAATGACCCATTAACAACCCAAATAAACCCTGACGACTCACTCATTATTCACCAACATATCCAATATACAACAGTTCACATACAAAAATTGAAGACAAAAAAATTAACTTAAGAGCAATAAGTGGACAACCAACCTCGAAATGAAAAACCCAACACAATGGAAGCGGTTGGTGGAAGAATGAAAGAAGATGAGAAGATGGAAGAAAACGCATAGAGGAGCTATGAAAAAGACGATAAAATTTCAAAAGAACAATAGGCTTCGAATTTATAATTTTATTAAGAATAAAATGACATCGTTTTACTTTAAATTTAAATAATAATGCCAACGTCTTTTGCATTTACTGACGAAAATTTCTTCCGTCGGTAAACTCTGTGGCTTATTTTTACCACCAACTATTACCGCATATTTTTATGAAGACTTTTATTATTTAGTTGCTAAATTTTGTTGGCAAAGTTTTGTGGATAAATTCCCTCCACCTTTACCAGTAAATTTTTTTCGGTCGCAAAATATCATTTTTCCAACAATTTTACTGACGGAATTAGATTTTTGTCACTAATTTATTATAGAATTTCTTCCATCGGTAATTTTTTGTTGGTAATTTGTAATTTTCTTGTAGTGAAATGGCTCCACAACTAAGGGTGGGAGTATATGGTCCATTACTCTTGAACCTTGCCACTCTTGTTTTTTTCCTCAACTATTGAAAAAAGTGTCATTTTGGAATCTTAAATCCTGTGTGTGGTTACGAATAGTGAAAAAATTAACCTATGGTATGAAAATTAGTTAGGGAATAGTTCCTTGATTGGGAATCAGGCAACTATCCAAATGCTAGAGTATATATTCAATTAAAGCCAAGGTGAATTCTATCATAAGGGATGTCAGTGGATTGAATTTACAAAGGAGTTACAATATCTCAGAGCAAGCTACCAATAAAACTTATTGACCCTAGACAGATATTATGAAAATATAGACCCCTTGGGACAATTCAATATAAAACTTGAAGGGACTAGTTGATGCAAAAAGGTGAAAGGGTGGATTGACATTGATAGGTTTAGTTCATACTATGTTTTCATAGGTGTTTTAGTATGTTTTTAGGTGTTCATTAGATAATTATCATATGTATAGGCTTAGAATTGTGTTATTATAAGTGTTTGTTTATATTCTAAGTGTTTGTGTGGTTTAGATCATGATTTCAATCTTAATTTTGTGTTTCAAGAGGTGTTTATGTGCTTTTTAGTGTCAAAAATCAGATAATTGAAGAACAAGGAAGATGGAAGCTATATGAAAGTTGTCACAATCGTGCATAAGGAGCACGATGATAACAAGCGTGCATAGGGATGTATGGCCTCGGTCATGATCATGCCTCATGGAGCAAGATCGTAAACAAACCCAGTCGTGACAGAGACTTTCCAAGCGTGACTT
This sequence comes from Erythroxylum panamense, assembly GCA_027123425.1. Taxonomy (NCBI): domain Eukaryota; kingdom Viridiplantae; phylum Streptophyta; class Magnoliopsida; order Malpighiales; family Erythroxylaceae; genus Erythroxylum; species Erythroxylum panamense. The sequence continues at coordinate 29,868,535 of JAOTIZ010000002.1, read as the reverse complement.
TTTCATTTATTTTAGAGTTTAGAGGTATTTTTGGAATCGAATAGAGTGGAAAAACCCTAATTACACCTCCAAGACCCTAATACACTATCTAAGAATGTGAAACATACTAAAAAAATATAGCAGCCAATGTCACTAAGTGGATTAAATGTGGGAGAATAATAAGAACATTTAGAAATTCCAGCTTTCCAAATCAAGGCTTCAATAGAGTTTTTCTTCTCAATATCCTTGATGTGTAATTTGAATTCTAAGATGTTAAACATGTTTATGAAGTTCTAAATTTCAAATTATGATTTATTCTAAATTTATTTTGACTTTGATTATTGTTGATTTCAATACATATTGAGATGCCTGTGATCATTGTTTTTGCTTATACTTGACAATAAATTAATAGTGGGAGTAAAAAATAATCAATGTTAGATTGTGCAATGAGAGTTGACAATTTAATTGATCCATAATTATCAAATTAACCATAATTTGAAGAGAGATCTTGTTTTAGAAATTAATTATTTATTAGATAACTTCGTATCTAATTGAATATGTTAGGGAAAGTTTTGTGAATCAAAAAGTTGCAAATCTAGATTTTTCGAATTCAATTAGGATTAATTGATTAGATATTGAGACAGAGTAATCAATACCTTAGGAGATATAGAATCAACATATAATTGGATCAACAATAGTTAAGGAAAAAAAGAAGAAGAATAAGTCCTAAGTATTCAATCTTGATCAAAACCCTAAATTAATTGACAACTCTTTTGTTATTTAAATTAATTGTTTTGTTTTATTATTTGTTTCAATTTCTATTATTTATTTTTATTCAAATCACATTCTAAATATCTTAGACAAAGTTTGGTTCATATTGTTAATCTTCGCATAATCCCATGAGAACGATAACCTTATATACTATAAGATACGAGTTGTCTGCTTGTGTTGTATTGAGGATTTTACTAGATATAAAACTTGTTCAATAGGCATCACATTGTGTGGCACAAAGATCTGTTACCTAATACTTCATTCATTCTATAACTATCTTCCACTAACAAATTAAGCACACTAGCGGGCTTTCCTATTTTAGTGTTGATGCAAGTTGTACTCTATGCAATTCTAGTTTGGAAATTAGGGACTATATCTTCTTTGAATGTTAGTTCTCTACGGATACACGATGTTGGTGTTAGTACATAGTGGGAGCTTTATTATGTACCACGGATCTACATGAAAGGATTAAAAACAAAGGTAATGTGGAATACCTAGATTTCGGTTCCATCTCTAATTTCGATGCTGATTCCGAGCTCCAAACGTCTCCAAATCTCCCGGGACCTTTAGTGGAAAGTGATCACCGACTCACGGGCTAGGCCTTTCTATAGTTTCCTCAAATCACGAGCTCTCTTAATGGGTCAGAGAACCTTATGCTCGTGAATGAACTCTTGAGTAACTGCAGGAGACCTTACTTTTATATAGCTTCCATATAGGGTTTTCCCATCACAAGGTCGATATGGACCCGGTCCACACTAATTGGGACTCATTTTCTACCCGAACTTTGACCCATTAATCTAGATCATTTATTGGGCTACTTTATTATCTTTATCTGGATCAAATGACGTAACTTAACCGGTAATTTATTTAAAAACCAAAATTGCAATTAATGTTAGTCCAACTTTATGAGACATAGACAACATGTCTTACAAAGGAAAGAAGCAGATTTCACTGACAGATTATTGCAATGAGTAGCTTTTTCATGGGAAATATTATCCACGAGGCAAACAGTACACGACATAGCAATAATTGATACATTTATTAATAAGGCTACAAAAAATATCAATCCTAACTTCATCACGAAAAGCATTCCTCGTAACTTTCTTTAATTTTCTCCTCTCTTATCCCTAGTGACTATTCTATGTCCTTAATCTCTTAAGAAAATGAAGCTTCCAAGTATTCAAATGAGTCGGCTACAACAATAGAAAGGTGTTATTTCTTTGTTCCTTATCTCTCTTTCTTATTAGGTAACTGTCCTGAGTCATCTCACTTTGATTTCTCTAACTGCCTGCTTTCTCTGTGCCACTTTGATTTCTCTCACTGTTTGCTTTCTACTGCAACATGTGTATTCCAGTATGTGGAGATGTGTGGGGCGATGGCAGCTCATGGTCAGCAAGGACAGTTGTTGGAGAAAGAGAGGAGAGTCACCACCAGAGAGGAAAATTGAGAGAGAGAAGGTAGCAGAAGCAGATAGTTAGGTTGGAGGTGTGGACTAAGTTTCTTTCTTACAAAATGGTCCCTTAATTTTTAAAAATTTAAAGTATTAGAAGGTACCATGTGAAATCAACGGTACCGACCGATACCGATGATTAGTACCTTTGAACCAAGTTTCATATTATTTTTCATCCAATACAATACAAAATCCATAATATGAGTTGTGCCTGTTGAAAGAAAAAAGAAAGTTAATTAGTTAAATAATCAATTAATATCATAGTTTTAGAAACCTAAACTAACTAATGTAATGATTAATTTAGATTTTTATATGATCTTATCTTACAGAACGATCAACAAACCCATCAAAGCTATGGCATGACTAATAGCTCCATTTCTAGAGAGGTTGGGAACCAAAAGGCCTTTAAAGATCACAGAAATAGGAGGTTTCACATAGCTCATTTCACTGACGAAGCATGCAGCCATTATGAATACAAGTAATGCTGTTAATGTTTCCTTCTCCTTGTATGATTACACATCCTAAACCTTGAAATTAAGTTTTGGATCAATTTCAGTTGCATTGAATAAGAAGAATGTCCCTGGAAAACATTTAAGAATTGATCAAGTGAAGATTCATATATGAATCTTTATTTTATATTATTTTCTCTATTTCTTTTCAAGTTCCTTTCTCCTAATTGCTTTCTTCAGCACAAAATTTGCAAGGTTTATGGGTAGAAGGGTCTCAAAAGAGTAATATCATTAAGTTTTTGAGATATACCTTCTAAACTTATAATATCATTAAGTTTTTGAGATATACCTTCTAAACTTATTACTGATTGGTCTTTCTTGTGGTCTTTGTTTACTAGTTTTTGTGTGCCTAATCATCTCTTTCAATTTAGTAGCTAGTTTAAGTGTATGAAGTGTTTGTTTATGACAATTTATTTGTATTTTTTGTCACTATTGTGTTTTTTAAATATTTAAGAGGTAAATTAGTTTTCTTTTATGACCTTTTTTTTATAACTAGTACTATGTTACATTAGTATTGTCAAAATTTTTCTTAAGATATGTGTCCCTAACAATTGGTATAATAAAATATATTAATATTTTTTCGTGTTTTGGAATCATATTCCCTTTCTTGGGTGGTTTTTCAAAACAAAGTAAGTTGGTTTGATTTGTCTTTTTCATGTTTTTGTTTTTGGGCTTTTCTAGTTTTAGTTAATTGGGCCCAATTTGTTAGATTAACTTGTTATAACTTAAAAAACATAATGAGTGATTAGATTTTAGGCCTAAACTGCCCTTTTTTTTTAAGGAAGAGTAAATAGTGTTAGGTTCGTTTAGTTTTGGGATTCGTTGAGTGCCTAGGCCTATATTGTTTAAAATACCTTAGCCATTCTAACAAGGTTGTTTTTAATAAGCCTATAAACTAAAAAAAGTCAATTTGTTTCTCTTTTAATAAAAATGAGCTGGATAAGTTCTCTTTCAATATTTTTACATTTAAGGCCCAAAAAAGGGGGAAAGTGCCTGAAAAACCTGAATATTTAACAAAAAAGAGCATAAAAAGCTTTTCTTTTAGCCTAGACCTAAAACCCTCATATCTATGGTTAATTGTAATTTATAATTTATGTTATAGCTTTTTAAAACAAAAATAAAATTTCTTGGCACGCTACTTCTTTAACTAATTAAAAAAAAGTAATATGAGTCTTAATTCTAAAGAACTAAAGTTTAAATGATACTTTTAAAAATAAATCGAGCAATTAGCTAAATTAAAAAAAACAAACTTACATTTTAAACTTGAAACAATGAAAAATATGTTTCTTTTCTTCAAGTTTTTTTAATGCCTAGCATGGAGAGAGAGAGAGAGAAGTTTTCTTATTGCGTCCAAATCTCAAATCACTTAAGGGTGATAATTGAGCCCAAGTATGATTTGGTTGGCCTAAAATCAATGGATCATTGAGCTTATTGGATTCTTGAGATTCAACTACTCTAAACAAAATGGCATCTTTTTGTATCTTTAGTTAAAAAATTGACAGGACCGAGTCGAGTCAGACTTGAGTCTACTGCCTCGGGCCAAGGCTATTACTATCTCTATCACTTTCCTTTTTTGTGGTAAACAATAAAATCAAATTTCAAGCTCATTTCTTTTACAGGTAAAAGGGTTTCAAAAACCAATTTATAATATAGTTTTAAGAATTCTACCAAAACCTTATGTTGTTTAAAGATCTTCTAAAAGCCCCCATGTTTTGTTAAAAGTCCATAATAAGTATTTTTTCTTTCTTTTTTAAATTTCACCAAGGTGGCATTTATAGGACAAGTGGCAATGCTATATAAAGAGAAGGGAAGTCACGTTTATAATAAAATTTTTAAAAAATCTATAATCTGACTTGAAAATCCAATAACACTGCCTCTTTTTTTTTTCCCTTCCTGTAACCCATTTTCATCTTGTATTAGCTTCCCCATTTTATCTCGATAACCATGGACGTACACTTAAACGTACCCACTTTCCCATAAACATATGACTTCCACAATGCGATAAAGGGTGTGTGTGTGATAGTGAGATATTGGGTGCGGTGTAATAATAGGTTTAGTTTTGGTAAAAGTCCATAACAAGTCTTTTTTTTTTCTTTCTCTGTTAAATTTCATTAAGTGACATTTATAGGACAAGTGGCAATGCTATATAAGTAGAAGGAAAGTCATTTTTATAATAAAATTTAAAATTCATAATCTGACTTGAAAATTCGATAACACGACCTAATTTGTTTTTCTTCCACTAACTCATTTTCTTCTTTTATTAGCTTCCCCATTTTGTCCCAATAACCATGCACGTACACATAAACGTCCTCACTTTTCTATAAACATATGTTATCTTGAATTTCTACAATGAGATAGTGGGTGTGTGTGTGATAGTGATATAGTGGGTGCAGTAAAATAATAGCTGTAGTTTTGTTAAAGTGCTTTTACTAAACTGACGTTTATAAGACAAGTGACAATGCCATACATATAAGTAAACGGGGGTCACTTTTATAATAAAATTAAAAATACGTAATATGTCTTCAAAATACAATAACATGACTTGATTTGTTTTTCTTCCTCTAACACATTTTTGTCTTTTATTAGCTTCCCCATTTTGTCCCGATAACCATGCACTTACACTTAAACGTACCGACTTTTTCAAAAACGTATGTTATCTTGAACATCCAAAATGCGTCGGTGGGTGGGTGTGATAGTGAGATAGTGGGTGTCGTGCAATAATGGGTATAGTTTTGTTATAAGTTCTTTAGAAGCATGACAACGACGACCACCATCTTTTTCAAATGAGCTCGAATTCTTTAAGGTAATATGTAAATGAATTCTTTCGGAAGAAACGATATATATTTTGACAAATGACTGCAAATGTCGAAAGCTAAGACATGATAAGGCGTCCATCGGTCTGCGAGGGAGAAATTAAGGTAATGTGTAAATTAAAACTTACTTGTTTTTCAATATTTTAAATAATAATTTCGTATTTAATAATAATATATAAAAATCTATCACCTATAGTATAGAACTCCAAAACCATCATACGAGAGAGAGTTCTCTAGTAAATGAACAGCTTTGCAGTTTCGTGGTTCCATACAACGGTACTAGTAGCTTGCTTAAATATAAAACAGAAAATGTACTGAATGTAGGTTTTAAGATAATACAGAAAGCAAGCGAGTAAACTGATCCCATGAACACAAAGGAAAACTAGAAACCCTTCCTTCAGAGTACCTCATGGTCGATATATAGTGTCCCGTTAGATTTCCCTTCATCGATTTCTGCGTTGGCTTGCCAAATTATTTGTTCACTCTTTAATGGCTCAACATAGGTCACAACCTTGTCTTTTCTGAATATTAGATAGATGACTGCAACAACATATATCGCCATTAAAAGAAACACTAGGATCCCAATGAACACATTCGCCACTTTGGATAGGTTGTTCCGAATTAGCCAACGGACGTAGCCTGAACTCAAGTAATATACGTTAATACCAATGATCAGAAAGCCCAGCACCCATGAGAGGACAATAACCTGCAAGAACCACAACAGCAAATCCAAGTTCTCATATTCAGAAGCTATAATTCAGTCGACCTGACGAGTGGTATGTTTACACGGTGAGTTGGGATTTGAAAGCAATGGATGTCGTCACCAATTAAAGGAAAACAGACAATTACCTCTGATATATTGTTTAACATTTTTCAGTGAATATTTTAAAACATAAGATGAATAACTCTAAAATTTAATGATAGAAAACCGCTAAAAGATAAAACTTACATAAATTGATCTCTTGTGTGGTCCCATTTTCTTGGTACTGCTACTGAATTTAAGAAGAGGGATCAAAGCAAATGGAAGCTCAACTGAAAGTATAATCTGCAAAAGCATTGAATGCAACAATTAGGTTATAATATGCAGAAGCCAGTATCAAAATTCAATTATATACTTTATTTCTATGTGATAGAAAGATTTCATGTTAATCTAATATATTCCTCCAACCGCTGTGATGATGATCAGTCTACTCGCTCCTGAAGATCCACTGATAATGGTGACGATAAGACTAGGCACAATGGCGAAACCGCGAGTCAATATATTTCTTAACCACTTTTTCATCTTCAGATTCAAGAAACCCTGGAATATGAATTCAGAAAACAAGGTCAAAAATTTTATTTCATGCTCACAATTAAGAATACCAGAATATGTTGCATGTGAGCTTTTGTTTTAAAAAAGACCTGCATAATAAATTGGCCTGAGTAAGTGTTTGTGATGGCAGAACTTTGGCCAGAGGCTAGTAAAGCAACTCCGTAGACTATCGAGCTCGACTTCCCCAGCACATTCTTAACAAGACACATGCAATTGTGAAATGGGAAAAATACCGGATGCAACATTGGTTAGTAAAATGTGATGTATAATTAACCGAAGGTACTTTCCCAAAATATCCACCTATGGTTCCAAGTCAGAATAAATGCACTAGATTAACTTTTTAACGATGTTTTGATATGTAATAAAATAAAATAACAAATATTGTTGGAGCATTTTACACCGTCTGGAGTATACAAAAGAGAAAAGCTGAGTAAAATGATATGTTTACAAAAATATAATTCATGATGGTTTGATTTTCATATTGTTAATAATTGATAGATAAATCAACTATGGATAGAATAAAAGGGAAATAACTTGATAATAGTTTGAGATTTAATTTATTCATAAAATTTAATGATTCGTTGATTTAGGTTATTCAAAACGGAATTTGTCTCAACAAGGGTTATTCTTAAATCTCATTTGCAACTCATGAAATTCAGAATACAAATGCCAAAAATTTAACATATAACCCATGATTATAAATTTATCTGAACATGCATGAGTCTGTAAGACTGCTAGGGATGTCATAAACTGAAAAAAAAAAAAAGAGTGTAATGCTATAGAAACCTTGAGAAGGAAAGAAGCAGATTTCGCTGACAGATCATTGCAACGATCAACATTTTCAGGGGACAGATTATCCGCTGAGCAAACAGTACCCGACACAGCAACAATTGATACGTTTATTACTAAAGCTACAGACATAGTCAATCCCAACTCCATCACGAAATATCGGCAAGCATCCTGTAAGATCAAGGGAAGGCTTTTTATTATGCAACAAATATAATAAAGCTAAAACATGCTGATTTCGAAGAAACTTGAGTTTTAATGGATAAATATGATGACTTTGAAACATACTATTATAACTCTTATGGGCTTATGTAAGTACGTACATTAATTCCATGAACAGTTTTTGGAGCTTTCCTCGAGAGAACAAGAGCAGAATGGAGAAACAGGTTGTGCCTGTTGAAAGAAAAAAAAGTGAATTAATTAAATAATCAATTAATAGCATATAGTTGTATAAACACAAACTAACTAATGTAATGATTAATTTAGATTTTTATATAATCTTATCTTACGGCATGATTAAGGAACCGATCAAAGCTATGGCATCACTTGTAGCTCCATTTCCGGAGAGGTTGGGAACCAAAAGGCCTTTAAAGATCGCAGAAACAGGAGGTTTCACATAGCTCATTTCACCGAAGAAGCATGCAGCCATTATGAATACAAGTAATGCTGTTAACATTTCCAGTTTCCTCTCCTGATCATATATATTGATGAAGGGTAAATTAATTAAGGAAGAATCACATTTATTTTCATTTTCTTTTCTTTTGATTTATTTTTGCTTTTAAATTCAGCTAGAAATTTTTTTTGTTTAGTTTCTAATTTTTGAAAAAATATTTAAAAATTATCATTCAAAGAAATTGGAGGATTTGTTAAATTCCGATTTTCTCAAATAATGATTTATCATAAATTAAATACATATTATTTAATATTAATCACAAATAATAATAATATTAATATTAATATTAATTTAAGATAATTTATTATTTATTTAATAAAATATAATACCATATTTACTAATAATTATTACATAAAATTATTTACTTAATTAATTTTTTACTTTTTATTTATTATTTAATTATTTTGAAATATAACTACATTTATATTAAGTTTTTGTTTTTATTTAAAAATAAAAATAAAAGTGAAATTAAATAGTTTTTTTTTCCATTTACTGGTTCTTGATTATGTGTTGTTACTTTTAGCTTTAAGTATATATACAAGAGGCTTTAAAATTAGGTTTTGACATTAGCCCATTTATTGAATAAATAGGTATAAGGGAAAGTAGGTACAAAGTGAAAGAAACTTAATTATAAAGTAAAAGAGAAATGTCATGAGTGATATGCTGTCTTGATTTTAAAAATTGAAAATTAATTTTCAATTATAATATCTTTTAATTAATGAATATATAACATCTTAAAAGAGTAGTGAAATTTTGATTTAATCCCCACTTCAAGTTTGTTTCCACCAATTTATATATGTTTTTATAGTACTCAAATCAATTCTCTTATAGTGAGAGTAGACATTAAACAAGGCAAAATGCCGTATACAGTATTACGTACCTAAGGACCAAATTAAAAACGCCAACTAACACAACTAAACATCAGCATTAATTCATAGAGTTCATATGTAGTATAGTTACTGTTGACCTCATACTAAAAACTATGAACAGACAAGATACCTGTGTGCAGTAAACTAGATGGAAAAGGTGGAAGAGGTTTAGCAATGTGACATATTGATAGTGAAAAACAAAAAACTCTATTAGTAATGGATTCTCAAAATTTGATGACAATAATCTAATTCTACGATCCCTTTAATCAAGTAACAGGAAGGAATTGAACTGAAAGAAAATTTTGAAAATGATATTAAGTTGGTAGTATCAGGAATTGTAAGGGTGTTAATTTACCCCATATTTCTGTATACTGATCAGCAGTAGAGCGCTACAACCCGTCAGTAAAACTCCAGCCCATAATGGGATGTGAAACAGTATGTTCAGAGCAAACGCCGTCCCAATCACTGTCTCCAAGTGGAAACAATTGGGAGTTATTTTGTAAGACAAACAAGAAGTTGCCAGATTACGATAATGCATAGAAATTCAATATATCTCTTTTTTCCCTACGCCGAACTCAAAGTAATTATTTTGAATAAATTGGACTTGATTATCGATCAGTAAATATTTGCTTATTTCCCAAACTTTAAAACAAGTTAAAGGTCTATAACTATAATAGAAAGGAAAAAGAGTATGCCTTCCGGTATATCGGCACCAATAACAGCAATCTCTGCCAACACCCACAGGCAAATATTTACGCATCTTGGGTACTCAACCTTGCACAATTGTGCCAAGTGTTTTCCTGGGAGTTCAACATCAAAGTCAACTAATTTAGGAAGAACAAGCATATATTTGAGGTTTAGTATTTTTTCTACCTCAGAATCATGATTCTAATAAATCCCTTGATGCTTTTCAATGAATGAAACAAATATGATTAACACTTGATAGGCAGGCAAGCATTAATTATATATATTGCTTTTCCATTTCTCACCAGTAATAACACCCAGATTCGCAGCGAAAGCCTGGATTATGAGAGCAAAAATCAATCCGATAAGAAGCAACCACAGCAGCTGGAACAGCAACAAAAATGCACAGTATATATATTACTTGGAAGAGAAAGAAACTCTATTTCTTTGGATTTCTTAGGCCTAGTTTGGTTCTTTCACCTGATAACCATGGTTAGCCCCTGCTTGCAAATCAGTTTCCACTGCGTGCATATGGATGATAGATCATATTGATTTTCGCCCACGAACACACGTGTAAATATACAGAGATACACAAACGGAATTGACACTTACAGTTGTTAGGATCTAGGTAAGCCATTGCAACGAGGAAACCAGGTCCTACATGAGACAGAAACTTTCTCCATCCGGACTCCTGAACGATAGTTAAACAAGAAAGAAGAAGCAAAAGATGATCGACTCCAACTCTGAAAGCATTTATGTATTTGCATCTAGCTACAAAAATCCACCTCATGAATATGTACAGGATAGTTTTGATAATCATGATCAATACAGGGAGGATTGTTGATTTGGCTCTCGAAATCAACTGTTGGTATAGGGTTACTACGGCTACCCTTGAACGACGTTAAAACTATCTCACCTACTTCTTCCCCCCGCTCCTTCTCCAAACTTGCCATCTTTTTTCTCTCTCTCGATTAAGATTCCTGTTACGTACATGCAACCTTCAACGAGTACCGGGACTATCCTCTACTTGGGTCCATATTTAAAGAAAAAATGCTATAGAGATAATATTGTCTAATTAATATCTTTTTAACGTACAGGTTACGAATTTTTTTTCATAAAAGGAGACTCAGCGTACTCAAAACTTTTATTATATTTTATGAAGTAGTGAAATGTGACGTAACTCGTAATACTTTCAAAATTTTATGCATCAACTTTATCAGTTAATTGAAACATACATTTTGAAAACATAAAAGTAATTGATTCACAACTTCCGAATATTTGCTACTACCAAATACTATATTGTAACAACATTACAAGTTTTACTCCTCACCATTAATCGAATTTTATAATAATATCTTTTTATAATTATTATTATTTTAAAGATGATTATTGAGTAAAATTTTAAGAATTTAAGTAATATTTCACTAATTATATATTTTGGTAAGTGTTTGACAACTTTAAGAATTTAAACTTTACTACAACAAACATGTGTGTTGGCTATGATTTCTTTGGCGATGAAAAAGAAATTGTCGTTAGAACTGTCCCTTTCGGCGATGCATAAAAATATCGTAGCTAAAAATTAAAGAATCTACGACGGTTAAGCAAAACGTCAAAAAGGGGAAACAATGTTACGACGCTCACTACAAGAAAACAAGGCATTTTGCGACGTTTCTAAAACGTCACAGAATGTCCAAAAAACGTCGCAAAATGTATTCTACGACGTTTTAAAAAACGTCACAAATAACGTCGCGGAATGTGGTGTAAGCAAAAGGTTTCCGCGACGTTTTATGAAAAACGTCGCAAAAAATGTTGACATTTCGCGACGTTTCGCAAAACGTCATTAAAAAGTTAGACAATCCGCGACGTTTTTAAAAAACGTCACAGAATCTCTAACATTCCGCGACGTTTTTAAAACGTCATAGAATGTAAAAGAATCTGCGACTTTTTGTTGGAAACGTCGCGGAAGGTCTTCAGTGACGTTTTAAAAAACGTCGCGAAATGTATTCCGCAACGTTTTTATTATTATTTTTTTTAATTTTTTGAAAATCATATTAATTTAATAATTTTAAATTTTAATAATTATTTTTAAA
>JAOTIZ010000002.1:29821765-29856499 GCA_027123425.1 Erythroxylum panamense | reverse complement strand
TAACTAATTTTATTTAATAAATAATGAATATTATTTATCATGTTTTTAGTAATATATTTATTAATTTATATAATAGTGAATTATTAGTAATTCCTATTATTATTTATTATCTAATAATACTAATAAGTAAGATAATAAATTTTTATATCTTTTTATAATTCATATTCTTAATAAATGCATTAAAATTAATTTAAAATTTATATTGTTAATTGATAATTAAATAATTGCCAATTTGACAAATAAACTTTTCATTTATTACCATTCTACTAGGCTTAGTATTTATGACGATTAATTTTTTTATTTTAAAAATTATAAAAATATTTTTTTATGTATAAAAATTATTATTGCAAAATTTATAAATCATTATAACATATTAATTATCTTATTTATCATCATTTTTATAAGATAAAATAAACCTTTGATAAAATATTTAATTTATAACTTTACTACAAATTTAAACTCATTAATATGTTATTAATTATTAATTATTAATAAAACATATTAAACAAAAATATTTTAGTAAAATAAATTCATTAGATACTAATTATTTATTTATATCATTTAATATAAGTTATAATACATAAATGTGATAAATTCAATTATTAAAAAACTCAACTAGTTCGGCTAATTCAAACATAAAAACTTTGAACCTTTCAACTTTTCGAGTCAAATTATTTTAGCAACTCTTGTTATTAAAAATTGACCAGTTTATTAATTAATTGGTTAATTTTGTAAATTAACAAGTTTTTATAAACTAAAATAAATCAATTAATTTTCATTTAATAATTTTTATTTAAACTTTAAATTCTTCAATGGATAAAGATAATATTTTTCAATCATATTTTAAAATTTTAAATTTTATTCAATGTTTAACCAGTTTTATAACAGTCTAATATTAGTTGAACCTTTTAAACTTTAAATTTCTTGTTTTACCTATTTAACTTCCGGTTCGATTTTTAAAAATTGAATAAATTAATAAAATCATAAGAACTTTTAAATTTCAATTATATAGTGAAAATTAATTAATTATAAATAAAATTAATAATTTATTTATTAGTAATTATTACATAATTGAATTTTTTAAATAAAAATTGCAATGATATTGAAGTAATTAATTTATTATTAAAAATTTATAATCATGATAAATTTTTTAAATAAGTCAATAGCATATATTAAATATCATTATATTTTTACTATAAGTAATAATATATATACATAATAAATCAATTTATTTGACTTGTACTACACATATGATTTATTAATTCTTAATCATCTTTATGTGATAGAGCGTCAAGATTTATAAATGATCTATATCAAAGTATATTTTAATAAAATAAATGCTTAGGTTTCTTACAAAACATAAGGGTTTCTTAAGACAATTTTAAAGTACAAATTTTTTTAATAAAATTGATAAAATCATATAAAAGACTGATGTCGTAATTAAAATTGTTAATCACAATTTTTATAAAAAAATTTGAGGTATAACAATTACCTACTTCTAATTATTATGTACGAATATTAAATATTTATTATAAAAAACAAAATTCATCCTTTACATAGTTTAATTGTGTTTTAAATCCTTTTATTATTTTCTTTTCTTATTTTTATTGCTATCTATCTTTTTAATGTTTTTAATTTAAGAGACCTAGGAAATAGCGGTTACATCTTCTTGTGTTTTCTCATTATTCTTTCCTTTGATTATTTGTATTCATGTTGCATATTAATAATAGTATAATCACAAAAAGAATTGAGAATTTTCAATCCCTTAAAACAATTACATCAAATTAGAATTCACAACAATTCTATAGACAAAACACGATATTTGACTTCTGAAATCAAAGATTAGAAAATCAAAAAAGAGGAAGAATATGCTTCACCTAAAGGACTTAATTCCTTAAAGTAGGGTCTTATTGGAAAATTACGGATGCCCATTAAATGAGGAGATGACCTAAATTAAATAATTAGCATATACCTAACGATCTAACGCTTTGGAGTTGCATTAAGAAAAGGACCAACAAGAGCAATAATGTTAAGCTGAAATAGGGAATCATAAGTCTTGAAACTATTGAAGTCTATTCAAAATTAATCTATCAAATTTTAGATGCATTACACAACTGAAAATTTATTCTACGAATTAATCGTCATATTACGATATGAATTAAAAGCTAATCACTTTAGGAAACAACCCAAAAAGAGTTATGGAAGATGATGAATAATGGAAATATACATGTGGACTTGAATGATCATAAGCTATAAACCATGTAAATGTGTTGTAAGAGGTTGCCATCCTTTATAATAAAGTCTAATAAGCCAATACACCTAAAAACCTCCTATAAATGACATCTAATAGGAAACCAAAGTTCAATCATGATGGTCTTAGCTTGGATTTAAAGCAAAGAATAAAATGTAGTAATAGATCAATCCCTATTATCCCATTAAATCAACTTAGAAACATACACCAGCAAGTACTAACCAGTGGATGATATTATTGCCAGCTACAATGAAGCAATAATAACAATAAGTAAAATAATTTTTAAGCTTGCACACACCGAACTTGTAAAATTGGAAAAATAGGGTCCCAAGTCAAAACCCTAAACTAGAAAGATTGTGAATCGGAGAAGAAAACGTACATCGAAGTGAGAGAGATTAACAATAGTTCAAGCCATCCCAGGAAAGCAACCAAAGACACAGAGAGCGAGGAGCCAAGCAAAGAACAACAAGAGTATGTAGGTTGTGCAAACACCTAGGTAAATAAACCACTTAGAGTTCTGATTCAAATCCGCTGGTGGCACTGCCTTAACTTATAAATTCACCATTGGCAAAAATTTAAATTAAAAAAAAAAGAAGAAGAAAAAAGATAATGTATACACAAGGTTCTCCTTGGAGATGGATGGAGACTGTTGTAAACTGTTGCCTCTAAACTATTAGGTTGTAGTGGGTAAAGCACATAACACACGTAATATTTGTTTTTGTTCCTAAAATATTTTATGGGATAAATGTTATTTCAAATATGAATATTTGTTTAAATATGACAAAAATATTATATATTTGTTACTAAAATATTATATGGGATAAATATTATTTCAAATATGAATATTTGTTTAAATATGATAAAAATAATATAGTTTTCGTTGGTCTGACCTAGCCAAGTCGTGACTTGAATGAACCAAAATTTAGGTCAAATTTAGACTTTTAAACGAAAAATATTCAGGGGGCGCTTGGTTCATAGAAGGTAATGGAAATAGGAATATGAATGAATATAGAGAGGAATGAGAATGAATATAATCATTATAATTATGATGGTTGGTTAAGATGAAGGAATAATTACCATTACCTTTGATGGTGATTGGTTTGTTAAAAATTTGTTAAAATTTTATTTTATATCAAATTTTAAATATAATTTAATTAATTATATTTTATACACCCTATTTATAATGACAGAATGTTCAAAATCAAGTATATGGTCCAATTAAAGGCATATATAAAGCTCTTGTACTAGGAGAATAGATCAATGATTCTCATTCCTCTAAAATAGCAAGAGAATGGAGGATTGCCAAGAATTAGGTAATGAAAAGATTACCCCTTCAATAATAGTTTGATGCCAAATACAAAGTTTCATTTCATTCTCATACATTTTTCTCCGTTACCTCCAAAGAAGCATATCCTCAGTCTTTTTTTTCTTTCTTATCATTGGTGTCAGGTTGTGATCATTGTGAAATGATGTGTTCGGAAAGTGCCAAAACAGATTTCGTGTGTTCATACATTACCTGGAAGTCACGCAACTTAACGTTGGTATATAATCTACTTACTCAAAGGAACTGGATTGCTTTGTTGCAACTTGCAAGTGATTGGGTGGTTTTGCGTAGAGCTTTTTTCTATGGATTATTCTTCTCTTGTCGGATACTGATTGGCGTTTTCGAGCAATTTTTATGTGCCCATTTAAAGATCATTTACGAAATCGTACATCGTTCCTCACGTTTGTAATGTCTTGACTCTTGATCTCATTTTCAGTTGTGTTTCACACAAAATTGAGGTATTCACAGGTGCGTTTATCGTGTTTGACCAAAAACTTGGGACTTTGATAGATTTTATTATGTGGTCCGGATAGTTTATGAAAAGCTTAAAAATAAAGAAAATGTGAAATATCTGATTTTGGTTCTATTTAATATTTTGAAGCAATTTTCGAGGCCAAAATGAGCTCTAATTTCTTCGGGACTTATGCGAAAGTCGATCACTAATATTTGGTTAATCTCTTTCTTCAGTTTTTTAAGACGTAAGTGTTCTTAACGGATCAGAGGATCTGTATGCTTACGAATTACATAAGCAACTGAAGGAGACTTTAATCTTTATATATTGCTTCCATATAGAGCTTCCTTATCACAAGTTCGATATAGGTCCGGTTCATATTAATTGAAATCTATTTTTTTTCCAAACTTCGACCCATTAATTTAAATAATTTATTAGGTCACTTTATTA
Source organism: Erythroxylum panamense (assembly GCA_027123425.1). Taxonomy (NCBI): domain Eukaryota; kingdom Viridiplantae; phylum Streptophyta; class Magnoliopsida; order Malpighiales; family Erythroxylaceae; genus Erythroxylum; species Erythroxylum panamense. Next base: position 29,852,023 of record JAOTIZ010000002.1, on the reverse strand, counting down.
CCTTTGTTATGATCGAATCACGTTACTTAACTGATAAGTTATTAAAAAATCGAAAATACAATTAATAGTTGTCCAATTTATGGAGAAGGACAAAATTGTCCAACATTCTCCCTTTTGGACAAGCATTAATTGCAGTTATGAAGTTTAAAAATAGTTAAAAATTAGTTAAGTCACGCTACTATATTGGTACTAAATTAAAAAAAATTAAAACATTCGGTCCAAAGGTATTGAAAGTCCAACATGCTGTCCTACAAGGTTTTCGATACTGAAAATATCAAACAGATGTATCATGTGCGACATAGGTTCAATATAATTACGAATATCTAATACCTTACTAACATGAATGAGAAAATAGTGTGTGACAAACTAGGGTGATACCTTTATGATCTAAAATGTGTCATCTTTGTTTGTAGATCTCGATTTCTCTAATTTTATGATAAACTGTATGTGCTAAACTGCAGTAGAGAAATCTTGTTTTCTCTCACCTAACTATAAACAACATTATAGAAACTTGTTTTTTCCTTATGAAATGCTAAATAGCATTAGAGAAAACCTTTATGTTATTCAACTGAATGCTAAACTGTATTAGAGAACCTTTATGGGATTAAAAACTTATATCCCCCTATGTCATGTAAAACTTTATAGATATCTATGTTAAATTGTATGCGTCTAAATGACATAGGCACAAGGTCAATCTGTATATATGCTCAATGACCTTCAAATGCTTAAGATTGACACAAATCAGACTTTCATACGTACTATGATGATATATGATGACACGCAATACTGAGAAAAAATGATGATCATCTTTAACAATGAACCATCATACTATCATAATACTTTAAATTGTACAAATGTACATGGAGCAAACACAACGATCCCTTAACCGGTGGTGTCTAACGACATCAAAACACCCATACTGTATACTTGTGTGATAAACACAAGGGGGTGAAGTCCTTTAGTTAAAGGATCGACTTACAATTCCTCAGTCCTTAAATGCTCCAAACCTTATGTCACTTTTCCATGTCAACATCTTTATGACCAAATAATTGATCTTTAACTGCTATGACCCTGTGATATTCTTCATTGTCATTAAACAACACTGTAAGAAGAATGTCACAGTAAAACTAGATGGTCCTAGCCACTGAATGGACCACAGACCACTCAGAAATCAAATTTTTGAGCTAAACCGTCTGCGAAGCAGCCCCTTGGCACGCACTTTGTATGCCTAGTCGAGGAAGTTACACGTGTCTCAACGACACACTTCTACGACATTGTACCATCTGCAAACTTGAACTGTAACATTAAGTGAACTTTCGATCATCCGAACACATAGCTAACTTTAAATCTGAATTCCCTACGAGGTTTAGTCTGTTGACTTTTCTATATGTCAACATATAATCCTTAATTCTTTCAAGTATCTCAACACTTGCTAGTCTGCATTCCAAAAGTCTATAACTGGATTAACCAAATATTGAACAAACAGTCAAGCAGTGAATGCAATGTCCTATCTAGTACATAACTGAGCATACATCAGGCTATCCACTGTACTAGAATACGAAACATTCCTGATAATCTCTCTCTTCACTTTATTTTTTGGGTACTATACCAAAGATTATCTCTGACTGTGAGAGACAGGTGATACGGTAGGTTTACTGTCAACCGCATTAAAAATTTGTAACACATACTTAATGTATGCATTCTTTGAGAGGTTTGATGAGTTTTGAGATATGTCCTAGTAAATCCGAATACCTAGGACAAACATTGTTATACTAAGGTCCTTTATGTCAAGGTTCTTGACCAAAAGTTGCTTATCCTCATACAACATAGTCAAGTGACTTGATGTGAGCAATATATCATCCACATGCAGTAATAGGAAGATAATTTTGCTCCCATTTCCCTCATAGTATAGGCATCTTTTTAGCTTTATTTTCCAAGAAGCCGGAAGAGGCCATAACCTCATGAAATGTAAGGTATCATTTTCAGGAGGTTTATTGTAAAGGTCTGCATAACTCGCAAAACATGTCAGTACTATCTGGATCTTGGGACCCTATAGATTGTACCATATAGACCACTTCATAAAGGTCTTTATTCAGGAAGGTGGTTTTGACAACCATCTAATGTAACTCTATATCATCATAAGCTACAATTACTTTTATCACTCAAAATGAATCCTACGAGGATATGAGAGAAAGGGTATCACAAAGTCAACCTTTTTCCCTGAGTGAATCATTAGGCAATTGAGCGATCCCATAAACCGTTGAACTTTATCCTGAAATACTTTAGGTCTAAAAAACTTTATTTACAACTAACGGGCTTGCAGTTCCTGATGTAAATCAACTAGCTCCTAGACCTTACTATATTTCATGGCTTGCATCTCGTCATTCATCGCATCCCACCATACATTTGCATTTGGTCCAGAAACAACTTCTGTAAAAGTAACTGGATCTGTAATATGTTTGATAACATAGTCCAATACACTTGACAGACTATGTAATCAGATGGGATATTAGGTCATGTCAATCTAATGGATTTACTTAACTGTATTAGATCTTATACCCCCAGGAACCTGTGTGTGTATAGGTATAGTCCAAAGATCTAGATCTACCAGATCTAACTGTATAAATAACGGTATGGGATAATTGTAGTATCTGCCCTACTATCGTCCGAATGGTCAAGGGGCCCACCATTATTATAGACATGATATTCCAGAAACTTAGCTGTTCATAATTTCATTATTCTAATCCCTTCTTCTCTACAGTATAATCTGTAGTCCTAAAGTGGTTGAGATATTTTACTAAATAGCAATGAGGGGAACGAGCAAGCAAAATTTCTTTATAAGGATTATCCTACCTCAGTAGGGTAGCCCCTTACACGAATGTGCACAAGGCTGAGTTTTTCAATTTTTAGATAGGTAGATTAATCCTACTCTGCATTGACTTATTTAAGTCCTTTAGGGTGCAATTATGACTTTCGACAACACACCATTTTGCTCATAACTATTCGGCATAGTGAACTAAGTCACTATTCTAATTGACTCCATATATCTAGCAAACAGACCTTTTAAAGTCCCGAAACATTATGTTTGTCATGATATTCTCCTCCACGGTCAAAGCTGACTATCTTGATGAATTTTCCTAACTGGTTCTCAACCTTCAGTCTTTAAGCAAGAACACTTGACTTTGATGGGAATAATCATGAAGAAATGTTAGAATACTTTCAGAATTGCTCAATGCAATTGTATGAGGTCTACTGAAATCTTTATGTATCAGACTCAACAAGCTAGAAGCATGAGTTAACCCTAGTGTCCTTATTAGTCAACTTACCCCTGCAATCGTCAGCACGTGTTTCCAAATCATCTTAATCTAGAATTGAAAAATGTTTTCTTGATCAATCTCTCAACCCTAGCTCTGGAAATGTGGCTTAAACTTTTATGCCACACCATGTATGACTTCTCATTCATCAGGTCCTTCATACCTTGTTTAGCATGATACGAAGAAGTATATATCTAACCTAGGATAAGACATATTCTATACAAACCATATGACAAGAAAGTTGCATCTTTATGTTTTGCATTAAATCACAACTGTACAACAGAAGTATTAAATGCAAAACGTCAACCTTTGGTGTCCTTAATTGATCAAAAGATCACATATAAAATGTGTCGTGTAAATCCTAATGAACCTTACTATAAAGTTCAGTACATACACCCCTTATAGATATCACTTTCACATCTTTATTGCTGTGAACCATCAGTTCCTCCTTCCCTTTATTTGGCTTCATCCTGTATATGAATTACTGCATTGTGGAAGCACCCTGATCAGATGTTCCGCTAAATAGTCACTGATACTTAATGTGACTATCACAAATTGATTCGTAATTGATAAACCAAAGAGTAACCTAATGATCTCAATCTTTCCTTTAAACCTCATACTACTGGTTTCTTTATGTCCAAGGGACCTTTGCCAGAACTGGTTTGACCAGTGTCAGCAAGTGGAGAAGATTTGAACTTTCTACCTTTGAACTTAATGAGCTTCATTATTGTCTTCCCTTAAGTTGCTTCCAGGACTGTAGGAGTAACAACTTGAGTTTCTCCTCCTCAGCATCATAATGGGATATCAAAGCATTGAAGTCTCAATATCTTCACCTACTGTGAAAATAAATTATTCTCGATATGTACTCCATTACTCCCCTTTTCCTCTGTATACTTCATGGAGAATAATATTTTCATTAAGGCACATGTCTCAACACTGGATGAGACTATGTACCTCTGGAAGACATTACCAAGAAACTCCTTCGCTATGTCTGTGACGGGAAGTTCAATTTGCATATGGTTATGTATGGATTTCTTAATGGTCGTTAGATATAATCTGTTAGACCGATCCTAGGCTTCATAGGCTGCTTTATGAGCTGTCAAGCTCATGGATGTAATTGGAGACGGCTTACCCGTCCATATGGCCATTTTAACTATAGTTATCTCCATAACCTTCAAAACATCCTCTGTCCAATCCTCTGTCTAATTCTTTATATTGAAACCAACAAGGGTTTCAATAGTGACACTGATTTAGTTGACTGAAAAGGTGACATTTGATGATAAACTTTAAATCAACACTAATGTAGGACAATAGTGATACTAAAGCCATTGAATAGTATCTTTCCTAATAATCCGATCACACATATTATGAAACACCTTTGGGCTGAATACATAATATATGTAATTAGACTTTCACACATAAAAGTGATCGAAGTACAAACCATCAACTCTCATGACACTACCACCTTTGGGTGAATAGATCACTTTGAGCAACAACCTTCCTCTATCTAATGCCTTTATGCACATCTCAAAATGTTATGTAAGGTTAACACTTTTGAGCAGAATAACCAAACATAAAATCAGAGACATCCCCCAACATGCAAGCAAAACAATTCAGAATACTGACTTGAAAGACCACTTTGGTAATTACATTCTCATCAACATCTAAAAAGTCCGCCAACACAAGGGATACATCTTTATGTCATCCTCACATTCTTTATGGGCATATTGTATATGACAATGCAACCTCAATAAATGAAAAAATCCAAATGCACATGCTCATTGTCACACACACGTGTTGAAGTCATTCTCTGAAAACTTCATTCGAGATTTTCATAAACGAACAATCTCAGTAGAGTAACTATCGTGTGTCACTAGATACTGAACCGACCTTTTGAGACACGAAAACTTTATGTATCTCCCTTATGGCAAGTTCATTGTACAAAAATTCACTCAAAAATGGCTTCAGAATGTCTCAATTCTTATTTCTGATTGATTATCATGCAATCCCGAACACTGGAAATGAGACCCGAGACACGAGATGTCATGTATCTCCCTCATACGAAGTTCGAAGCATGAAAATTCAATCGAAATCGGATTCAGAATACCTTAATTCATTTTTCTAGAGTTAAACTTTAATTTATCACTAATGTAATAAATCTAGAAAAATAGAACAAGGTTACTTTATAAATTTTCCGGACTTGGAAACTGACCCAAAACATCCCGGGGTACCTTTACGAGAAATCTGGAATTTTGGGGGGTTTTTTTTAATCACTGTAGCTGACTGTATGGTTGACGTCATCCGCCGACGTCATCGTTGACGTCAGTCGCGTCACGGGAGGCACGCGTGCGTAGACGCACCACACAAGCGTCTGGCGCATGCTACGCATGCACCTCCATGAGCAGACGCGTGGACACTGTGTGACGCATGCCATGCACGCGCCGACATGTGTCGCGCATACACTTGGCCACGTGTCTGCCGCGTGGACGGTCCAGATGGGCGTGTGTCATGCACGCACCTGCCGTTTCACGCAAGTCGGTGAGCGGGCCACGGATCGCGCTTGCAACACCCGTCCATTGCGGTCTATACGTGCGCCCTCCAGTGCGCTATAGTGACGTTAGGCACATGTGGCACACGTGTCCGACGTTCTCCCGCACCTCCGATGCCGGAGACAATTTTCGACACCCCAGGAGGTCGTTTTTCTCTCCGTTCGGCCCGTTTTGAACCCATTTTTCGTAGCTAACCTTATGTATACCACTTTTATGTAATTATATACGTAAAAATCTGAAAAACAAATGAAAAATCAAGGAAAACCAAATGAGATGAAAAACCAAAAAACCTTCATTTCCGGCAATCCAATTACGTAACCACTCTGATACCACATGTTAGCACATAATGGGAGTTTTATTACGTACCCCAGATCTACATGAAAGGATTAAAAACGAAGGTAATGCGGAATACTTAGATTTCGGTTTCATCTCTAATTCCGATGCTGATTTCGAGCTCCAAACGTCTTCAAATCTCCCGAAACCTTTAGTAGAAAGTGATCACAGACTTATGGACTAGGCCTTTCTACAGTTTCCTCAAATCACGAGCTCTCTTAACAGGTCAGAGAACCTTATGCTCGTGAATAAACTCTTGAGTAACTGCAGGAGACTTTACCTTTATATAACTTTCATATCGGACTTACCCATCACAAGGCCGATATGGACCCGGTCCACACTAATCGGGACCCATTTTTTACCCGAACTTCGACTCATTAATCTAGATAATTTATTGGGCCACTTTATTATCTTTATCTAGATCAAATGGTGTAACTTAACCGGTAATTTATTTAAAAATCAAAATTGCAATTAATGTTAGTCCAACTTTATGAGACATGGACAAAATTGCCCCTAAGGAAAAAAATGTCTTACAGTTGGATCAAAGTTAAATGTCTCTCGAACTTGAATTGTTACCTATTTACAGACGTCATACAATGGTTTGTTGATCAGAGATCAACTCCTAAGGCTAACACTATAATCTATCTTGTCTCCTTTGTTGACTGCATCAAGAAGGTGAGAAATTTTAGAAGATTCTAAAGCAAGAACAAAAGCGATCAGCATGTGATAGAATGTTTGTGAACAAAAATTGGGGAGCAACTCACAAATTCTAAACTCAATAACTTATGTAGTCTTTGGCTAGATCATGGAAAATTAACTAATGCATAATGTTATCCATAGCCATGCAAAATATCAAATCAGGGGTTACAGAGGGAAAGCTTTGAGATGGATGGAATGCTTGAGATCTTCCTTACTTTGTGAATGTGAGGACTTCATCCATAACTGATGGCACTGGTACGGCACATAGGCATCAGGTTCTGGAGAACTTTGCAAAAGCTGGCAACTGCCGGCTTGCCATGTAGAGATCTTCATGCAAGTTTGTGCATTACTAGATGCAACACGCGGGAGGGTCGGAGCTCTTTAGAATCTGGGAGATTTGTGGATAAACATGGGAGGAACATCTGTGCTATTGAAGTGGCTACGTAAGTAAATGACTCGTGCTAAGGCTCAACCTTAGTGCTGTCGGATTGCTTGTTAATTAGCTACTAATTTGTATTACCGAAGCATTGCACAATGGCTTGGATGGATATCTTATCCTTTAATGAAACGTCAAGACAAAAGTAACAGAGACAGACAACACATGGCATGGGGACCCATTGGAGTTGTCAGCTTCCCACTTCTTTATGCCTCTCCTATCATTAAAATGGCTATCAGCATCAGGAGCTAAGAGCCTCTAGAAATACGTATTTAAGCAATTCATAGATATCTCCTTTCCCCTTCCCATGCAGCCAACCCCACAGGAAACTCCTTCCTATAATTAATCTTCACCCAATCGGCCGTTATAACATCATGCCCAATTCAATGGCTGGGATTCTGATTCGTTATCATCAAAGTTTAATAAATCGTTATAAATGAAAAAATTTTATTTATGTGCACAGTTGTTGAGGGAGATCGATTCTCGGTTCATGGGCCAAGGAGTGTCTCATTCGTACAAGTGAATATATTGTGTTGGCTAGGAACAAAAGAACATTCCTTTTATCAGATTTCACTTCAATCAATCGGCTATGGAAGTGGGTTTGCAATTACAGAGGCCATTGAGTTGGAGAACTGTCTTTCATAGCAGAACTCGTTCAGAAGTCAAACCTTTTCTTGGGTCCTTCCCATCTATTAGAACAAACCAGTTTTTAAGTGTAAGTGCTTTTGGATTTCTACGTTTGGTATCATGTTTCACTCATTTCAGCTATGCATGTGCCATCTTGTTCCGCCTTTAATATGTGCTTATGTTGATTGCTGGTGGTCTTGTTTTTTTTTTTTTTTGTTGAATTTGCAATTCAAAGTTGCGCGCAAGTTAAGCGCTGAGTATGTTCACTTCCGGTGACGTTAATTGAAGGTTTCTGCTCTCTGGCTACGTGGATTTAGTTGTCCGCAGTACGCAGTGTCATTGAATTGGCTGTTTTGAGTCGTCACAGTGATTTTAGGCCCCAACTCTAGTCGCTTGATTACTGAAAAATTAATAGGATTATGTTTTGCCGCCTGTATTCTTTCATTCCAGGATCTTTTATTTCAATTTTTTTCCTTCAGCTTAATTTCTGGCAGCATGGGCACCTAGGCAGTGAAGTGATTGCAAGTGCAGGTAGCTTTTTCTCATTAAGATGGTTTGCAGGATCAGAATTTAAAACTCTACTTGGTCATTCTTGTAATAATATCATTATTCTTTCACTCTATGCATATTCAGATTTTTCTAAGAGGAGGCAAAGAAAAAAATCAACTGCAGGAACAAATAGTTCTGCTCCAAAGGGATTCACACCAAAGACAATTGTTGGAACAAGCACCCAGAAAAAGGATTTGAATAAAGATGAAATTAAGGAAGATTCAAGTACCAAAACACCCACTGATACTGTGGATCCCTGCAAGGGAGTGCTAAATATAAGACCTGATAAGGAGCAAGAAAGTGAATTGCCTCAGGAGAACGAGGTCCATGAGGAAAAGAAAACACAGCCAGCATCTTTGATTGCCAACAAAGTGAGTGTTCCTGAAAGTGATCAAGCGGATGGAACCATTGTAAACACCAGCCAATCTGACAACATGAAGGATGACACCTTTGTAAGAAAGGGAAGTGTTGAATCAGATAAGCAAACATCGGAAGATGCTATGAACATGAAGTTGGAAATGGATAAAAAGTTAAGGAAACAAGAAATTGAGAAGCTTGCTGAAGAAAACTTCTCAAAGGAAAAGAAATTCTTTGTTTATCCTCAGGTGGTAAAACCTGATATAGATATAGAAGTGTTCCTCAATAGGAGTCTCTCTACACTGAATAAGGAGCCAGATGTCTTAATTATGTGCGCCTTCAATGATTGGAGATGGAGATCTTTTACTAGAAGACTAAATAAGACCCAACTGAATGGTGATTGGTGGTCTTGCCAGATTCATGTTCCAAAAGAAGCATATAAGATGGATTTTGTGTTCTATAATGGCCAAAACGTTTATGACAATAATGACAAGAATGATTTTTGCATACCTATTGAAAGTGGAATGGATGTGTTTGCATTTGATGATTTTTTGCTTGAGGAGAAGCGTAAGGAGTTGGAGAAACTAGCAAAAGAGCAGGCGGAAAGGGAAAGAGAAGAGGAAGAGCAAAGGCAAAGAGAAGCAGAGAAGGTTGCAAGTGAAGCTGACAAAGCACAGGCGAGGACAGAAATTGAAAAGAGACGTGAAACATTACAACAGTTTATGAAGAAGGCTGCACTATCAATTGATAAGGTGTGGTATATAGAGCCCAATGAGTTCAAAGGTGAGGACTTGGTCAAATTGTACTATAACAAAAGCTCAGGTCCTCTTACCAATGCTAAAGACCTTTGGATTCATGGAGGCTATAATAATTGGAGGGATGGATTATCTATTGTTGAAAAGCTTGTCAGGTCAGAAAGCATGGATGGTGATTGGTGGTATGCAAAAGGTATATATCGTATAGTAATGATATCATTACTGTGCATAGAAAATTTTTTTGGTTACATAATTCTCAAGTCTGACTTACAAATAAGGTTAAGAAAGAATCCTTGGTCAATAACAAAACTAAAAAGAGAAAGTTGGAACTAACTATTGTAGGATTCCTTCAGTAAGTAACCCTTATGTGATTATTTTGCATAATATCTATTCTTTCTAATAATAGAAGCATGGTTAAAAAGACACTTTTGGTTTTCATTTGTTGATTTGTTTTAGATAGTCAAAAGTTTTGGAACACTCCTATAGTAGTATCACAATTTGTTTCTTTTTTTTAAAGGATAAAAAAAAGAATGCTTCATGATTTTAATTTCATTTGCAGAATGTTTCATTTGTTGTTATTGCATCCTGTTTTGTGATACGATTTCTTCTCCTTTGGTGCAATAATTTTTCTGCAGTTATTGTGCCTCGTCGTGCTCTTGTCTTGGATTGGGTCTTTGCTGATGGTCCACCTCATAGTGCAATTGTTTATGATAACAATAGACGCCAAGATTTCCACGCCGTTGTCCCAAAAACTATTCCTGAAGACTTGTATTGGGTTGAGGAAGAGCACCAGGTCTACAGAAAGCTTCGGGAAGAGAGGAGATTGAGAGAGGAGGCTTTTCATGCTAAGGTGTGTGCAGATCATGTTCCATCCAAAGCTGCTAGATCAAATTCTAGGATTAGTAACTATAAAAGAGATTCAAGTTTTTGGTGTTTTATGAGTTTGTTTATTGATTATATTCTTGGATATTTGATGAGGCCACGGACTTGCCCCTAAAGTTGGGTATGATGTCTCTCCAGGTGCTTCTCGTGTTAATAACAAGTTGGTTATGGCTATATGTGGTTTTATTTGATAATTAATGGTGATGTACCATTTGTAAATTGACGAGTTCAATAAAACCTGGTCTTCTTTCTAAATGCTACTTCTGATATTTAAAAGTCTGAAATCCCAATTTCCGTTCATCCTTTTCTTTCTTTTACAGGTTGAAAAAACAGCACGTATGAAAGCTGAAACTAAAGAGAAAGCCTTTAAAAGATTTTTGCTATCTCAAAAACATATAGTCTACACCGAGCCTCTTGATGTTCAAGCTGGAAGTGATGTTATTGTTTTCTACAATCCTACAAGCACGATTCTGAATGGAAAACCTGAAGTTTGGTTCAGATGTTCTTTTAATCGTTGGACGCATCGCAGAGGTCCATTGCCACCACAAAAAATGGTACCTGCAGATAATGGTCCTCATGTGAAAACAACTGGTTAGCATATGGCTCTAGTTTTGTTTTCTGTTCTCCTATTTGAATTCTTAAACGTAATAATACCCTTTTTTGATATTGTTGACATATTAATACTATCTATTTTTGTCTTTTCACATGTTTGTATGTATAATATATGATGGTGACTTAATTTAACCTACATTACTTCTACCTTAAAAACATGAGTGTTATTTCGTTATAATATATGCATGTTATTAGATGTTTGATTCTGCAGCTTGTGAAAGTGATCTTTGAAATGGAAAAAACTTTTATGTGTTGGTTAAAATTAATCTGTTTGACAGAGCCTGAAGGAGTGTTGATGGTAGCTTAAAATTAATTCAAAACTCAAATATGTGGGTAGACTAGAAAATTTAGATTATTTATTTGCCATTTTAGATTCTTAGGACCCAGATGATCCAATTTGTTTGAGAAAATATTGTTGATCTTTGACAAGTTATGGGAAGTCTGCCCAGTTTTGAACATACATAACGCAATGATATTGTGGGGGAATTTATAATTGTGAACCTTTATAGTTCTATGCAAGCATATGCTCTGTATTATTATGTTAGATATGGTACTTGGTTTTTACATATTTACCTTATTTAGGTTTTCACTTCTATAAATGCTTATGTTATATTTTTCAGTTTATAGTTCACTTGATTTTTGCTACTTCGCTAATAGTTCTTGTTTATGGTGCACTTAAATTGCAAAATTAGACAGCTCACAACATGTGTTTTTCTAAATGTCATACCTAATCGTACGTCCCAAAGTTGCAAGTCAATTTGATGTCAAACCATATTAATTGTGGTCTCTTGCACAGTGTCTTACTATATTAAGAAACATGTTATTTGGTATGCTTAGATTAGTCAGTGGAAAATGTTTATGCAGTCAAGGTCCCACTGGATGTCTACATGTTGGATTTTGTATTCTCGGAGAGGGAAGACGGTGGAATCTTTGACAACAAAGATGGTATGGATTATCACGTACCTGTATTTGAAGGGATTGTGAGAGAGCCACCTATACACATTGTTCATATTGCTGTTGAAATGGCCCCAATAGCAAAGGTAGCACATTTATACCAGATGTTCGTTTGCCTCAAATTTTTTATATTATTCCTAACTATTGAGCACTTAACACATTTTATACAAAACCCCACTAGCACACATTTTGTACAAAAGCCCACTAGCTCAAAGTTTGTAGATGTAGTATATTCCACCTCCTTTTGCTGAAAGTGGAATCTAATATTGAACTAGGATGGAAATAATATTGTTTGAGTTTAGATACTCTAGGTTACCAAGGCTTTCATTATGTCAAAGGATTATTTAGTTCAAAAGGTTAAACAATTAGATGAAACTCAAGAATGAACTAAATATTATTTGTAAAAATTTTAGTATCATGCGAGTAAAGGTTATTTACTATTGTGGTGCCGACCATTAGAGTGTCAGATGCTCTATCTTTTTTTTATGTTTCTAATGTACAATATTACATGGTAAGAGTGAACAAAAAGGAGAGAGAAGATAACTGGAGGAGAAGAAAAGAGAGCAAGAAGGAATGGAAACTTACAGAGAAATGGGGAGATATAGGGATGAGGTAATAATATTATGATTTTTGATGGTAAAGAGTGTTTATAAGTGGTACAACATATCTCTATCTTATAGTGATGTCTTGGTTGAAGACTAAACTAATGAAATTATTAGTACTTTGAGACGTAACTAGTTTTTGAAATAAATGTTTAACCTAAACTTTATATTTAATACTTACCTCTTAGGGATTTAGCCAAAGCTTTTTCCTAATTATTATTATTATCGTATTATTTAGTTTGTTACTTATTTCATATTTTCTTTATTAAGATTTTTTTTTTTACGTGGATAATTCAAAAACAATCTCTTTACTAGTTAGGGGTAAGGATGTTAAGTGTTTAACTATCTTGCAACACCAAGGAGCTAGAATATAGCAAAGCCTTATAAGACATGGGCAATCTTCCATCTGACTTTTGGAGTAGAGTTAGGCTAAGTTTAATCAAATATAAAATTTTCAATCAAGCATTGTAGTGTTTGCATGAGAATAAAAAGACAGGCTAACAATTTCATATTATTCATATTCCAAATTAGCGTAAATACAAGTAGTAGAAAGTTCTAACTTATATAAAAGGTAACTTACATTGTTTTTATATTGTTAGATGCTATGGAAAAGTTGTTTGGTTGTACTTTTAAAGGAGTAAAGAAACTGACCCTTTATGTTCTTTAATACTTTTTATTGTATTTTCTTGAATATGCATTCTTCCTACCTCTATAAGAGATCAATTGTGATGTAGTATGAACAAAGGACTTGCTGACAATGTGATAAAAAATGTATAAATTGTAAAATTTAGAGATTGCTGAAAACTTTTAGTGTTATGGGATATAGGATTGTAAAGGTGTAATTTATGAAATAAATAATTAATAAAATGATATAATTAGAATTCCTCTTGTGATTTGTATCACACTTAAGATTCGAATGAGATTGGAATCACACTAACAGATATCTAGAAAATGTTTATGAAGTTTATGAATCTCATTTTATAATATATCATTTTGCCTAACTTGACAAGAGTTTTTCTCTAGTTGTCTCTCAACGACACCCTAACTTTAGGTTCACGCTCACATTCTTCAAGATCTTGTGCCTCTATAATTTTTTTTGGAGAAAATATAATGAATTAGGCCTTAAAGGCGATCAAGAGTTATATACAAACTACAAACAGTTAGAAATAAGCTACATAGAGCATTACTAACTTGTTAAGACTTAGCTATAACAAGACTAAACAACCACCTCTCAGGGCAAGTATAAGGTGGAGCACCAAGCCACCTCAAAATTGTAGTCACGATCTGTCTTATTATTTATGAGCTGCTTCCCAGGATGGTTTAGCCTTTGGTGCACATGGGAGCTTCTTCAACCCTCCCCTTGATCCGATTAATGGTCTTAGTCGGCTCAATGTCAATTCCAATTTCCTTAACAGTGAGAGTCTTCACGTTAATTTTATTTAGAGATGGATCTATAATGAAAGTACATGGCTTCTTCCCCACATGAACATCGAGAACACAAGTAATCACAAGCATTAACTTGTCATTATTTATGAATTTTATTTGTATATCCACCAACTACAAAAGGTATCACTCAACCCTTGACATATTGAGACTACAAATACAGCTCCACTTTTAATGCTAATTGATAAGCATTTATAAGAATGTAAATCCTTTGCACTATAAGTTCTTTCCAAATTTCTGCCGTTAAACTATTCAATGAGATATGAGTTATCCTTAAGAGTCCATTCCATCACATTGAGTGGAACGGTCATCAAACTTCCTCCTATACTGTGTAATAGTCATAGCTCAATTGCGAAACATAGTAAGTTGATCTTGAAGGTCATCCTGGTAATATGAAGGCAATTATTTGGCCCTTAGTTTTAGCTTCATCTCTTCCCAATCAATAGTTAGTGGCTGTCCTGTTTTGTGCAATCTATCATCCACTATTATCCACCAAATTTTTGCATATTCAATAAGTTTTATCTCTGCAAGTCAAGCCTTTCAATCGTCTAACATTTGAAACAATCAAAATAATCATCATTGCCAACCATCCAATCTAAAAATAGATGCGGATCCATCTTTCCTATCAAATACTTCAATAAGTGCTTTCTTAGTTATGTCACCAACCATGTTAGGTCATTTAATTCCTTTTTATCTCAGGTTCTGCATAAGTATACAACAGTCTGTGTCTGAGATAATGTGAATATATCAGCTTGTAAGTGAAGTTGGTCTTAAAGCTTCAATACTAGTACAGTTGTGTAATAATCAAGTTACTCTTTATATTGCTTCTAATCATATGTTTTATGAACAAACTAATACATTGAAATTGATTGTCATTTCGTTCGTGAAAAGGTGCAACAAATCTTGTTCTCCACAAGATACGTAAAAAGTGGATAGGATTGTTAGTTTTCACTGGGCCATGCATGGCACAAAGTCAACAGGACAGGTCTAGGTTGACCAAGTTTTGAGTTGGATTCAAGTCTAGGCTGCCAACCCAGCCAATCCTGAAATGTCTGATCCAAAAATGCCAAAATGTCATTTTGGTTAGTTATACCAAAACGACATCATTTCTGCAGTAGTTTTCGATTCGGCCCAGTGTCATAAAACTGAAAAATAAGTGGGAAATATTTTCACAAAGCCTATAAATGGTGCTCGAGTCAATTATATTTATAACAAGCCGGGCCTGATTTATATCTACGCTCTAGCTTGGGGGAAGAGTTGCAAGATGCATCTATTAAATAGGCTTAATTATAGGGATCCTAATTACTATACCTTCAATTTGCATATATATATGTCTCATTACTTATAAATAATTCATCTAAAAAAATTTTTCTCACTTGATTTTGTATGTGGAAGAATTCTTCTAGAAAAGAAGCTTTACACTTTAAAAGATCAGTTCAGTCTCATTTCTTAAAGGTTGAAAACAAACCCTAAACTAGCAAAGACAAATTAAAATAGAAATACTTAATTTCTAATAAGGAAAATTGAACTAATTATATTTTGCATCAAATTGCATCATGAACAAGAAGTTGCAAGTTGCATTCTGTGCATCTTTTCTTGTCACCTTCTATTAAGTCGTGACAAGTCCACCAGACATAATTCTTACTTTCAGATTCCTGTCTTGTGAAAATTGTGTATAGGTTGGTGGCCTTGGTGATGTGGTTACCAGTCTTTCCCGTGCTGTGCAAGACCTTAATCACAGTGTGGACATCATTCTTCCCAAGTATGACTGTTTGAACCATAACCATGTAAGCATGACTTCTCTTCAGATTATTCAGCTTAATCTTTATGCTATTCTCATTAATTTTGCACATAATTCTTATCTTTAAAAAGTAATTTTTATCTAATAGAAGTTGCCAACTATAACACTTTGTGATTAAAATCTTTTACAGTTGTTTGAGATGAAAAGTGTTTAGGTTGTTCACTTGACATTCCACACCATTTTTTCCATGTACAATACCACATGCTTGCTCGGGTATGGTTGTGTTTCTGAAGAAATATTCATATCATGCAATTTGTTGTTTCATGAGCGTCATAGATATCTGGTTAGGAAATTCCATTTGATCTATACCAACAAGAACTGCTTAACTGAAATTTAATTTTCATGGTAAGGATGCTAAAAAATTATGGTGTGTTATTGTCAAGATGGAGTTTTTGAAGATTCTCTGAAAGCATCGTATATTGAATACCACTCTTAACTGGAACATGATTTGGCTTAGGTAAAGGATATGCAGTTCCAGAGAAGCTATTCATGGGGTGGAACTGAAATTAAAGTATGGTCTGGGAAGGTGGAAGGCCTTTCTGTCTACTTTTTGGAGCCTCAGAATGGGTAAATTCTTTATTTAGATGCAGTGTGAAAAGTTATGCAAATACTATGAATGTATGTTTATGTGCTTCCATTTATGAGATAAATTTGCTGTCATTTTCTGTTGATTCTCTGTCTCTTTCACTCTCTGTTCTTATGGACTTGCATTCCATACTAAGCTTAATACTCTCTGGTAGCGATTTAGTGACTTTTGGGCCTGTACTGGAACTTGCCGCTTTATTGGGGATGCTAATGTTGAAAAAGATCAAAACATGACAGTTGCTTGGTATTTGTATTCATCTTCTTCAAGATAAAGTCACATCGTTTCTTTAAGGCATTGCATTATCCAATTCAAGGTAGTGGTAATGAAATTGAAGGGACCAAGAGCTATGGCATTGAACAGGAGAAGCATGGATTTTCCACATTGCGATATCGTTGCTATGGAACCATTATTTTACTCTATGTAATTTCTTTCTGACTCTAAACATCCTGAAGAAATTATCCGCATCACTCCTTCTTCCGATTTTTAAATTTTTATTATATCTTCTTTGTGTGACAAAAACAAACTCATTTTGGTTTGAGCTCAATCTCTTGCCTCAATTTTTACAACTAACACACTTTTTAAAATAACAATTTCAACTATTTTGGCTAAGAACCTACTCATGGCATCTAGTTAATGAAAAGAAAGCTCACAGATAACCTCCTATTCTGTGTGTATGTCTGCCCCTGTGCTCTGCATCATTGTTATATGCCACCAATTTTAGTTGGTGCAAATGGCAAGTCTGAGGGATCTCCTACTGCATTTCATTTTGCAGAATGTTTTGGAAAAGATGCATATACGGATGCCAAAATGATGGGGAGAGGTTTGGTTTCTTCTGCCATGCGGCTCTTGAGTTTTTACTCCAGAGTGGATTTCACCCGGTAAAGTTCCACTAGCTACTAGTAAATAAGATTGATTTGTCACATGATATTCACTGGCATTTCAATGATGAAAGAAATATGGGAAGGCAATAATTGTTGTAGCAGTATAGGGTGATAGTAACTCAATATTTTAATTTTCTCACCAAAGTTTCTTGGCAAGTCATTGCTTTAGGAATGTTGCATTTTTCTCTTCTTTAAGATAACTACTTATGCCATGGCAGTATCTACCATAATATCTTAGGGCAAATAAGTAATTTAGGCATATAGAACATATAAGAAATGAGGGAAGGAGATGCAACAATTGCTGGTTAGGAAGCTCTAGTAACTTAGTCTACAAATAGGTCAGTATTCACTATTTTCTGTCTAAACCTGCAAATTAGAATTTGAAATTGATTGTTCTTGATCTATGCTAATGGCTGCTTCATAATTGCAGGATATCATTCATTGCCATGATTGGTCTAGTGCACCAGTTTCATGGTTATTTAAGGATCATTATATGCACTATGGTCTTAGTAAAGCTAGAGTGGTCTTCACTATTCATAACCTTGAATTTGGGGCAAGCAATATTGGAAAAGCTATGGCATACGCTGACAAGGCTACAACTGTGAGTTAATGCATCATATTTGTTTTCACTTTTCAATCAAATTGCTTAGAGAAAAATAATAAATTCAAGAACTTGAATTTGCATATGATACATAAGAGGGTTTGCAAAACCATTGTCCTGTGTTTTCATCCTTTATCTCTAATATATATCTTAAGATGGGGTATTTGTGAGATACGATCACTTTTCTCTTTCCTATTTTATGCTGTTGAATTTACAGGTCTCCCCCACATATTCAAGGGAGGTTGCTGGAAATCCTGTAGTTGCTCCTTATCTCCACAAGTTCCATGGCATACTTAACGGAATAGATCCTGATATATGGGATCCGTATAATGACAATTTCATTCCTGTAAGTATCTGATATTTTCTGGCATGACTAAGTTTCTTGTTTTTAATAAAGGATTAAATCCATAAGGATATGTTATGTTGTCATATACCCATTAGGATAAGGATTTGTTATGATTCCTATATTCATTAGGATTTGTTTCTGTTTTAAGTTTCCTAGTTAGGATGGTTTTCTTGTCCAGCAAGAAAAGAAATAAGTTAGCTTTAGAAAAGGATTCCAATCAATCCTTTTCACATTAGAATTAGGACTCTTATATACCATAGTTAGGGCTATAAAAGGGAGGCTTAACTTATGTTTTAGGCAGCCCAAAAAACGTTATTATTTCTAATAAAGCTTCTGCATAAATTCTTATGAGAGAGTGTCTTTCCTTGCTTATTAAATCCTAAGTTTTATGCTTGGATTTGGTTCTAAGATTAACCTAAAATCTCTACCTAATTACTTCCGCTGTGTCAGTTTTTCATTGTTACTTATTGTTCCTTCCATGCTTTTTAGTTGATGAATTGCCATTTTTGACTTAGTTATGGTGGTGTCATCTTAAAGAAATATTGTTCCTTCCATGCTTTTTAGTTGATGAATTACCATTTTTGACTTAGTTATGATGGTGACATCTTAAAGAAAGATCATATTTTCAAAAAATGTCTCAACTTCATAATCATGCATGGTAGCGTGATCCTGACTGCCTTCCTAGCTTTATCAACCGCAATTAGAAATTTATTCTCCATTCAGAGCTATAGGCCTTCCCAAATTTACCCTAATTATTTATGTTTAAAATATGACTATATACAACTAAATGCATCCCTTTTCCCTTTGTCTTATTGTAATATTTGCCACAAAGATCACATCTGGAGATTCTTCAGTTTACATGGTGCACTTGTGGTTATTTGATTTGTTGCATGTTATCCAGGTACCTTATACATATGAGAATATTGTTGAAGGAAAAAGAGCTGCAAAGGCGGCATTACAGCAAAGGCTTAGTTTAAAGCAGGCTGATATGCCCTTATTAGGAATCATTACTCGGTTGACGCATCAGAAGGGAATTCATCTCATTAAGCATGCTATTGGGCGCATTTTAGATCGTAACGGACAGGTTATATTTCTCTTCTATATTTACCACTTTTGGTATGCTCTCATTTTTACCACTTTTGGTATGCTCTCATTGTTCTCTATTTATTGACATGTAGAACATCAAAGTCAATTAAATCTTATATCTGTCAGCCCTTCCCAAATTTGGCCAAGTGCATGACAACATTGTGGTTTCTGTGAAAATGTTGATTCACCTAACAATACTCTTTGCTGTTGTGAATTTAGTTAATATTATTAACTTCATGGTCGTGTATCACATATAGGACAGTTCATCCTTCAGCTACTTTTGAGTTTCAATAGCCATGGTTTCTTAGTCTTAAAGTTTCATCACAGCATGCGAGAGCAAAGCATCTAGCAGCTTATTTAGCAGCTGATAATATACTTTGTCATAGCCCATTCCTTCTACTTCTTTTATCTTTCTAAATTTGTTTATAGATGTAATGTCTTCACAATTAAGCCTTGGAAATTATTATACAAAAAGGGAAATCCACAACAAGAGCCAAAGTTCATGGTTTTTCTTGTCATATCTAATTTGATTAATTAATTTGCAGGTTGTATTGTTGGGTTCAGCTCCAGATCCACGTATTCAAAATGATTTTGTGAATTTGTCCAACCAACTGCATTCTGGTCATTGGGATCGTGCTCGCCTCTGTTTGACATATGATGAGCCACTTTCACACTTGGTATGTTCCCTAGAAATATTAAAATTGAAATTCTGGTCTGTTGATGCTACCTTTTTCTCGTCATTTGACCTAGCTGATGTTGAATTCTCTCACTCTCTTTTGCCTGCTTTCCCTCTTCTATTTTCCTTTTTTTTTTCCTTGTAGATATATGCCGGTGCTGATTTCATTCTAGTCCCCTCAATTTTTGAGCCTTGTGGTCTGACCCAACTGACAGCTATGAGATATGGTTCGATACCTGTGGTTCGAAAAACTGGAGGTGTGTTTGCATAGTGCTGCTGATCTACCCTTACAACTTCACATTCTATTAACATTTGCAGTATTCTTTGCAGTATATTCATTGACTTTGACTGCTTGCTTGGAGTTTCTATTATTTTTTAAACCGTAAATTGTCTTTTACATCGCTTCTATTATTCCAGATTACAAACTTGATGCTTATATCAGACATGTATTTCATTTTCCCTATGCACAGTTCTTGATTGTTACTTCAAAATTTTGGGATATTTCACGTTATTCTAGTCAAAGAACTTAATGTACATATTCTTTAAAGGAGAACTAAAACTTTATATGTCAATCTGCTAGTATAGAACCATAAAAATGTTTGAGACGTTGCATTATAATGCTATGTATCTTATATGCGAATGTCTACTTGATGTAAGAAAGTTTCTTAGATCTTTGTTATTCTTACTCAAATGTAGCATTTGTTGCATCCACCCAACCAAAATTAGCATCTGATTCATATTGCTCTTCACTAGTCTAAGGCTGCAAGTATATTTGGGTACCTTTTTGGTCAGTAGCTATCGCTAGGGAACATTTGAATGTTCATTTTCGTGCTACTCTTCTGTAGGCCTTTATGACACTGTGTTTGATGTTGACCACGATAAAGAGAGAGCAGAAGCACAAGGGCTTGAACCAAATGGGTTTAGCTTTGATGGTGCTGATGCTGCTGGTGTTGATTATGCTCTAAACAGGTAAGTCAACTCTTAATAGTTAAAGCAGGTTAATGCATGAGGTTTCAGGTGTTACCCACGTCCAATCTTCCCCACCCATCTCCAAGAAGAAATGCAAAATCCCCATCAACTACCTTGACTAGTAATTGAGGACTGGTAACAAGTTGGTTCTACTTGTTAGGGACATTTTCTTTGTATCATAATTTTCTATGCAATAACTTCATATATGTTTGAGGAAGGATAAGTATCAATTCTTGCATGTACCTGCTTCCTCTGAAACCTAAGGCATAGTACTTACTCTTTAAGTCCACATAAGGTGGGACTTGCTAGTTCTTCGATGACCTGCATGACCTTATGTCCACATCCTTTTGTCTTTGGTGTTACACTCAACAGTCATTTCCATTAAAAATTTCAGGGCAATTACTACTTGGTATGATGCTCGAGATTGGTTTTACTCATTGTGTCGAAGAGTGATGCAGCAGGACTGGTCTTGGAATAGGCCTGCTCTTGATTATGTGGAGCTTTACCATGCAGCACGCAAGTGAACTAAAGGAAGCTAGTTAGGATGAGACAGCAATATGCAGTTCAATCCCATCCATGCCTTGTACAGTTTTAGAAGTAGTAGTTTCTTGTATACCCTTGTTCAGTCTATACCTCAATTCCTTGCACCTAAACTGCCTCAGCACAAATATTAGGTGACATCAATATTATATTCCAGTTTTGCGCAGCATAATGAATAGGCTAGGTGCCAGATAGTTTGTTGTATCAGTTGATCTGTAATCGAAGAAATAAAGAATGGAAAAGGCAGAAAAGAAATGTAACAGTGGTTGTGATGACGCCGCATTTGTTTCAGCATTAATAATTGACAACCTACCACGAGAGCAGATTGGATTGTCACTGTTTTTAAATCAAGTTGGAGTGACATGATTGGCCTCAACCGGTTTTTGGGTTAGCATATATTTTGATTGCATTCATCATTTTCCCTGGTTTCCAGATTATAAGTTTCCATGCCTCTTGTTTGTATGGCATCACCACTCCTGTGTCTTTCTTGTGTGTATGGAGATGCAAGTCACCGATGGTTACAAACAATTCTTTGCAAGTTCGTAGTTGAAACTAGAACCTGCTTATCAGCCACGAGAGGCTTCATCTTCTTGTTGGCAATGAAGCGTCCAAAATGATGGTATTGTGACTTACGAGTATATATTTTAAAGTTGAAACAAAGAGAATGTCTGTTCTTTTAATGAGTTAGGATTCTATCTTTATATTGGATGTTTTTGTTGCATTATGAGCATTTACATTATAAATTCTTTATTTCTTTGAATGACAAAATGTCATGCCAATATAAATATAAGCTAGCTTATTTATCATTATGCTTTTTGTAAGTGTGTTTTTTACTTTGTCACTTTCTTTATATACCCTTTTTCACTTTTACCAAAATATAACACTTTTTGTTACATAACATTCAATTTAGCTAATTTCTTTTTTTATAATTAATATACATATGCAAGTACTTTACATCATAGCTTAACTAGATCAATACCAAATACTTAACTACAAAAGGTAATAATGTAAAAACGAATCGAACTGGTTGGTTCGATCGGGTTAAATACGGACTGAATTGATTTTTAGTTCAGTTTTTACTTTAAAAAAAGCCAGCTGATTTATTGATTCTCATCTTTCTATATTGATCTAACTCTAAATTAGTATAGAAAGATGAGAGCTTTGTGTGACTAGCACTTGAGAAATCAATACGTTGTAGTGAAAACTGATTTGGAACCAAGATTGAGCAAATGTGTAGGTAAGTTTGGCACAAAAAATTAGAACAAAAGCTCCAAATAGCCAAATCAATGAAGGATGGGTTCGTTTCAAAGCTAGAGCTCTAATGAGCTGTATGTTAAAATATATGGAAGCAAAACAATAGAAAGATGATAAAAGAGTAGCAACTACACGAGAAGAAAAGGAAAGGAGGTTTGAGTGGCTATCAGAGATATGATTTATAGACTTGAAAAGAACAATTCATCGGTGAAATTATTTTGCAAATATCATAAAAAATTAGACAATAAATTAAAATTGAAACATTGGAATCTTCTCTTAGAAAAAGTTGACGGGACACGTAAGGTAGGGAATACAGAGAGGTGGGTAATAGTTTTTATCTTTTTATCCCCTTCTTATATTTTATTTATTTATTTTATAAATATTTGTCTTCTAGGCTTAAAGTAAAAATATATAAATATCTTGGGTAAATTTTTTATTTTTAATTAAAAGATCCTTCCTCATATATATTTTAATTACAAAACAATTTCAATTACACGCTATATAAACAATAATAGACTAATAAAATATAACTAAAATGATAATTTAATTTAATTCTTAAATTTAACTTGAATTAATTTAATTAGTTTAATATGAATTTAAAATTTGAGTTAAATCATCGTATAAATAACATTTGATTAGTTTATATATAATATTTATGTCACTTGTATATTAACATTATTTTTTAACTGAAATCTAAAAGAGGGGATTGTTCTAAAAAAATATTTGAATACAATTGAAGAAGTTGATGCAAAAACTTTAGATGAAAATGTACTTTACTAGTCTTAGATGACGTAGAATTTGGATCTTTTAAAGAAAATGAGACACAACTTTCTTCATAATTACAATTTTGATTTTTATTGTTATTTTAAGTTTTATATTGCACTCAGATTTAGTTTGAATTATTGATTTATTATTAGTTCATTATATAATAATAGACATTGATGTGTATTTTTTATTTCAATAAAATATTTTATTTTTACTTTCTCTTATATTTTTGCTTCTTATTTATTATATATCAGTTTTATAACTGTTTAATACCATTTGACCATTTAAATCTTAAATATTTCCTTTGACCAGTTCGATTTTTAAACATTGGTAAAAAGTACAGTTATTTATTATTTCAATTCTTATTATTCTTTATTATTAGATTTTTATTCAAATAAAAATTGAATTAGTGGCTATTTTGTAGCTTAAATATATTATTATATTTTATTTGCACTAAAAATAAATTTGAAAATAATTGTACATTTTACATTATATTTTTACCAATTTTAATTAATTTGTTCTTTTATGTTGAATACATGTTATATATATTATCTTTTTTAAAATAAGTTTAATTAGAAAAAATCTCAAACCTTACTTAATTTTGCAATTATATCTCAAACTTAAAAAAGTGACCATTAAATCCTTAACTTTCAATTATTTTTAATTCTAACCCGATGCTAGTGTCATCGTTAACATTACTGACATGACTTTGTCCTGTGTTCCAAAAACCTTAAATATTTATACATCTCAGACTTAATTAAACTAACGAATTGAAGTTAACTAAAATACGATTTAGGGATTTCAACAATTGACAGCGAGTTTGATTTAGAGATTTAATCATAAAATGATGTAGTTTAGTTAAAATTAATTTGTTAGTTTATTTAAGTCTGACATGTATAAATATTTAGAGTTTTTAAAACACGTGACAAGTTACGTCAACAACATTAATGGAAAATTAATATTGGGCTAGAATTGGAAAAAAATGAGAATTTGAGTATTTAATTACCACTTTTTAACGTTCAAGCTATAATTAAAAAATTGAGTAAAGTTTAGAATTTTTTTTGTAATTAACCCTTTAAAATATAAAATTATAAATAGTACAAATAGTTAGTTATAATATTTTTAAGTTTTAACCAATCTTTTAAAAATTGGACCAAACATTGAACCGGTTAAAGGAAATGTTTAAGATTTAAAGGTTCAACCGGTATATAATAAATAAGAAATAAATTTTTTTAATTAATCAACTTTTCAAGTCGTTTCAATTTAGGTTAATAAGTAATAACTTTTGTTATTAAAAATGAATCAATTTATTAAACAGTCAGTTAATTTTCTTAAATTAATAAAATTTTATAAACCAAAATTAATTAATCAATTTTTATTTAACAATCTTTTTAATTAAATTTTAATGAATAAAAATAGTCTCTTTTAATCATATTTTAAAATTTTAAAATTTGTTCAATCTTTGATCGATTTTATAATAGTTTAATATTGAACCTTTTAAACCTTCGGTTTAGTTTTTAAATCATTAAAAAAACAAATTTTGAAAATTTTTATTGCAAAACATTAAGAAAGGAAAAAAAGAAAGAAGAAGAAAAGGTTCACTGAAGTAGAACTAAAACATCTCTATCTCAGTCCATCCCAACCTTATTGTAAATTGGTCTATTAAGTTCACTTGTAGACAGTTTTTATCAATTATCATCTATCTCTTTGCATCTGATTTTTTTCTTTTTTACTTTTGTTGCCCTTTTACTTCATCTTTCTACTCTTCCCTCTCAATCTGTCCCATTATCATAGGCATTGATCTATATTAAGATCTCATCCTTTGTCTTAAGGATGCTAATATTATGTTGTTCTCACTTCTTTTTGAGTTGTGCACACCTAAAATGACGCATATCTATCACCTTCACCATTGTGTTTAGTTGTTGATGGGTACGTGCTTTGCTTCATTGTATGATTACTCCCAACCCAGATGATTCATTGTATGATTAAAAGTTGGTTTGTTTTGATTTTGGGGGGTTGAGCCAGCATGTTTCCACAACACTTGCATGATCGTGAACCTTATTAAAGGAAGTACCAATTCCTACCTTTCTCATTCTTTTTTGTGCTTTTGTTGATATTTTGTTTATTTGTCCTTATTGTGTACATTGGAGACCATGTAGAATTTTAAATTCAGGGAAGGAATTTAAAATTTCTTAAGCCTATTGTAATATTTTTTTATTAATTCTTATTAACTGACATACTAATTTAGTTAAAATCTGTCAAAACTACTTGATATTATTTTTAAGTATTCCATTGAATTAGTATGCAAAATGATGAAAGTTATAATAAATTTACTTTTATAAGTGATATTTTTAGCAATCATTAAGATAATTAATTTGAAAGAAAATTACACATTATTTACACATATGAAGTATTTTTGTGAGCTTTTGAGTGTAACAGCAAATACATCGCTATTTTAAGTTCTTTGATTCTTTAATTTTTATTATCATATATAATTGGATAATTTTAGAACTTGTTTTTATTATCCATATTAAGAACACATTTTTAAATTAGACGCATCAAAATGATAAATGCATTTAGATTTAACCTTTGTTTTAGTGTATTTTCTTCATAGTTATCCTATCATATTTTATCCCTTAGGAGTAACCACTTTTAAGACTTGGTCTTTTCATTGATTATCACCATATTAATAACCTCTACCTTATTTTT
Source organism: Erythroxylum panamense (assembly GCA_027123425.1). NCBI lineage: Eukaryota > Viridiplantae > Streptophyta > Magnoliopsida > Malpighiales > Erythroxylaceae > Erythroxylum > Erythroxylum panamense. The sequence continues at coordinate 29,825,697 of JAOTIZ010000002.1, read as the reverse complement.
CTTGAAAGCCTTTTCATTATTTTTAAACCCTAAAGGATTTACATTTATTTGATTGCTTGAACTTGGATTATATTGAAGAATTTTAAATAGGTCCAATATTTCTTTGATTGCTGGTACATGGTGAATGTTAAAAATAAAATAATAAAAAGAGTAGTGTTAAAGTTATCATACCAATAGAATTATGATGTGAAGAACCTATGTTATGAAAAACTAAGTTTTCATTTAATTCTTTTAATATAAATTTTCTTTAATATTATTACCTTTTTTGTTATCCCTATCATACCTGTAACTAAGTCTCATTAAAACCTTCTTTTTATTTTTGTTTCTAGTTTACTTATAAGTGATGGAGACATGATTTAGGATTTGGGATTTTATGAGATTTTGTGTGATTTTATGATTGATTACGGTTTAATAGTTGAAGACTGTCCTTGCCCATTGATTTATATATTCAATTTGATGAATTAAATGTGTATTGGATGAAATTTCAACTTGGATTGTGAATGTGTACGATTTTGCTCACTAATTGTTAAATTGTGATATTTTTTTGTTAATTAGAATTAATTAGTTGTTTTATAGTTAACTGAAGTTCTTTTATTGTTGAAATGCATTTCAATTTTTTCATTACTTTTGCATGAATTAGATGCTTAATTTTGTTAATTTTGCGTAATTGTTAAAATAGGCTTTTAATTTCAAATTTAGGGTTAAATTTGTAATTAAACAATTTAGTTTTATTTGTTAATTAAAATATTTTAAATTGAATTTTATGATTAATTAGGTTTTTAGTTAATTTGCTAATTATTTTATGTTATTGTTTATTTATTTGTGTTAATTAAATTATGATTTTTATGTGTTTTAATTTTCGTTTTTGTTTGTTTTCACGTCTAATAATTTAGTGAGCATAATAAATATTAAGTGCAGAAAAGGGGTATTTTCATAATTTATTTGCAAATTTTGCACACTTATTTAAAATTTTAGGCACAATGATAAGATCATGACGCAAAAAAGAAGTACCAAAAAAGTGACGATGAGCAAAGGGGGTTTACCTAGAGACTTGTTAGGAGCTCGCTCAGTTTAACCACTCGAGCAATCTCTAATGATGTTCTTCAATGTTACGACGCATGAGGAGAAATATCAGAGGCTCAAAGACAAGACATTCGTCATAAGTTGCAGCATTGACTGGGAGGCGTTAGGGTAGGTCGATTTGTTCTAACACATTAGGGGCCTTATATATGTTGGAGCTTGGGCCCGATTCTTTAAGATCATGGAGCCCTCATATTAGGAGCTAACACTTGAGGTGTTCTCCACATGCTTTGTGGAGAAAGGAAGACATGTTTGGGTAGGTCAAACATAATTTAATTCCAATAACAAGGGGAGATGGTCTAAATGAGTCATTCAAAATTCTTCATTACCAAGGGATTATACGACCCTGACTTCATAGGGATGCAAGCTTATCGAGACTTGCAGATAAACTTCCTATATGGGATGTCTCTTGGTAGTTCTAAAATACTAATAGCAGTGAAAGGGACTACGATTCGAGTAAATCCACAACATCATCATTGCAACACTTAGAACTCCGATATATATATATGAGGTTTTAAGCCATACATTGAGTAGATGGGGTGATAACTATGACATCGTTGGCAACTAGGATGTGTTTTATCTCTGAAGGCATGCATTAGCCCAATTCATCAAGTATTAGAGTAAGGAGAGGAAGGTCGACATGATTTGCGTGGGGCCTTATATGATGAGACTTGCATAACAAATGGGGGTTTTTGATAGATTACCACCAATGCAACTAGTAGGCACCGTGGTAGCGCTCAACTTAGATGTTATGAAGCATATACATATGATGACTCGACGACAGGGACATACAGGTGATATATATAGGCTTATTAGGGTTTTTGATGAGCCAGTAGCATTGGGAGGAGCCATAGAGAAGTAGCACACAATAGAGTAGCCACACAGTTGCATTTACTGCCATCCTAGATGGAGGGAGTAGCATGCAAAGAGGATAGTATGGAGGTACCCAGGGTGAGAACACCACGCCCAAACAAGTTGAAGATAGCTCAACTGAAGAGATGGTTTGGGTAGCTTATAGGTAATTAACACACTATTTGAGTACAACAGGCGAAGATGATGGAGCGATAGGAAAGCTCAAGACCTCTATTGGATGGATAGCGGATTTACTGTTGCTCATGTCAAGCCATCAGGGCATCACTTTCTAGCCTCCATCATCTAATGTATGTACTTCATCATCAGCTCCTCCATATGTTAGGGATCAATGACCCGAGGACCCTCCATCGACGGACAGGCTAGAGTCACAATAGGATGGAGATGTTTACATTTGGTTATTCTTTTCTTTTTCTCACTTATTTGTGCATTTTTCTTATTTTCTTTCCACTATTATTTTATCTTGTCTAAACATTGGTGTTAATGTTATCTCCATATTTCTTAGTTATTTTTATTTTTAGTTCCTTTTATTTTTATCCCTTTTCATTTATATTTTGTAAGGATGATAATATCTAGTATAAGATGGGTCCCTTATTAAAATCAAATTATGAAATTCTTTTTACTCAGGGAAGTACCACATTTCTCCACTTTCTCACTTTTTATTTTAGTGTGCATATATTGTGTACATTAAAGACAATGTCTAACTTTAAGTGTGGGGAAGGGGATGATAATTTCTTAAGCTTATTATAATCTTTGCTGTTAAATCTTTTTAACTCATATATTAAATTAGCTGAAATATGTCCACAAATATTTTATATCATTATTGATTATTAATATGAATTAGTATGTGAAAGGATGAAAGCTAGAATGAATTTATTTTTATAAGTCATATTGTTAGTCATTGAATGCATCTTATTTACACACATATGATTATTTTTTAACGAACCTTTGAGTGTAAGAGCAAATACATAAAATTTTAAGCTCTGTTATTCTTCATGTGTGTTATCATGCATAGTTGGATGATTTTAGAACTTGCTTTTATTATGCGTATTGAGACCACATATGCTAAACTAGAAGCGTTAGAATGATAAAGGCAATTAGATTCAGCAATTGTTTAGCCTATTTTTTGATAATTACACTACCATACTTTATCCCTTAGGAGTAACCAATTTTGAGTCTTAATAGGAGTAACCAATTTTGAGTCTTAGCCTTTTTCATTGATAATAACACCATTACTAGCCTTTACCTTATTTTTATTTAAAGTTTTTTTATTGTTTTGAACCTTGAAAGTATTTACAATTACTTGATTGCTTGAAATTTGAAATTTGAAATTTGAAAAGGTCCAATATTTCTTTAATTGTGGTACATGAAAAAAATGTATGTTATGAGCATAAGAAAAGAAAAAAAAGAAGTGTTTGGATTATGGTACCAATGGATTCATGTTATCAAGGAACTATATTGTGAAAAAATAAGTTTCTTATAGTCTTAGCTGCTATAAATTTTTTTCATTTTTAGCAACCTTTTGATTATCCCAATCATATCTTACCTAAGCTCTATTAAACCTTTATAAAGATGTTTTTTATTTTCTCTAGTTTATTTATAAGTGGTGAAGATGTGATACTATTGCAAGCTTATGGTTAAGAATTCTATTATGTATTGATTTGAGAATTCTTATACTTTTCAACCTAAACACTTGAGTGTATTGAGTGAAATCTTGGTCAGCGTGTAAAGAATTCTACTTTTTATTTCAAAAAGATTATTGACGTGATTATTATTAATATTTATTTATGAAGTTAGTTTTAGGATAGCTTCATCTTGTAAACGATCTAGAAGCGGGGTTGAATAGATCTTTAAAGCTTTTTGTAAAATTCTACAATAAAATCAGAAATTAATTCACACAAAAACAATTTAAACAAATTTAAATGTAAAGAGTAGGGAAGAAGAGCAAACACTGTTTTTATAGAGGTTCGGTGCTAAGACCT
>JAOTIZ010000002.1:29788574-29803319 GCA_027123425.1 Erythroxylum panamense | reverse complement strand
CGGCGGAGAAGGCCGGACGGTCGGCAGTGTGCGAGCGCGAGGAGGACGACGTCTTCGGGCGTGCGGTATGCGGTGACGCCAAGACGGTGTGCGGTGGACGTCTTCGGGCGTGGACGACGGTTGAAGGCCGGAGGCGAGGCGAGGCAGGCCGGAGGCGCGACGACGGCAGAAGGGAGAGAAGACAAAAGAAGACGAAGCGAGATGGAGAGCCAACAGTCGGAGGGGGAAGAAGAGAGGGTAGAAGTAAAATTAGGTTTTAATTTTTTTTATTTGCAAAATGACCCCTCCAATTTTTCATTTTATGGAATTACCCCGGAATATTCCGGTATTGCCGGTACCGACCGAAATTCATTCCCGGTACTTATATCCCCATTTCGGTACCGTTTTTTGGCCAGTACGGAACGTTCCGGCCGGTACAGGCCAGAACGGTGCGAAATCCACGACACTGCAGAATCTGATTCAAAATCTGATAAGAAATCTATGTATCTACAATGTCAACATTAAATAATTAATAAAATATTCAATCAAATATATTTAATCAAATATAGAAAAATATTCATACAAAATATAAACTTAAAATTAAGTTAACTATTCATACAAAGCACAAACTAAAAATGTTCAAAATAAAGAATAGTGCTTAATAAAAAAGAGTCAAAGCAATAAAAATTTGATATGCAATAACATAAAAATATAACTAAAGCGACATAATCTAATCCAACTTCCTTGTTTGTGTCATCTTCAAAAAAATATCCCTGTAAAGTGGAGAATCATGTAAAGCCTTCACAGTTTTTCCATATTGCATACCGTTAACACCCAATTCATCTAAAGAATTCAGACTTTCTATCATTATGTTAGACTTTTAAGATTTATTCTCTGGAGTGGATGATGTTTCCCTCAATTTTTTCTCAAGTAAATCATTCTTCCTTTTTGATTGTTCACTAAATATAAGTAAGACTTCTTCTACATTATTAGAATGTGTCTTCTATGCCTTTTTGTTCTTAGGAGACTTCTTTCTCGTAGACAAAGAACTTTTATCTTGATCTTCTTTTCCATTATACGAGTAATCTTCATCAATATCATTTCTATGTTCCTCTTCTATACTATTCAATGGAGATTTAGTTGATGGAAGTGTATGCACACCAGTTGTAGCAGTATCTCCAAAAATGTGACACAAGTCTAAAAATTCCTTTAATTCTTTTTCCTTGAATCTGTGAGTCATTTTATGCACCTATAATGATGAAAAAAGATAAATAAGAATCAATATTATATAATACGATATACTAACAAAACAAAAGACATATTTTACCTTAAATAGATTTTCCCAACATTTATTTGTAGCATTAACTTCACCAGTAAAAGAGTTGTAACCGATTCCTGTTTCTTTGAATAAGTTCTTGAAATTCTTCAATCTGGCCCTTAGTCCATTATATTTATTCTTCAATTGAATATCAGTATACTCCTTATTGAACTTTGTTTGAAGCCCTACTTTAATATTCTTCCAACCATATTTCGAAAAGGTAGTTGTCGTTCGATTTTCCTTCTTCACTTCTTCAACCATCAAGGAGATTAAATACATCTCTATAGTATCATTTCATACCCCATCTTTTTCATTTACTTCCATATAATCATTGTAATAATTCATATTGTTCAAGCCTTTCATAACTAAATGTAATAACATATAAGTGATATCAATAACAATAATATTTACAAAGTATTAAAGGCTAAATATAGTTTAAAATAAACACGTGACAATGCATTGTTCTCCACACTAAAAAAATATCGGTTCTCTACATTAACAAAAGCTATTATGTGAAGACAATAAAGTCATGTGGCAGAGTAAGTTCACTTCTGTAATAATAGAAAGACACGTGAAGACAAGAGGAAAAAAATAGGCCTCAAACTCACGTACAAATGCAAAAACCAAAGGTTCTCCACACTAGCAAGAGCTATTACATGAAGACATCCAGAGTAAGTTCACATCCTAACACGTGAAAACAAGAGGAAAAGAATAGGCTTCAAACTCACGTACAAATGCAAAAACCAACGGTCCTCCATACTAACAAGAGCTATTACGTGAAGACATGCAAAGTAAGTTCACTTTTGTAATAAACTCACATACAAATGCAAAAGCCAACAGTTCTCCACACCAACAAGAGCTATTATGTGAAGACATGCAGAGTAAGTTCACATCTTAACACGTGAAGACAAGAGGACAAGAATAGGCTTCAAACTCAAGTACAAATGCAAAAACCAATCGGTTCTCCACACTAACAAGAGCTATTACGTGAAGACATGCAATATTCGTATTACAGCATTCCTTTCACCTTGAACAAAACCACTCCAAAAGCCATAACTCATCAGTCTAACTTATATATATTTTGTGTATCTAGACCCACCAAAAGAAACCCGAGCAATTAAACTGTTGAAACGAATTCCTTGAACCCTCTAATCTTTTCTTGTAGGTTAATGTTCCCAAGTGAATAAGAATAAACCTTTTATTACAGAACAACAAAGTTCAGGATTTTGGAGTCTTAAGATGAGATGACGACGACGATGGTGATCATGATGATGGTGTAAATGATGAAGCAGAGCGTTACTATTAAGTATAATTTTTGTTTGGGTAGTAACACAGTATAATATTGTAATTGTTTTTGCTACTGCAAGTTGGAATTGCATAGAGCATCTTGGCTGTAACAAATTAACACTGTTTCACAACCACATCGCCAAAATAGAGCATGCAATACAAGGTCATCTAATCACCTACACAACAGTAGAAAGCCATATCCACATACCAAAAGAGAAAAGGAAAAGAACAAATACGGATAATATTAATACTTGAAATTTGAGATATAAAAAGTGTATAATGCAGACAATGAGGAAAAGTGGTCAATGGAATGTGAGGTTTGACTTGTAAGGAAATGTACTACAGATGTTCTTTTGAAGTTGAAATTTGCAGCTACAAAGTTCATGTCCTTTTTGTTTGAGTTGCACTTAGATGATATATATGACTTAGTCGTGAACACTATAAGATGTCTAATGTGTACTAGGTTGCGAGTGTGGACACGAGTGCAGATACAAATTTATTTGCAGAAGGAAATAGTAGACAATTAAAACACAAGGATTTTAACAGTATCTGTTGCATAAAAGGCACATTATGTAAATAGAAGGCTACACGCAACACTCATCGTGAAAAACTCAACACGCCATGCAACGGATACTATTGAACTTAGAAAAAGCACAAATGGGAAATAACAGTTCCCAGATCGAAAGTCCATGCAAATTGAGGGTGTGAGTATGGAATCGGGATGAATGCGAGGGGGAAGGTAGGAAGAGCAAAGAGAGGTAGAGGTGTACAAAAAAAAACTGGATCTTCATTGTCGTTGAGGCTCGGCCAACAACAACGCTGCCGACCCTCCTCCATCTCCTTTTGTTCGACCACTGTCAGAAACAGAGGTAGCTCCGACCTACTGTAATGAAAACATACACAAGCAAAGCCACCAGAGAAATCGTAGAAACTATTAATAACAAGTAATGCTATAGTAACATGCATGGTACTGTAGCATATCTAAAAAAGAGTCATTTGCATTCCTTCGTGCTGTATTTTGTAAAGACGACATTCTTTTAAAGGCCAAAAATGTAAGTAATGTCACAAATACGTGAATAAATCACATAAACAAGTAAAACGAATAGTAAGTAGATAGGAAAGCGCACACATACACCAAATATGTGGAAAAATCATAGAAACATAATAATAGAACACAAACCTGGAGTAATCGCTAGAAAAATCACAACAAGGCCCTGAAGATGAAGATGTTGAAGTCAGTGCAAAGAGAAAAAACTGTTTTAGAATGTACAAAAACCTGTTGTGAAATATTAGGGAAACATATTTTTTTGTTTTTGTGAAATGGTTGTAGTTTTTTAACTTTTTTTAAAGCACCATAATACAACAATAACGAACCAAATGTGTTTTAATAGAAAATTCCATTTTTATTAAAAATCACAACCATGAACGAGAAAAAGAACGAAAACAAACACCCCCTGCATTAACACTTTAACGAAGGCATAATGTCAGTTGGAGAGTTTTGATTTATACATTTATAATGATACTACAAGCATTTTATGATGCCCTCGAGACCAAGATATTGATATACAATTGCAATTCTACTCAATGCAAGTGGTCATTATATCTATTAAATTTTGAGTTTTGTGTAGAAGTACATAATGGTCAGTCATTTTATTTAATACAGATTTGCAGAAAGAAGTAAAAATATATAGTAAACTGTTTCCAAGTGTGTTTAGCACAATAATGTAAAATATAAAATATTAAACAGAAAGGGACGGGGTACCGCATCTGGATGTACCGTGTAGAGGAGAAAAGGAGACATTAGCTTGCGAAAGAGGCAATCCAAAGCCCAATCACCGGATTATCTGCACGCAGTTTTAGCGACTAATTTGGGTTTCTTGTTGGGATCAAATTTAAACTTAACTAACAAATCAATATGATATTTAGGTACGATTTGGCACCTCTCTCTCTCTCTCTCTCTCTCTGATACTGACCAATTTCTTCAATTCCATCAATCCAAAATCTCTCTCTCTCTCTCTCTCTTAATCAATTCATTCTCCCTGTTGGGTACGCGAAAGAAGTTATCACCTTTTCACACGTAATTGCCTTGTCTTTGTTGATTGATTCATGGGTTTTTCTCCTGATTTCGTCTATTTTATTAATTAGTGTGAAGAGGGCGAGGGTTAGAGTCGTGCGTTCTAATGTTTAGTTGTTTGAAATTTGCAGATAGTCTTAATCCAAGTTCCAGACCCACCATGGCCAAAAGTTCCTTCAAGTTTGAACATCCCTTGGGTTTGTATCGTTAATGCTTCTCACGGATTGTGTTATCATCTATTTTGATTTTATCCGTTTTTTATTTGTGTTGAATTTCGGGGTACACATATGGCTTGATTAGTCTGCTTCCGTTTGATAATTTGTGTTAGTGTGTGTTTTATTTTATTTTTTTGGTGAGTCTAGAAAACCTTAAGTCGGACCTATTTCGATTGCATATGAGCTATAATTGGTATGTTTTGAAACATTATATTCTGAAAGCTTCTTACCAGGGTTATTGGAAGGTCGGGATTGTTTGCTTTGTAATTGTGATTTGTTTGTCTTGTTGATTTGAGTTTGTGTGGTGGGTTTGGCCTTTTTAGTTATCGTTTTGTGTTAGAATTTTTAAGACTGTGATCACATTCGTGGGACCTTTTTCCTTTTCTTCTTATTTTTTCTTTGATTGTTTTCTCCCCTTTATTTTGGGGGTGGGAATAGTTATCTAATTCACTCGTGTTTAGATTTAGAAGCTTCACAATTTTCATAAGATCGATTTGTGTCAAGCTATTTTTTCTGCTGTCCCTTTCTCATTTTGTCACATTAGAAAAGGATTTATTTTCTTTTGATTGTATGGAGAATGGATTGTGTATCTTGCCCTTTGATTGCTAGAAGTTTTGATGGATTATACACTACTTTTAGCTTTTCTGTTTTTAAATTTTGGGCTTTTACTATTCAGAGAGGAGACAAGCAGAAGCTGCACGCATCAGGGAAAAGTATTCTGATAGAGTACCTGTAGGAACTCTTCTGTTTCTTGTTTTTTTTTTTCTTGGACCACTTATATGTTATTCTTGTTCTCTTACTCTGCATGTAATGCAGGTCATTGTGGAAAAAGCTGAAAAGAGTGATGTTCCAGACATTGATAAGAAGAAGTTAGTTGAACCATCTCTTCATGTTCTATTTAGTTTCATAAACATTTATACGTCAAGCTGCATGACAAACTCACTGTTCCAGTCTGTTTAATCCAGTATAAAATTTTCATTATATCTTCCAGTGATGGCTTATAACTGGCTTTGCTTATTTTAGTAATCAACCTTATGGTGTTGCCAATTGCTATAGTCAACATGTTTTGGTGTTATGATATAGTTGGCTTGGTTTGTGAAATGAATCAACATGTGTTGGCGTTATGATATAGTTGGCTTGGTTTGTGAAATGAGTGTAAAATTGCTTATCTACTATTGTAGGATTTCTACTGTAATGATTCATGATAACGTTTGCCAATACTTCATTTGAAACCATTCATTAGTAACTTGAGCAATGGGCTGGTGGGTGGGGATGAAGCTTATAATATCTTCTGGATGTGCTTGTTTTATGAGCCTGATTGACTTGTTCAATTTTTGGCTATACAATTGCACGAGGACTTTAAGTCATGGCATCATATCTTTGAAAATCAGTCTCTTTAGAAATCAATGGCATGTGATGCCCGGTAGTACATAATGATATTCAATCAAGCTACAGAATGAATTTATGTAAAGAAAAAGGATTACTGAGGTATGCTGTTTGTTTGTACTTATTGTTTGACTGATTTCGTAAGTTTAACCTTGTTTACAGTAATAAGTGTGTCTCATTTTGTTGCTAACGTGGTAAAATGTCAAGTATGTAATTCTAAAAAGCCCTTCCATGTTTCAGGTATTGCTATGGTTAAATTATAACCAAATATGAGAATATGTGTTGGTATTGTTGTGGTTAACTTTGTGATGGATAATTCTCAATCTATTTTTCAAATGCTGATTTACATAAGAAGTGAGCTGGAAAGAATCATTTCTGACAGCATATTTTTAGTTTCTTGATGCCAACTCTTCTCGATCTTCTGTTCTGTTAATTTGAGATATCTTTCTGAGGTAAAATGGACTTTAAAGTATGTACATGTTACACGTTTCTGATCGTGTTAAGGTTAAATAATATCCGATTGTATATCTTAAATTTCTGATTAGCAACTGTTAACTCGACATCATGGCAGTTGTAGGGTTAGCTGGATTTTCAAGTCAAAATTGTTAAATTGTTGATGCTGACTTTATTATTTCTGCCCTTTTTTCTTTTTTGGGGTATTCAGGTATCTTGTACCTGCTGACCTGACTGTTGGGCAATTTGTTTATGTTGTCCGGAAAAGGATTAAACTGAGTGCTGAAAAGGCTATATTTGTCTTTGTGAAGAATACTTTACCTCCTAGTGGTTAGTAAAAAATAAAACAGATGATATTCAAGTTAGTAGTCAATTGGTATCTTGAGCTATATTTCTGATATTCCTCTACTGTTTCAGCTGCATTGATGTCTGCAATCTATGAAGATAACAAGGATGAAGATGGTTTTCTTTACATGACATACAGTGGAGAGAATACCTTTGGGTCCCACTTAGAGCTTTGAATTCAATCTCTGTAAATCAAATCCCCAATGTGTAAATTCTCAGCAGCCTTTAATGCCCTGACCCACATGATCATGTGTTCCCTTTACTTATTTTATGGTAATACTTGAAGTAGTATGGTTAATGTTACCCGTGCATACAGACTACTGCTTTACATTAGCTGTGGTTATCTGGTCGGCACTTCACTAACTACGCGAAGGTGAAAGCTTCTTTTATTGCTTTAATAAAGGTAGTGATTTTGAAAAGAAGGAAAATAGCTTGTCCATAAGCTGGACAAATGAATAGTTATATACACACATATATGAGTTCAAGATTTGGAGCTACTGCCAAGTCGACGTAAGGATTCTTTTTCTGCATTTGTTTTGTGAGCTAAAATGCTATTGGTACAGCCCTGTATATGTTGGCTGGTTGCCTGAAACCATGCTACTACTATATGCTCTAATTTGGGCTTTAGCCAATAATATGCATTTTTATTCGGTTCTTGTTAATTTCTATCAGTTTTCTAGTTATTTGACCTTTGGTGTTTATCGGCCGTATGCTTAATAAGGTACCTAACAACACTGTCTAAATCCCGATTCTCACTCAGATCCTGTCCTTTCAAACCTTGGCATTCTCCCTTACTTCCGTCGTCCTTCCCCATTCCTGGGATATCTGCTACTCCTTGTTCCTGCCCTGGTCTACTCCCGAACCAGGCCAGCACAAAAGCGAACATTTCAGTTATCCCACTTGATATAGCTTCCAGGGTCAGGGGAGATGCCTCAACAGAGGCTAGGCGAACTTGGAAACATGTTAAGAGGGTGACAGCGATACCTGTTATTCGCAATTCATAGCATAGTCATCCCACCTGGTAATGAATAACAAAGTCATCCCTCCGGTGGAACTTCTGCATGGAACTTCTGCATGGAACTTCTGCATGGAGTTAAAACATTGTCATCCTCTTTGATTGGTTTTGTAATTGATAAAGAGTAACATTATCATCAATGGGCCATTATCCTGCAAAGGGTTAGAACAAGTCTTAATTTAGTGAAGGGTAGTTCATTTTCAAGTTTAGCTCAAAAGTTTCAGCTTAGAAAGTTCTTGAAACTGATCTTTGGCCTGTAAATTGTAATCCCTACTAATCCAAAAGAGGAGACTAGGTTTAAACACGACAATTACCAAGAAAGAAAATATTTCTATTTGGGTGAGTATATACAGACTTCCTCTAGTTATTGGTCCAAATGTACATTTAAGTCACCTTATAAGTTTGATTGGCAAACCTATTTACATGGATGAGGCCATTGCAATCCTAAAGGATCGATTATACAAATGTGTTTGAGGTCTTTACGAGCAATGAGCTACCCGACAAAATTAGACTTATAAGATCATATAAAGAAAAAATCTAATAGAAGCTAAAATAAGAGTTTAATAACAATGGAGACCTTCCAGGGAGGATAATGCTAAGATTCGGGTCCTTGTAGATAAAGAATTAAAATAAGGAGTGGTTGCTGAGCTTGAGCCACCTTAGGAAACACAACCATACTTGCCAAAAGTAGAAATTTCAAAGTAATTCCTTTTGGGAAATTAATAGGTTTCATTAATAAATGGTTATTTACACAACCAAGTATGCAACTGTAATAGTATAACACAAAAGTACTAGATTACAAGATCATAAGGGTCCCTGTGATATGCTTAATCTAATGCCCATCTCCTCCTTATGCTAGTAGTTAGGTTATTCGCAATTCCCCTCATTAGCAGGTTGAGTCAGGTTTGAAGTGTCACCTCCTGAAAAATCTACTCCGTACTTCTACTTTGTTTTATGAAAATCCTACAATTCCTTTCTTTCCAAACGTAATAAACCATTCAAGCCTAAATTGTCTTAAGTTTTTTTGTAATCTGCCTAGTTTCCATCCTCACTTTCACTAACTAACTGATAGTTTCCTCCCATGAATCAATTGAATAATAAGTGTTCAGAGTTGCTTGTAGCCCTCTCCAAATCTTCCTTATGTTGCTACACTTGATCATAATATGTTCCAAACTTTCCAGTTCTCCTCAACACAACTCACAATTCAAAGTACTAATGTTAAACTTAAGTTTGTCCTTCGTAGGTAATCCCCCCCTCATCCCCAACCAAAAGATAAATGAATGTACAAGTCTAATGTCTTTGTCCCAAACTATTGCAACCTAATTCACTCTAGTTTGTTCATCATTTTACAGAAAGAGTTTGCAATTTTTTATATTAAATTGACTTGATTTGTCAGTCGTCTACTTGATTTCACCCATAAGTCCTCCTTTCTGTTGCACAACCACCATAGATTCTTAGCTAGACATGTTTTATTGAGCTCTAAGAACGTAATTCCAATCCCCCTTACTACTTTGGTCTACAAGTTTTCCTCCAACTAATCTTCACTTTTCATCTTCCTTGATCTTAGCCATTCTATAGAAACTCTCGTAGTCTTCTATCCACTTCCTTGAGTATGCTTTTGGGTATAGGAAGATGATTGATCCAATAGTTTGTGATTTTACTCAGCATTGATTGTATTAGAAGGAGCCTGCTTCTGTAGCTAAGGAACCTATTCCTCCATTGGTTAATCCTTCCATACATAGAGTCTAGCATTAGTTTGCAATCAACTGCACTTACTCTTCGTTGAGAAATTAGTACTCCAAAGTACTTTCATGGTAACTTTCCTTGCTTCATTCCCATTTCTCTTGCTTTATTCCCATTTTAAAAGTACTACAGAAAATAAAGTGAAATTAAGTTAATAAAAAAATTAAAGCAAGAAGCCAAAAATGATAAAATTGATAAATGAGCTTCGGAATCCAGTTCTCGGTTCAATATCGACTTACACACGAATAAGCATACTTCAATGCCTTGTATTCTCATACCTTTCCTAGCAACTATTAATCGTAAATTAACAATAAGCTCTGTTAATGCTAGTTTTTCCCTTAGATCATGTTTAATTAAAACAAGCTCTTTAACTAAACCTAACCATCGAACAATCTAAAACAAGCTCTCTAGATTTAGTCAACAACCGCATTATGAGTTAGGAAAGAGATTAATTAAGGTAACAGCCACATAAGCTCTGGTCATTTAACTTAGATTATGTTATCCCTAATGATTCAAAAGCATTAGTTACCACAAATGAATCCAAACATAACTATTACATATTGTATTTAAGATTATAGCAATGAGTTTACATAAAAACAATCAAATAGAGCATTCAATCATTCTTACGCAATACGCAATTTAATAAACATAGGATAACATAAACAATCAATAACAGAGAAAGAACACAATACACCATGGAGAGATGCCCAAAATGTGTCTTTAGCTTCGATTTCACCTCAGAACTGGAATGGGGAAGCCTAGCCCTCTACGGGTCTCCAAAGTGTGTGCTCTGCCCCTCATTTTCTCCCAAAACTGATCCATGTTATGTTTTATCATTCAAATGTCATTTTGTATTAAAAATGAGGGATATCGATAATCACATGATTGGATGCACGACTATGTATCCAACCGTGTATGTCAAAAAATATGCCCAATTTATGAACTTACATAGCAGTGTAAGTGGATACAAGACCGTGTATATCCCAGATTAAGTTGAATTGATGTTCTCCTCACCCTAATCCTTCTCCTTCTTATTCCACAAAAACAGTTGAGTTTGAACATCAAGAGGATGACTTAAAGAATGTGCTTTTCACTCACTTTAGCTCTTATGCTTCCAAATTGTACCTAAAACCAAATATGAACCAAATGAGTTTCTTAAATATTTTATAGTTTTAATCACTAAGTATTGTGGAATAAATGTACAATCAATTAGACATATATCAATTTCTCCATCCCTTAGCTTTTGACCATCCTTAGCTAAAACGATAAAATCAAAGTCATAAACCAAAACACTTACCCATTTTCCATATTTCCTAAGAATAGATAGTCATAAGAAAAGAGGAATAACTTTCAAAGTCATGACAAGAAATCTAACTTTCAAAATCATGACAAGAAATCAACATTCAATGCCTCTACTCATGACCATTCAACAATCATTCCTTTTAAAAGTTAAAGCAATTTAGAGGTAGACTTGGACATAATGTGTTTAGATAGTATTGATCCACAGGTATACTCAAACATCATTCATGATCATGACATTTCACTACTTTGCATATTCATTTCTCCACCACTAAGATTCACATGTATAATCATGAATCAATAAGACTTTTTAAGGTTGTAATATGGGTAAAGGTGAAGGTGAAATGTATTTGAGTGGTGTGGCACAAAAGCCATCATAGCTAGTAAAGTAAGAAAAACACTCAATATAATATCAAGCTTAAATACCAACATTCACTCAAAATTGTGTACATCAGTTATGATGAATGCAAAACTATATTGTACAACTTAATTTCTTAGAAGGGATCACTTATAAAAATTGATGATAACAATACATTGAAACTATAAGGAGTGATCCTTCAAAATAACATCTACCTCATATGCATCATACTCAAATCACCCATTCCACACAACTCGAGGAGGAGAAACTAATCATGAATAACTTTGCAAAACAAATGCATTTCCTCCTTGATATTACTTTTCTTTTTTTTCTTTTTTCCCCTTTTTTAATGAAAATTGCAGAAAGCTACATCAACATTTGGAATTCATTGATAAGAGATAGAATGATATTCCACCAATTATAATCAACCCACATATGTGCAGACCCCTACACTTACACGTTTATACATCCACAAAAATCAACAATTAACAAATGCTCCACTAGCTTTAAGGCTTGGGTAGGACATTTGATTAGGTTTAAGGCATGTAATGTGGTTAGCATAAAAAGAAAACGCAATTAAAGCTCAAAGGGACTTAACAAAGAGAAAATTCATATCAGTAGGTTGGCTATTTAGCTAATGTAACTTATGAAACAAAGAATGCCTATATCATTTTTATATTAACAAATTTGATAAAAATGTGGTCTTGTATAGAAAATCAAAGCAAAGTTATGATGTAAATATCATGAAAGTCACACATAAACAAAAGATAATGAGATTGATATAGGTGTATGAGTCTATAAAGGCTCAAAATCTTATTGGCTTGCATTTATCACTAGTCACTACTCTCATAAAGATAATGTATATTGACCAATCATAAGAGTGGAAGTATATGCTCAAGTTGTCATAAATTTTTCTAGTCAATTCACTATCTAATTATGATTATATAGTCCTAGAAGCAATAGAAAAAGAGAAATTGTTTGTTTGTTCATATTGATTCTCTCTCTTTTTGTTTGAAAACTTAAAAACACATAAGAAACAAACAATCTTAAAAACACACTTGCATATAAGAAATAAACAACTTAAAAGGACACATTATAATCCTAATAAATGCGAAAATGGAAAGGAAAAGAAATAAATTTCACTTGGATTGCCTCCCAAGAAGTGTCTTTTTTTATTGTCACTGGCTCGACTCCTTGTTTTCCTCATTACATGACAAAGTTATGATATTCAGGTGTCACACTTTGTGCTTTATCCATTTGAGGTAATTCAGGATAGGGCCTAAGTTGATGACTACCTACATTTAGCGTCTTTCTTATCTTCGAACTCTTGATCTCTATCGAGTCCCTGCACTCTTGGAATATCTTGATTATCTCTTCTCCCTTTTCTTCCTTGTTCAATTTCACTAACTTACTAGGTAAAGGTGAAGGAATAGTCTCAACAACAATTGGGGAATTAGTACTTATTTTTGAGCTAAATGATATTTCCTTTTCTCCTTTGAGCTCCTTCTCAACTTCTTCTTCACAAGCAATTCCTTGAGTAGTCCTCTCAAGATGAGTCCTTGCACTCTTGGAATATCTTGAATATCTCTTCACCCTTTTCTTCCTTGTTCAATTTCACTAAGCTACTAGGTAAAGGTAAAGGGTTAGTCTCATCAACAATTAGGGAATTAGTACTTACTTTTGAGCTAAATGATATTTCCTTTTCTCCTTTAAGCTCCTTCTCAACTTCTTCTTCACAAGCAATCCCTTGAGTAGTCCTCTCAAGATTCTTAAGATCCTTTCCACTCCGTAAGGTTTCTGCACTCACGTTCCTTAGATACATCTCGGATTAAGATGGCTGCTTCTCTTCACTTTGTGATTCCAGGTGGTTGATAGTTCCCGCCATCTAACCCATCTGCCTTATCAAGGTCAGGAAATGGGACATTGCATCTTGTTGGAACCATTTTACATCCTGATAAAATTACAGAGCATTAGCAGTAACAACATTAACTAATTCTTTTAAAGATTTACTTGATTTTTGATGACTCTCCAAATTTTGGATGCTAGACTTTATATTTTGCAAAAATTACCTTACATCCTGCTAGAAATGTAAAGTATTAGTGATAATAGCAGTAACTAAGTATTCTAGAAATGTACCTGAGTCGTAATAAGAGACTTGTGGGGTATATAAAAATTACTGTGCATCTTGTAACTCATTTAGGAAGTAGCCTTGTTGGTTATCCCTTCCATAACCTAAGTTCGGTTGATCATTCCAACTTAGGTTATAGGATTGGGAACATAGACTATAGGCAAAGTTTCCATCAACAGCATTGACATACTCTTGCAATGACATACTCCTTTTCTAGTGTCTTTTTTTTTATATTCTTTATAAACAAACACAAACAAATGTGAAAACATCAAGAAATAAATGCAAAAACTAATTATGAATAAATATATACAAAATACAAATTAAAATTAAGAATAAAAACTAAAGCACCACACTCCCTGACAATGATTCCAAAATTAGTAGTGCGTCATAACACTACGCAAATAACTAAAATTAAAACTATAACTGGTGATAAGTTTAGGTCAATCCCATAGGGAGAATTCGGTTAACTTTCATAATGAAAGGAATTGGTGTTTAGAATATGGTGGGGGTTTTGGTTGAAAGTGATAAAGAAAATAAATTGAAGTTAAATTAACGAAAACAAATTAAAGTAAGAGTTGAAAATGATAAAATTGATGAATGGGTTTCAGAATTCGGTTCTCGGTTCAATCTTAGCCTACACACGAATAAGCATACTTCAATGTCTTGTGTTCTCATACATCTCCTAGCAACTATTAATTGTAGATTAACAATAAGCTTTGTTAACCCCGATTTTTCATTAGATCATGTTTAGTTAAAACAAGCTCTTTAACTAAACCTAACCGTCGAACAACTTAGAACGAAGCTCTTTAGATTTAGTCAAAAAACAGCATTACAAGTTAGGAAAACATATTAATCAAGGTAACAACCACATAATCTCGGGTCACTTAACCTAAGTTATGTTAACCCTAATAATTCAAAACCATTAGTTACCCTAAATGAATCTAAACACCACTATTACATATTGTATTTATGTAGCGCCCCCTCATCGTAGGGTACATATCGGGAAGCCCGAAGGTCACTCCGACACGTATCCCACGGTGAAGGTGCACTACCCGAAAACAACTCACTAAACCTGCATGGCATCGCAACACATAATCCACAATAGCAGAAATCACTAAATATTAAAACCAAAATATCAATCTGAT
>JAOTIZ010000002.1:29761966-29774878 GCA_027123425.1 Erythroxylum panamense | reverse complement strand
AACCAGTAAAGCCTCTGGTTCGACGTCCGGTCTAGGTTTCAAAACCTTGACTGAAACCATTAATAATACTATGAAGCTTGAGAAATCTAACTCCAAACTATAGCCCCAACTTGCTATTTTCCTTGAATATTTAACTACTGTATTTGTAATGTAATCATCAACGACTATTTTTAGGTTGAATTACTTAATTTTCTTTCTTGTTGAAGGATGCTCCCCTTAAGTTTCCTTTTGGGACGTAATTCCATTCTTATCAATGAATTTATTTCTTTATTTTAAAAAAAAGATAAAGCTTTTGATACTAATCTTTCTCTATTATTCAATATTAGGAAAACAATTCACAATAAACTCTTTACTCAATCTGTCTATTTTCTTACACTTCATATCTCACTTTTCATATATGACAGTATTTTTGTGAGAAGACAACTTATTAATCAAAGACAGAGCCCTAATATTCCCGACAACTATCAATTAATTTTAAAACTCGACATCATAATAAGTAAAAAGTCCAAAGGTTTTTTAATAAATTATTAAATCTTTTAATTATCTTTTAGCACATGAGCACCAGAGGATTAATTTCTATGACAAAATCAAACAAGATGCAAATTAACAAATTTCAAATTGCAAGAAAACGAAACTAAATCTAAATAAAAAACTGATAATATCTAATGGCAACATCTTTTTCTTTTCAATTCAGTTTGGAAGTCGCTCATTTGACGTCATTAAGCTGCACAAGCTTCCGAAAAGGAAGGCACCTGTGTCGCGTGTAAAAGTGGCCGAGTCGCTATCTTTTTCGACTCGTCAGCGACATCCAGTTGAAAGTATTAGTGTAAGATGCAATATTCGACTGTCACGCAATCCACGCTTCATCACACCATTTTGGCTGTTCATCACAAGATTGACGGCCAAATCTGCTCAATCCTTTTATTTATTTTTTTACTTTAACAGTTTATTGGCTTATTGCCAAGAAACTAAACAGCGTGGGTCCCCTTAATTCGGAGGCGAAAAGCAGGAATGTCGTGGACATTCTGTTCTGTTTCTCCTATCCAAAGACAGACCGTTTAACTTTATGGTCCCATCAGAGAACCCTCATACTACGGTGCAAAATTACCCTATGCTATTATTTGATTTGCGTATAATTTCAGAATCATCACTTGTTGGGGACATCAATGACTACAAAACAACAGGGGTTGTTTTGTAAGAAATGTTTGTTGGGTGGCTGAGTTAGGTGACATGTTGTCTCACCTTCTCTAGTGTCTATATATTCTTTTGTGTGTAGCTTTTGTTGCATTAATGTTCTTTCTTCTGTTTCCGGGCGGTGAGTGCTTCTTGTTTATTTACTAATCACTTCAAGTGCTCCCATAGTGCATTTTCTCAGTTCTCTCTTTTACGTAGATGGGGCTCAAAAACCATTTATGCTTCTCTTAATCCTTTACTCTCCGTCGTTATCTTTGCAAGACCTCTTGTTTTGGTTTCAAGCTTTGCTGTTTGAGTTGGGTTGTCAGCGGTGTTTCATCATCTTCTTTCTTTAGCTTCTGTTTTCTTTTCCCTGTTGAGTGTTATTTCAGCTGCTCATCAATCTGTTTATCAAGGTTTGGTTCTGAGGCAAAGTTAGACTTTACAAGGTGGGGTGCATATACTTCGAGAATGAATGCCTATTGCCTAGTCTTTATACTGGAAAGTTATCTACTTTTCAATGGTTGGAATATGCAAATCTTAAAAACAGAGTCTTGTAGAAGATTGAAAACGGTTTAGAAAATTCTGGCTATTATATTAGAAAACATTGGTGGGTTGTTCTAAACTGTACCGTTGAAGACAGAAAGTCATATTAAAGCTGATTTTTCATGTATGCAATTTGGCCCCTGTACATGTTCTTGCATATTCTCTGTCAGATTCATTTTAATTCTCGTTTGTAGTTTCTGTATGCGCTTACCAATTTGAAGATACAATGTCGTTGGAGAGTGTCATTGTGTTGGAGATATCATTAGGTAGCATGTGTTTATATTCCCTTTCTGATCTTGCGGAGTGGGTGTGCACAAATTATTTCTAATAGTTTTATGTAAATTACATTGGCTCAACTGTGAACTTTGACGCCGACTTTCAGGTGAGCATGGCATCGAAAACAGTGTTGTTGTCTATATTATTTTCATTCCTGGTCTCATCACTGGTTTCCTCTGCAACCAACGATGGGGTACTTAGAATCGGATTGAAAAAGAGGCCATTGGATAAAAACAGCTTCCTTCCTGCGCAGTTGGACTCGAAAGAAACTTTGGTAGGTTCCCTTAGGAAGTGCCATTTCGGTGGTGATCGGGGACACTCTGAGGGCACTGATATTGTAGCTCTGAAGAACTATATGGATGCTCAGTACTATGGCGAGATTGGCATTGGCACTCCTCCTCAAAAGTTCACTGTTATCTTTGACACTGGTAGCTCCAACTTGTGGATTCCATCATCTAAATGCTACTTGTCGGTGAGTTTTGAATGCTTAGGTCTTCTCTTTATTGTAACTGCACGAAGTTTTTATCACCATGAAGATGAAGACAAGAATTTGTTGTGATCTACTGGCAAGATACTGATCACTTTGTATTTGTTCTCAGGTGGCTTGTTACTTCCACAGCAAGTACAAGTCTGACCAATCAAGTACCTACCAGGAAAATGGTATTTTTAGGTCCTTGTATATAATTTTGAAAATCAATTGTCATTACTCTTCGCGAAAGTAGTTAATTAGCTTCTTGTTATCAAAGTCTTTTTGTTTCGATGAGAATGGTGTTTGTGTTTCCGTATGCAATAATGTTTATCATTGCTGTTTGTGATTCATGTTTATGATGCTGCCATTCTTTATTATTTGGAATGGTTGGTTCTCTGTAATGGATGTGATGATTTAGGATTTGCTAAGTTATGCACCTTCTCTCACTCGCTCGATCTCCCTCTCTTTGAGAAAAGGAAAACTATACACGCTGCCTTAGATATATTTTACAATTTGTGAAATATTCCATCATTCCTTGAGACTTGCTTGTTAGTCATGAGTGTTGCAGTGTTATTAAGCATTAAATTCCACAGGGAAATCTGCTGAAATACATTATGGTTCTGGAGCCATCTCTGGCTTCTTCAGTAATGATCACGTCAAAGTTGGCGACCTAGTCGTGAAGGATCAGGTGTTCTTAGATTTCATTCTCTTTCCATAGTTACATCTTTTTAGTTTTCTCCTTTAATGTTCGTTTTGAAAATTACAGGAATTTATTGAGGCGACCAGGGAACCAGGTGCCACATTTGTGATGGCTAAGTTTGATGGTATATTAGGACTTGGGTTTCAAGAAATCTCAGTTGGAGGTGCTGTTCCAGTCTGGTATGTGTTCTACATTCTGATTATCACGAAGTTCCCTGAAATTTTGGGTTTGATGATAATAATTTGCATGTCTTGCAGGTACAAGGTGATTGAGCAAGGCCTTGTTAAGGAACCGGTGTTTTCTTTCTGGCTTAACCGTAAAACAGAGGAAGAGGAAGGAGGTGAAATTGTATTTGGTGGGGTTGATCCAAATCATTATAAGGGGAAGCACACGTATGTTCCCGTTACTCACAAAGGCTATTGGCAGGTTAGTTAGTTGTGAGTTATTCTTTAGTGATTTGACGCAGTCTAAGTAGCGTATAAACGAGCTTCAATCCAGAAATTCAAGAACAGTTGAGAAAACTCTCAAATTAGGATTTTATTAATTCCAAGATAGCAAATAACATCAACGAAAGTTGTTTAAATAGTTCCAAAGAAAATACTAAGACGTGGATCCACTTATGAGTTTATGAGTCCACTTCTAAGTTAAAATGCAATCTTCAATTCTTCGGTCCACCTCGCTTAGGCTTCTGGCCGTCGGCCCAAGTGAGATAGTCTTCTGCGATATGTTCTACGTCATGATTCATGATGTTTATACTGATCTTAGATATTTATATGCCTCTATAATAGTTTGATATGGGAGATGTACTCATTGGTGGCAAAGCAACAGGTATAATACTTTCTCTCACTTTCTACCATGCCTTTACATAACTATATATAAAGCTAAAAATTCACATTTTCTGTTTCTGGGTTCAACACAAAGCATTTACATTTCGTGTCTGTGGTAAAGTTTTAACTGTGATTCATGTCTTCACCCAGGGTATTGTACTGGTGGTTGTTCAGCTATTGCAGATTCTGGAACTTCTTTGTTGGCAGGTCCAACGGTATGGACAGAAACTTAAAGCCTCTATGGGTTTTGCAGTTGATCAGTTTTCTGGCTATTTAACTACTTAATTCCTGCCTGAATTTTAGTATCACTAAAATTTGGACCATTCATTGGTTGATTAATTGTTTATTCAAACTTGCAGCCTATTATTACCATGATAAATCAGGCTATTGGAGCCTCTGGAGTTGTTAGTCAGGAGTGCAAAGCTGTTGTTAATCAGTATGGGCAGACTATAATGGATTTGCTTCTTGCTGAGGTAAGAATCTAGCTCTATATTTGTTCCAGATGCCTGTGATGACTATAAGAGTTTCTAGTTCTTGTATTCTTGCACGTTCCTTTTCCTACTTCGCAGTTGTTGCCCAGATGAAACGTTTTAGTTAAGTACTATTCTTGATATGCTTGTACCGTATGAACAGGCACAACCAGAGAAGGTCTGTTCCCAAATTGGATTGTGCACATTTGATGGGACGAGAGATGTCAGGTTAGCACTGCAGATAATTATTTTAAGCAACACTTTGTTACCATACTGTTTCAATGATATAGCTTCCCCACGTTTCTGTGTCATAACCTTCTTGGCTGCTGACCTACTGAAATTGTGCTTGCATAGTATGGGCATTCAGAGTGTAGTGGACGAGGGCAACGATAAGACATCTGGTCTTCTTCGTGACACCATGTGCTCTGCTTGTGAGATGACAGTTTTTTGGATGGAAAGCCGGATGAAGCAGAACCAAACGCAAGAACACATATTGAAATATGTCAATAAGGTCAAATAACACCATCATTTTTTATACAGATCTAACAGTGTGCAGGATACAATGAATAATTCACTATTACATCTGATGCTCTTGACTTGTACTGATTCCTGTGCTACATCCACAGCTTTGTGACCGAATGCCTAGTCCATTGGGAGAATCGGCTGTTGATTGTGGAAGTCTTTCTTCCATGCCAACTATTTCCTTCACCATTGGAGGCAAAGCTTTTGACCTCGCTCCTAACGAGGTAGCTTACTATTTGAACTTTATGTCAATTGATTTTACTTGGAGAACATAAATGGCAAAAGTAGACTAGCGGGTACATATGCTTGAATGGCTTCTACCTAATTACTCAAGCGTTTCTGATAAGATGAATGTCTGGGGAGAGATGCCAATGGCTTCCTTTGGCAATTGCCAAAATGGTCTGCGGCAGCAAGTCTGACTTTTGAGACTTCTAGTATAATTGCGAACACCATTGAGCTTTGTCTTGATGACATAAAAGAAATTCCACATGTAGGAGATGCAATGTGTCGTGAGATTCGTTTTCATTGGGAAGCCATACTGTTTGTTCAAAGACAGAAGAAGTCCCGTTGGCACCTTTTGCAAATATCAACCTTTATCGTGGTCCTGTGTTGTATCAATACGCTAACACCTTCTCTTCCATGTATCAGTATATTCTCAAGGTGGGCGAGGGCGCTGAAGCTCAGTGCATCAGTGGCTTTACTGCTTTGGATATACCGCCTCCTCGGGGACCTCTTTGGTATTTTATTCACAGCTCTAAACTTGCAGCATGTATCTGTCCTGTTGATCTCTGTACCATAATTCTCACTATCTGGCACAGTGGCACTGCTTGCTTCAGGATCTTGGGTGACGTTTTCATGGGTCGCTACCACACAATCTTTGACTACGGAAACCTCAAAGTTGGATTCGCAGAGGCCGCCTAAAAGACTTGCTTTGGAGCTTGTTCCGTGTTTACTATTCCCATCTGTTTGGGTTGTCACCTTCCGAGAATGGATTTACAGGTTGACTAGCTTAAAACAAAAGGTCGTGTGTGTGAATTTTCGACATTCTCTTTATTATTTTTTTTATTAATGATTCGCAAATGAAATTAAGTAGATGCAAATATGTTATACCTAGCACAAGTCAAGATCTTGTGTCTAATTTTATATTGTCTTATTCTGGCCAATGAATTTCAACCATTTATTTATATAGGCTCCGCGTGAGACCTGCATAAATAAATAACTGAAATTTATGGGACAGAATAAAATACCATAATCCCGCATAAATAAATGATTGAAATTTATGAGACAAACTAAGGCATCATAATAATAGACAGAGGATTCTGCCCCACCTAGCACTGCTTTGTGTTTCTCCTGTTGTCATTGCTTGATCTGTTACATAGTGCCCCATTAGGATTCACAAAATATAACAAGTGGTAGGTGGTAGTTGATTGAGTTGGGTTGATGGATTTAAAGTTGTACCATTTAACCCACCTCTTCATGGGAGATCCTTAGGTGACAACGTCCTTCTAGTACAAGAATTATGGACGAACTACTATATTGAAGGCTTAGGTTCTAGTTACATGACGAAAATTGATTTGCATAAGGAATTTGACTTAGTATCTTGGACCTTCATTACGGACTCCCTAGAGGGATCCAATTTTCCAACTCTTTTTATGGCTTAGATAAGATAGTGCATCACAACTACATCCTTCAGTATCCTCATCAATAGCGAGGACTCAAAAGTTGTTTCAAGGGGCTAGTGGGACAAGAATGAAGGCTTAACCTCATGATTTTTAAGATAAACACAGATGTAAATCAGTTGAGCTCTTCCAGCCAGAGATAAAACTTTCATTCTCTAACCTGTGATTTTTGCTCGTATTTTGTCCATCAAAAAGCTTAAAACTTTCATAGCTCAATCTAAAAGCAGTTATTGGAATTCTAAGATAGGTAAAAGGTAATGACATTTCTCTAAAACGATTGATATGCTCAACCATCCTTCTCTGATCCTCTACACTTCTATAAATGTAAAAGGAGCATTTATCAATATTAACATAAAGTCCAGATCGTTTAGTGAATATTCTACTAGCCTTTATAATAGCTAGAAGTGACGTTTTGTCCACCCTGGTTAAGATAATCAAGTCATCTACAAAGATAAGGTTGATAATTCCCAATTTTTTACATTTAGAATGATATTTGAAATGGTTGGTTATCTTTACAATTCTTTTTAAAAGTCTATTGACTACCTCCATGACAATCACAAATAAATATGTTGAACAAGGGTCTGCTTATCTAATTCCTCTGGAACTTTTGAAGAATTTTGTTGACTCTCCGTTGATGAGGATCCTAAAAGATGGAGTGGTGAAGCATAATGAGATCCATTCAATGAAATATAGTGGAAACTTCAAAGCCCTCATGATGTTGCCTAAGAAACTTCAATCAACATTATCATAAGCTTTCTTTAGTTCAATCTTCAATAAGCAGCTTTTCCCACCTTTTCGTTTTGAATAACCCTCCATAAATTCATGCAAAAGAAGAAGATTATCTTTATTCCCTTCATGTCACTGGTAAGTCACATTTTGTTCTCCATACCCTGATATCCTCAATCGGCTCGATCACTTGCTCAAAATTTTTGTAACCAAAGAAGAAATGTTGCCGACTGCCTGCTCCTATCCGACTTGAAAGAGAACTCTATGAGAGGTAAGTGTTAGTAGGATACATAAATCAATCTAGAATCGAGCTGACAGCAAGCTGACTTTATAACATGCTGGTAAGCAAGATCTTTTCAAGAATTGAACGAGAAAACACAAAGTTTGAAGGTGGACTTATTCTGTTATGTCTCCTAGCGCAAGATCGAGTCACCGGGCGATTAACTCAATCAATTGGGACTTTCCTTTTCCCTTCCTTGAATCCGTATTCCTTGAACGGCCTATTTTGATGAATCAACTCGTCAAAGGGAGCTGAAACCTTGGACCTCGTTAAAGAGAGAATCCGATCTTATAATTTCTTTGATAACTTTCTAGCTGCCGTTTTATTTCTCCCATTGCCTTATAAATAGGCTAACTTATTACATTAAAATAGAATTCCTATTCTATAAGGAAACTAAGAAAATAAAAGGAAAGCATAATAAAACATTAATAACAAACAGCCCTAGATAAATCAGAATGTTAGTAGAATTGGAAACCAATGCTTAACCCCTCTGCTTCCTTTTATAAGTCTATCCTATAAAGTTGTCTACAACATTACCCCCCTCTCGCTGAAAGAGCTTGTCCTCAAGTTCAAAAGAAGGATAGGTCTGCTGAAAATGGCTCAACTCTTCCCAGGTTGCGTCCTCTTCAGCCAGCCCAATCCACTGAACCAGAACCTCCCAAATACCCCGATTAAGACGAGCTCTAAGAATAGAAGCAGGCTATGCAAGGATTTGACCGTCTTCAAGGGGAGGTAGCTTGGAGATAGTAGGAATATGATCACCCTTAAAGACTTTCAGAAGGGAGACATGGAAAACATTATGTATACGACTTGTAAGAGGTAATTTCAGCTCATATGCAACTGAACCCACCCGCTTCACAATCAAATAGGGGCCATAAAAGCGTGGAGACAGTTTAGAATAGACCTTGAGCCACATAGAATGCTGCCTATGTGGATGCAGATGTAGCCATACCCATGTGCCAGGAGTGAACTCAACCTCACGATGGCCCTTATCATAGTAATCCTTCATTCGTTGTTGAGCTAAGAAGAGGTGATGGCGGACGTCTTCCAAAACCTTGTCACGCTCCAATAAAGTTGTC
This sequence comes from Erythroxylum panamense, assembly GCA_027123425.1. Classification (NCBI taxonomy): domain Eukaryota; kingdom Viridiplantae; phylum Streptophyta; class Magnoliopsida; order Malpighiales; family Erythroxylaceae; genus Erythroxylum; species Erythroxylum panamense. The sequence goes on along the minus strand of JAOTIZ010000002.1, from coordinate 29,766,131 downwards.
TCAACAGCGGCCACAAGAGTTGAACCTGAAGTATAAGATAGCAAACGTGGTGGATCACGACCGTATACAACCTGGAAGGGAGTTGTTTGAAGAGCGGAATGAAAGGAGGTGTTATAGCAAAATTTTTCCCAAGGAACCCAAGCCACCCATTTGGTGGGGTAATCTCCAACAAAGCAACGGAGATACATTTCTACAGTACGGTTGACAACCTCGGTTTGACCATCTGTCTGTGGATGGTAAGCCGATGAGAATTGTAACTTAGCGCCATGGAGGCGAAATAGCTCCTTTCAAAAAGTACTCGTAAAAACTACATCTCAGTCACAAGTAATTGTTTCTGGCATCCCATGTAACCTAACAATCTGCTCAGAGAAATCCTAAGCCACACGAGTAGCAGTATAAGGATGGGCCAAGGGAATGAAATGGGCATACTTTGAAAACCGATCCACTACCACTAATAAGACTGATTTACCCCAAGATTTGGGTAGATCGTCGACAAAATCTATGGAGATATCAGCCCAAATCTGAGTGGGAAGTTGTAAAGGCTGCAGTAACCCAGCAGGACTTAAATGCTCAGTTTTGTTCCGTTGACAAATTGGACAAGCCCCCACATAAGTGGCAATGTCAGTCTTCATATGCTTCCAATAAAAATCACCCCGTAGCCGATGCAAGGTTTTCTGTATCCCCTCATGAGCACTATCATGGTAAGCTGAAAGGATGGTAGCAATCAAGGGCGAATCATGAAGAAGATAAATCTTATCCTTAAATAAAATGAATCCATCATGGTATTGCCAATCCCCATTCAACTCACCATTTTGTATTTGGTTGCCCAAAGCTAACAACTCCTCCGAACCTAAAAAGTATTCCCGAACTGAGTCCAATATAGAACTTCAAGGACAACTAATAGCAAACAAGGAGGGGTCCTCAACTGTTCTACGAGATAAAGCATCAGCTGCCTTATTTAGAAGGCCAGCCTTATATTCAACTGTAAAGTTATAACCCATGAGCTTGCTAAGCTAATGTTGTTGGGAAGGAGTAGTCAACCGCTGTTCTAAGAGGTATTTTAAGCTATAGTGGTCTGTTTTGATAATAAAAGAACGTCCCCACAGATATAGCCTCCAATGCTGTACCGCCTTCGCTAAGCCAATCAATTCCCACTCATAAGCAGCAAGTTTCTAGTGTCTAAGGGCTAATTGGCGGCTAAAAAAAGCAATTGGTTGACCCCCTTGTTGTAAAATAGCCCCAATACCTCCACCAGAAGCATCACATTCCACAATAAAATCTAGTTCAAAATCAGGAAGCCTCAACAACGGGGCACTCGACAAAACTGTTTTAAGTTGTTCAAATGCAGTTAAGGCCGCTGCATTCCACTGGAATGAGTTTCTTTTAAGCATGCTGGTAAGAGGGGCAGCAAGTAACCCATAGTCACAAACGAATTTACGGTAGTAACCTGTCAAACCCAGAAACCCACGGAGAGTTGTAATAGACTATGGTTGCGGCCACTCTACGATAGCTTGCACCTTTTGTATATCCACCCCCACACCTGATCCTGAAATAACATAACCCAAATAGGCTACTTGAGTGGAACCGAAGGTGCATTTAGATCGTTTCAAATATAGTCGGTTGGCATGCAATAGCTCAAAAACCTTCTGCATGTGGCTTAAATGCTCATCCCATGAATGGTTGTAAATTAGAATATCATCAAAAAAAACCAAATCAAATTGACGCAAATAATCATGAAATACCTCATTCATTAATGCCTGGAAAGTGGATGGTGCATTAGTGAGCCCAAACGGCATCACAAGGAACTCAAAATGATCATGGTGAGTGTGAAAGGCAGTCTTCTCCACATCATCAGGATTCATGTGGACTTGGTAGTAACCTGATTTCAAGTCCAATTTAGTAAAAAATCGGGCTCCATGTAGTTCATCCAAGAGCTGATCTACTACTGGGATTGGGAACTTGTCTTTTACTGTCTTGGTATTCAATTCACGATAATCAATACAGAGTCGCCAAGAGCCATCCTGTTTAGGGACCAGTAAGACGAGTGAGGAAAATGGGGATCTACTAGGTCGTATAAACCCCTGCTGTAACAATTGATTACACTGCTTCTCAATTTCATCCTCTTGTCGGTGGGGGTATCGATAAGGACGAACCACCACTGGTGCTGTCCCCGAAAACAAACATATACGATAGTCACATTCCCTCATAGGTGGCAATCCCATAAGGTCTTGAAACAGATCCTCAAAAGACAATCCATCTGCTGTTCCTCTGTCGCAGCCTCCCGTAACAAATGCAACCCTCTCCTATAGTTCCGTTGATGGCCCTGTAGTAAAACAGTTTTGCCTTCCATCGAAAAAGACATCGTGAAAGCAGCAAAATCACACAAGATAAGCCCTAACGTTTCCAGCCATTTGATACCCAAAACAATATCAAATCCCCCCAAAGGAATTACATAAAAATCAGCAGAAAAATCATATCCAGCTAAGGAAAACATAAGTTGAGCACAAACCCCCGAACTCGAAACTTTCTCCCCATTGGCAATGGACATGGTTGTATTTGGTAAGGGCTGAACCTTAAGAGCCAATTGGTGCGCTACAAATGAGTTAATAAAATTATGGGTACTGCCAGAATCAATTAAACTAAGTACCTGTTGTCCTTTAATTATAGCTTGGAGCTGCATAGTTTGGGTGTTTGGCTGACCCTTAATAGCATGCAATGAAATTTCTGGTTCACCTTCTACTGCATCCTCCACTACTTCCTCATTGGGATCTAATTCAACCCAAAAAAGTCTTTTACATTGGTGTGTGGTTGAGTACAACTCATCACAATTGTAACAAAGCCCTTTTGACCTTCTTTCTGCCATTTCTGCCCGAGATAACCTCTTAACAAAAGGATTATTAGCACCAACTGCTGTAGGAGGGTTATTGTAAAGCCTCATAGACCTTGGTAATGTGCTTGCTGCAGAAATTGGAGCTGTTCGTGATGGCTACCATCCTCCTCTACGATTTGGATTGAATTTTTTGAGCTGATTTTTCTGTTCATAAGCTCAAGCTAAACTCATTGTTTCAGATAAATCAGGAGGTTTCAACAGTTGAACATCCATCCTGATTGAGTCGTCTAAACCTGCCATAAACAATCTCACATGTAAATGTTCAGGAATAAGATCAATTGTCATGGCCAACTTCTCTTGAAATTGGCGTTGATAAATCTCTACTGTTCCTGTTTGGCGAAGAGTGACGAGGTCTCCAATTGGATTGTTGCCCGCTGGTGGCCCAAAACATCGAAAACAATATTGGGTAAAATCAACCCAATTCATCAGCCCTTTAGTCCGCTTTAACTGATGATACCAGAGTTGCGCTTCCCCTAGCATGTGGAATCCAGCTAAGCTTACCTTGTTAGCCTCATTAATATTCTGATTCTCAAATAACTCTTCACATCGGTAGGTCCAAATTAATGGATCTTCGATCCCATCATATGTTGGGAAGTCGATCCCATCATATGTTGGGAAGTCCAACTTGGTGTATCTAGGAACAATATTGTTTGCTGCTATTGTTCTCGTTGAATAACCTGACTGTCCCATTGCAGCTGGTTGCATCACACGTTCTATCCTAGGGTTTGCAATCAGCACTCCCCCTCCCGTAACCGTGGTGGTGCTGTCAGCCTCTATTCCACTTGCGGCTGGTTTAGAGTTAGGGTTTCCCAAACCTTAAGATTGGTTGAGGAGGATTTAAGCAATCCTATCCCCTAACCGCTACTCCAACGCCGACATCTTTGAGTCAATTAGGGTTTCAATGATGTCACGTTCTTCTTGCAATCTTGCATTGATTTCGTCGCCCATAGTGATCGGCTCTGATACCAAATTGTTATGTCTCCTAGTGCAAGATCGAGTCACCAGGCGATTAACTGTAAAATCCAACTCAATCAATTGGGACATTCCTTTTCCCTTCCTTGAATCCGTATTCCTTGAAAGACCTATTTTGATGAATCAGCTAGTCAAAGGGAGCTGAAACCTTGGACCTCGTTAAAGAGAGAATCCGATCTTATAATTTCTTTGATAACTTTCTGGCTACCGTTTTATTTCTCCTATAGCCTTATAAATAGGCTAACTTATTACATTAAAATAGAATTCCTATTCTATAAGGAAACTAAGAAAATAAAAGGAAAG
>JAOTIZ010000002.1:29750181-29761372 GCA_027123425.1 Erythroxylum panamense | reverse complement strand
AGTGTGATGTTTGGTTTTGTCTGTTCTGTCTTGGGTGGCATCCATGTATCCTCCCAGGGGGTATTTGGGTGTTACACTATCACATCATCTTTCTCTCACAATGTAGTTTATATGCCAGATGTGGGGTAATGAACGAATGCGTGGATCCTAGATTTAATAAAGCAAATGCCTCAAATTGAAAACATGCAACATACCTTCAACAACATCTGGGAAGTTCTGTGTCTCCTGTCTGGTGATAACAAAGATCATAGCCTGAGATTGCGGCTGGTTACTCTGCACCTCAGTCCTAACACTAGAACCTATTGAACTGGTTTTGCCTCTACCTCTGCCTCTCTGTCCTACTCCACTAGCTCTACTTTATTGGATAGTAGTCTCAGTCACCGATCCTCCTCTCACTCCAGGCTGTGCTCCCACAGTTACGGGATAGTCTCTAAGCTAATGCTTAAGAGAGTTATAACGTAAACAAGCTCCCGTTAATCTCCAACATTCTCCACTATGTTTCTTTCCATAGTGCTCACAACTAGGCATTTGTTGTGTTTGACCCTATAAGTTTGTCCTACAGATGCCTGACCTCTGCCACTACTAACCTGAAAAACCACCTCTCAGTCTAAATCCTGATTGTCTCGATCTAGTTTGTGATCGGAACGATCTATTTTGGTGTTTATTGAATCTCTTACCAGAATCAACTTAGGACTCACCCTGTCTCTTTATTCTGAACTCCTACCTATACTCTCCTTGCCCATCTTTTAATAACTGTTCAATTCAGATTGAGGCAACTCTCAACTCAATAAAGCTACTTAAATTGGTAATGCCAGTCTCATGTTGATCTGTATATTTATTCTGTTGTCAAACCGTCTACACTTGTCTTCCTCAATCGGAATTAATGTAGTGACATACCCCAGTAATTCATTATACCTCACCTCATACTCAATTATAGTAAGGTTCCCCTCTTCCAAATCCAAAAATTCCTTCATCTTGCTATTCAGGTAAATCTTGGGCATATAGTTTTCCTTGAAAACTTTCAGAAAATCTTTCCACTTCAACCTATAAGGTCGAGTGAGACTGTCAGGAATAGTCTTCCACCACTGATAAGCTGGACCTTGCAGTAGTGAGACTACGTAGTCGAACCTTTCATCAAACTCGTAGTCCATCTGATCAAATACCCGCTCCTTTCCTTCCAACCATCCTTCTGCCTCTACAGGGTCTGTACTTTCGTAGAAGTCTACAACCCCCTACTTTCTAAGCTTATCATACCTCCTCTCTCTCCTCTTAGGAATTCTCGGAGGCATTTGTTCAGATTGAGGCACTGGAGACTCACTATTAGCTCCTATAAACTCAAAGTTAGCTGACTCTGTGACTCGATCTCCTATAGCAGATGACCTATAATAAACAATAATTGTGATCACTATTTGAGTCTCTCACTATATATCATGTCTAAATGCTCTTATATGTCCCTAAGGATGCCAAACCATGTTCTAATATCAAAAATTGTAACACATCACTACCATAGAGCATATACCCGAACATCCAAAGGACATTAAAAAAAATATCCTATGAGAATGGTATGTTAGAGCAATCATATTCACTATTATGGCATCATACAGAACATAAGTATTTAAAAGACTAAATTTCTTCATTTCATTCTCAAACATAAGCTTACAGTGTCATTTCATTTCATAATCCATATATTTACATTACAAAAACATCTAAGAGTTTACTATGAAATGAGATGCTAACAAAACATTCTAACTAAACTCTTCAGACCTCAGCTAACCAGACCTTTGAGTCATTTCTTGTTTCCAAAATTGACATACTAGACTGCTACTAGATTGCTTTAAAAACTAGGTCTCCTCAGTACCTGAAAAAATAACGTTGCAATTTTGATAAGTTTTACAAACTCAATGAGTGAACTATCATTAATGTACTTACTCGAGTCCAATCATAACATCATAAGTATACAACCAATTTCACAAGTGTATCACATTATCTTGAATCAATTTCCATACATTTTTGTTTACCAAATCACTTTATACATCATTTCTCAATAAGCACATTATAATACAAACATGTCATATAATCTTTTCAGAACAATCTAGTCTTTCACCTCAATCATTCATATCATAAACATGCATACAAGTATTTCAGATCACTATATCAACACAATTCAGTACTTTTTTTCAAAATCATTCACATTTACATAAACATAGCATAATGTTATATCAACTCAATTTAGTCATTCTTTACAAAGGTTCACATGATGCATGTAAAGATATATATGCAATGCACTTGAGACTCCATTTTCATTTTTATTTTCTTGTGACCGATCACATATTTAACTATCCCATATTTGTTGTGAATACCGAGCTCATTTTAGATACTATCCCATACCTATTGTGAATACTGGGCTCATTAATCGTTATGCCTGTGGCTCTGTATGTACATTTCTGAGCTTTAGATCTTTTTCACACTAGTTACTTCGGTCACAACTCCTTTATCTGATCATGCATGTCACTGTAATGAAAATTCATCAAATCATATATTATGCTATCAATAACTCATTCAATGTGCACAATCATATGGTACATTCATCAGATCTAAGTTTGGCATTCAAATATAGTTGAGAACATAATTTCCATATTCACATTCAATTTGCAAACACTTCCAATACAATCCTGAATATCAAATTCCTCGGACATTTGATGGCCTGAAATTATCACAATCATATCAATAGCAGTTCAATATCTAACAGTTAATTAAAAACAATTCAAATATAGTGAGGAAACATCTAGGTGTCCTCATTCTTATTTTCATCTTTCTTCTGCTTCTCTTCATCTTCTACAAAGTGGGTTTTAGCTTCTTTTTCTATAGGTTCTTCTAGCTCTTTTCCACTACTAAGAGTGATAGCCTTAAGTTTCTCCCTTAGATTTGCTTCTGTATTGTTTAGAAGACTACCCACATTTCTAGTAGACAATGAATTTGCAAGTTGGCCCATTTAAACCTCCAAATTATAAATAAAAAAAATGCATGATCCTTCACTACTTTCACTAATTGGCCTTTCATCCTCTTATGGACCTCTTCTAATCTCGTGAACTTGGAATTCATCATGTCCATCAAATTATCCAATTTTAAATCCATAACACTGGACTTGTCTTGTTGAAATTCTAGTGGACCTTGATTTCTCAAATAAGTCACTGCATGATTAGACCAAAAAATTGTATGTAGTTCTTCCACCTAAGATTGTACTTGGGAATAAGGGTTATTACCTCCTTGACCAAATTTTGCTCCCATGTAATTGAGTTACTCCAAATTTTTGTTTTACTCTAAGAAGTAGTCAGCTTTGATATGGCTCTATGGTCTGCATAGCTCACATCTGTGCTAAATTGTTTTAAATGGAGCATAATAGGTGGCTTTTAGGTTGTTTAATTGCTTAGTTAAGATGGCAATCTTAGCTTGTGATGCTGTCACCGAATCAATAACAATCATTCCCTTCTAATCCCAGAAAGTTGACTACTATCTACTTTGGTCCAATATCTAAAGATAGTAATTGTTCGTCATCTCCTCGAGCAAATCTTCTATCTCCTCAACTATTTTTTGCATCAATGATCCTCCAACAACTACATCAATAATGCCTAATGTGGGTAGATTGACTTTATTGTAGAAAGTTTGCAACAGTAATCCCTTTGGCAAGTTTTGATGCAGAAAGCTCTTTTGCAACTCCTTAAATCCTCTCACCCTTCATATAATGACTCCCCTTCATTTTTCTTAAAATTTGTAATTTTCTTGATGAATCTTGCTATCTTTGTCTAAGGGAAGTACTTAGCCAAAAAGGCTTGTACTAGCTGCTTTTTGTTGTGATGCTCACTAGGTTGAGTGAATGAAATTACACCTTAGCTCTATCCTTGAGTGTAAAGGAGCTCTCTCCTTGAGTGTAAAGGAGAAGAGCCTCATTTTCGCTGCCTCTTTCGACAACCCATTATATAGAAACGTATCACAAATCTTTAAGAAATTGACCAGATGAGCATTGGGATTCTCATTGGTCAAACCATGAAATTGTGCATTGGTATGTAGCATATTTGTGTCGCATTGAACCATAGCCTCATAAAGTCCATACTGCTTTTTATGATTTAATTCCTCTATCATCGTTGTCTCTATCACTTTTTGATATTGAGCTCTTCGGATTTCTCTCTCTTACCTTGCAATTTTGAGAGTTGAAGTTTGTTCTACCTTGCTTGAACTCCAATTGATTCTCATTCTCATACAATCCCAATCACACAAGAAAGTTTTATAACAATTCCTTAAATCAAAGGAATTCAAATCATCCTAATGTTAAAAACCTTGGCAATAGCACCAAAAACTTGATGAGCAAGTTTTATATATACAACTCTCAATACTATAAGTATATGGATTGTATCATATAGTATTAAGGGATCATTCCCACGAGGACTGTTGGACACCTAAACAACTTGAAAAGAACTTTGTCTAAGGTACTAAGAATTGATTTAAATTAAAGTAAATAATTGAAATTAAAACAACTAATAATAAAACGAAACAAGTAAATAATGAAACAATTAACCTGCAAATAAAATTAAGATTGATCAAGTCTGAAGACTTAGGAACTATTCTATCCTTATTTTGTTTCTCTTTATCTTGTTATTTCAATTTATGATTCATCCAAGAAATCCTAAAATTTTGATTACTTTCTCTCAAGATCTAACTAAGTAACCCTAATTGATTTTGATATTTATAAAATTGTAATCTCTCGATTCACGAAACTACTCATAGCTTGTTCAATTAGGTTTGAAACAATCCTATTAATAGTTAATTCCACAATTAAGACCTCTCTTCAATTGTTCATTAATCTGATAATTGTAGGTCTATTAAGTTACCAACTCTTGTTGTGCACCTTAACATTGATGACTTGATTCACTCTCTCGATTGATTACGAAGTATATGCATGACAATTATCACAAACATTCATCAATATATTGAATTCATCAAGAAATAAGGTTCACAAAATAATTCCATAATAATCCCTAATCTAGATTTAGAAATTCATAATCATGTTATTAGAAATCCAAATACAAATCCAAGATTATGAAAGAAATAAACAAAAAAGAACGAACATTGATTGAAGTCTTGATCTAGAATGCTGGAAATTCTTTCAAGCTCTCTTTTGATCTCCCCTCTTTGATCTTCTTTGATGCAGTGGTTGTTGCCTCTTTTTGGTGTTTTTCATGTTCTTTTATATAGAACTTGAGCATTCTAGGAATGTGTCTAGGGTTTTCTCGCTTTATTCGGTTCCAAAAATAGCCCTAAACCCCTAAAACTCGAAAAAACTTGCATCTAGAAACACCTCCATGCACGATCATGCATGGCATCACGATCGTGACAGAAAGCCATGCAACATTATGATCATGCCTTCCGGCATGCATCCACAATCTTCTTCATTCTTTAATTGCCTGTTTCCATGCATTTATAAACACATCAAACGCGTATTGACATATAACATTAAGATCAAATTATGTTGTAAACCACTCAAACGCTTGGAACATATACAAACATAACAGTAACACAATTTTAAGTATACACATGGTAATAATCTAAAAACACACTTAAACACCAAAAAACACATATTATAATCTACACCTATCAGTTTGAGCCCTGTATCAACTCAAATTTGAAATATGACTTCATAAAATTTATTATCAATCTTTGCACTTACCTTCCCTCCAGCCGAAATCAAGTCTAAGTATCATTTATACCATATTAATATCTAGTTTATAGCTCTACAATAGCTACTTTGCAAGTGTTATTTAATCAAATGTTGTAATTCCTCCGTGGATCCTTCCCTGATACTTTTCATCATTCAAAGGAAAAAAAACTCCACTATAAAAGTTTTGAGATAAAAATGAATTTTATGTAAACATCAATGATGCTTTATACAAATTACAAAATTTTCCAATAATTTATAGATAAGAAAGTAAACATATAATTATTGTTTGTAATACATTTATTAGCTACAAAATTCTGAGGAAAACCTATAAATGCAATGACATATATTAAAGCTTTGATTTTTAATATCACAGCAACTTAATACAATTAAGTTGATAGAAAACTGTTAGACCATAGAAGTTTGAACCGGAGAAATTTTTTTTGAATTTGTTGGAGTGTCAGCAATTCTTAGATGCTTTTTACATGAATTCTTGAGATATTGGGTTTCACCAGAAATCTCTTTAGAATTAATAGCAGGAAACTCAAAACAGAAAGTAGAACAAGATAATGGCAACAGCATTTTGAATGGAGCTCAGCCTGCAACTCCACGCCAATCCTAGGAGAGTCATTCCATTAATATTCAACCAATCAGCTCAGCCAGAGTAGTTAAGAATTGGGTGGTCATATTCTTGATAAAATATCCTCCAAAGCAACAGAAATGCTTTTGTAGTACTGAAATGCACGATCGGCATCTTTGTCTCTTGCTGCAAAATCTAGCTGCAGCACATACCAAAAAAAAAAAAATCAAGCTTTTGACTAGCGAGAGAGACTGTCATCACAATAGCAAGTAAGTTGTTGAAAAAAGGAAACTGCAGTATGATTCACAATGTTACATGCTTGTAACTATTTAAGGTAGTCTTAGGATTGATTCACCATCTGTAAAAAAGTATAAACAAATTTGAACGGTTACTAAAGGGAACTAACATAAATCTTTCAAATGTGTGTAGTTATTCCTGAAGCTATCAGATCAGATGACTGAACAATTTGGTAAGCGACTTTAATTGAAAGAAAGAGCATACAAACTATGTATCTTGGAGCATGCATGGTTGGAAAAATAACCATGGTGAATTGAATTAAAACTAAAATATAAAAATTAGGAATACTTACTTGGCTAACATTGTTGAAAAGAATGGAGTACAACTTCCTTAGTTGGGGCCTCTCTCTTCCAGGTTTGTTTTGGATTATGGTATAGAGATCTTGTTTCAAGTTGGATGAGCTCTTGCGTAGTAACTTCTGAGCTTCAGTCCATGATTCTGATTCCAACAGAGGTTTTACTTCTAAAAGTAATTGAGCATGGCGTCTGATTCCAAAGTCTGCCTCCTCAATCGTTTGTCCAGGAGCAGTTAATCTTAAATCTAATGCAATTGCACTCTGGTGACTAAATCCTGCTTCCTTTTCCGCAAGAAGTGAAACCAATGTTGCTATTGCTACTGTTCTTCTATTGATATAAGAATTTAGAGCTTTAGCGTAAATTCTCCTGGACGTAAAAGAGGGTATCAGGTAGCAACTAAACGAAGGAGAATGACATGCCAGACTTTGCTTAGGGAATACTGGGCTGGATATCATTTCTCAAGTCAACCGCTTGAACGAAAACTAGTACCGGTTATGCTGCAAATGCAAAATAAAATTATAAACTGCTGTAGGACAAAGACGAGAATCCAGTACAGAAGACATGCTTGAGACGTTGCAATGCAAGAATAGTCGCAATACAGAGAGCAAGCATCGATTAAAAGCCGAGTCCTTTAGAATCAAACCGATGGTTAGACAAAAATAGAAGTTACAAACAATTGCAGTTCCATCTCCAATTAGCATTTCATCAATCACTGAGTGAACTATGTTTGGAAACCACAACCTGAAACATTCAAGAATCGACCCTTTCCAGATGGCATCTGACTTCCTTCTCCTATCACTAGCCTATGTATCACAAATCAAAATACAGAAATAACTAGAGCAAAGCAAACCCAAGCAGAAGCAACAACAACACAGCACATATGCATACCATAAATCAGGGGATGCAGCAAATGGGCGAAGACATCAGAGGAAAATGTGCGTCAGTGTAAAAAAAAAAGAAATAAAAAAGAGTTAACGATTTGCAGATAAAGTTATTAAGAAATGTGCAAAACTACTGTAGAGTATTGTATAGAATACTGTTGGAGAGCAAATCATGAAAAGTAGGCTTGAGAAGTATTGTATGCCTCTTAATAAAATGTTCCGTCACTCATGTAGACAGGACATTAAGCGAAAGCAGGAGGATATTAGGTAAAATAAGACTGCAGACAGGACAGTGCACGAGAAGCGCAAACCTTGAAGATAAGGAGCTGCCCTGGGGATTCTTTTGATTCAGGACCGCCCAGTGACTTATGCCTTGTAGTGAAGAGCTGAAGAGATGAAGAGCTCTTTTTTAGCTTATTAACTTATTTTAGCTTACTAACTTTATAAAAAAATTTATTTAGTTGTTTGGTAAAGAGTTGGTTGAGTTGGATTACACCAGCTTCTTTATAGGTGCATTTCAACTAATCAGCTGAAATGTTTTTGTTTAATGTCGGTTTTGCCCAATTTCTCATTTCTCTTATTTTCTCTGTATTCTTCTTCGTTCTTTCCTTGCATCTTTCACATCTATCAAAGAATGATTGTACAAAGCTAAGGGGGATTCATTGGCTTCGGTTTGCAAATGAACACAAGGTAGGCTATCTTGTCACGTGCACTTGTTCATATGAGTATGTAATTATAATCCGTTTCTTTCTACTGTTCCTTGGAAAGTTTTTGTTTCTTTCCATCATTTTTGTTGTGCAAGGGTTTCAGTTCAGTTTTGTATTTGATATGCTATAGTATATGAAATGGTCATCCTTTATTATCAAATTTACGTATCATTTATTTTCAAAATGCAATTCCTCTGCTGTCGATATAGATATACAAAAATTGAGTTCATGTTCAACCTTCAAAATTGAAATTGCTTACTTTCTTTTTCCATCCTTTTGTTTTCTCTGATTGTTTAGTTCTTTTTAGGATGAGTTTACCTTTTCTTAAAGAGTAAATAGTTCCAACTTCTATAAAAGTTTGGCTTTAAAAGTTAATGTGTTATTTTCTTCTAACAAGAAGTTTGGACGCCTTCTTCACTAATCTGGTTCTATTTTCTATCAATTATTATATATGTGTAGGCAGTTTCGTATTTTCTATGCTTTCATCACTGAACCAATTGCTCCCATTTAATTAATTTTGGATGGACATCTACTCGTATCTTTCCATAATTTGTCCCTTATATGCAGCTAAAATTTGTACTTCTGATGGGAATTTGGTAACTTTGATGGCAAACCTTGCAACTAAATCTGGTGCATTGGTGACTTTAGCAAACCTGCGTCCATCGTCTCCTTTTCTCCACCAAGGAGGCTCACTTGGAGTCTCTGGAAAGTAAGGCTTTTGACTTCTGCCCTTCAAAGCTAGTTTTCTTTTTTGATGCTTGTGTATGTATGTGGCTACTTTGTCTTATGTTTCCAAAGATATGAATAACAATGATCTGGTTTCTCATTGAGATGTTTACATTTATGTCAAGTAATCTAGTAAAGTTGTATGATAACAATCAAATCTCACAAAAGTATAATTATCTCCTAGTCAATAGCTCAGTGTTTGCCGGAGAAATTTAGCTTTGGCATTGTGTTGAGCCTGAGAAAAATGTTACATTGAAGTTGAAAGTGAAGGCAACAATAGTTGTAGTCTTTTTATCTTTGTGGCAAAAACTGTTTTAGATCCTATAGTTGTGCCATAAAGAACCCAGGTTGTTGAGGGACAATGCTGCAAATTAGCAAAAGAGAAGTTATGAGGAAAATAGAAGCAAACTTGGAAGATTGTTGTTAGAGAGGAGAAGGGACTTGGGAAGTATTAAGAATAATGGTGTTAAAAATGAGATGGGATTCGGGCAGGGTTGAGAAGAAGAAATTCAATTACTTCAAATTTGTCCTTTAAAAGATGCTTCTCCCTTTATTTACCAATGCAATATTGACTGATCCTCTAGGGATTAAGGTCAATATAAATTTAACTGCAATTGCACGGCGTAATTATAGCTAACACAGGCAAGCATGAGTCGATTTCACGAAAGGTACCTCTTTTGCTGCATTGCAAAGTCCAAAATTCAAAACAACTTGTTGGGACCCCACCTCTGCGAGTCACGTGCCCGACGTCCTACATGACATCTGGACGCGCACCTCACAAGGAAGGTGTGCCCACACCAAGCCAAACGGCAACAAAAGTACTCATCTCACTTACTTTCGAACAAATTTTGGAACATCTCAAAAAGGAATTTCAAAAGGACTTCTCCATAATATTTGTTCCTCTTTTCATTAAGTTTCTAAAGACACCAAAAGCACTCAATTTGGTTTAGACATAAAGAAGTTATGGCCAAAACACTTTCGGCTCTTACTAATCCGAGACTGAACACTATACCCAACTTCACTTCAGAAATTAAAAATCTTAGGGGCTGAAATAAAATTAAATTCCTTCAGAACATTTGTAGATCCATGTCTCTAGTTTATTTTGAAACAAGAATCAAATCAATTGGATCTCTACATATTGAGATATCGCCAAAATACTGAAGCATGTTCAGAAAAATATCCAACTCATACTCTTCTAACCGATCCTCTCACTTTGATTCAATACATCTTTTTCAAATTAATGTCAAAACCTACAAATTTTTATGGAGAGGTAGAGGAATGCCTTAGAAATCCAACGCTTCAAAATTCAGGTTAATCGGAGGTCAGACAAAAACGTTATAAGCAAAAGAGTGGAAGGAGGTCGGTCAAGGGAGGGAAAGGGCAGTGTCGCCCTCGCGAGGGGCGCGAATACAAGGCGTCGCACTCACGACGCGTCGCCCTCGCGACGGACACAAATGCGTGGCGTCGCACTCCGACTCGTCTTCCTCGCGACGAGCGCGACCTCCTGGTCCTTCTTCCTCCGACTACCTAACTTCTAAAATTTATATCTTTTGACTCAGAACTCCAAATTTTACAAATTTGGTACCAATAGAAAGCTAAAAGAAAGATCTACAACTTCTATGAAGAACTCAAAGACAAATTCTACCTCTATCAGGGTGTAAATTCCACATCAATATGGCTGTCCGAAATTGACATCCCAAATAGTATCTCAAACTTCAAAACATCATATCTTTCAACTCCCACATCCAAAAATGGCATACTATATATCATTGGAAAGATAGGAAATTCATATACAACCTTTAAGAAGACTCTTTATACAATTTAGTCTATATCAGTCCAGAATTTCCTTCAAAGCCAGAACACACAAAAACTACCCTTATGAGAACTTGAAAAAAAACTGCAAAGTAAACTTTTGGGAAAATCAACGGCATAACACAAATGTAATCTACATATCTTTCATTAATATCAAAATATGAGTTCTTACAAAGCTTTAG
>JAOTIZ010000002.1:29713470-29738647 GCA_027123425.1 Erythroxylum panamense | reverse complement strand
GTAAATATTGTGTTGTGTGTCTGGGTGAGCCATCGATGATGGTCACTCACTGAGTTCGCAAAACTCACCCAAAATTTACAATTATTTTTCAGGACTCAGAAGAATACCCCGTTAGGCAACAGGCGTATAGCAGCCGCTTGTGAGTGAGAGAAGAGATCAGGATCAGTTCGCGTCTGCCTTAGTGTCTTCTTCTTATTTCTGTATAAATTGTGTATTCCAAATTGTGTATACATGATTAATTGATTTGTATTATGAAAGGGCCCACGTGGTCATTAAATTTACTATTGATTGTGTATGTAAATTGATTTCCGCATAGTATGTTTGTGCTTCAAAAAAAAAAAAACTGAGTTTTGACTAAGTGATATAGCACGCATCCTCGCAGGGCACGGACTCGGATATCACCATCGATGTCGGGTTCGAGTCATGCGGGAGTGGGATGTTACACTTTATGTTCAAAAACTTAATATTATAGTACTTTTAAATATAAACTAATATTATAAAATTAAATAAAAATTAAAAAATATAACTGAGCTGTTTACTATATTCTTCCAAAGCTGTTTGCCATAAACAGCCCCGATGCCTTTCCAATCACATCCACCGGGAAACATGTTACTACCCCTTAGGAGCTGCCACACGGACGACCAGCATCCAAACTGAGTGTACGGGAAACATGTTACTAACCCTTGGGAGGTGCCACGCGGACGACCAACATCCAAACTGAGTGTACTTATCACTGTCCACTGTTCGTTGGCCCCGGAAATTAGTCTCACACTTCTCTTCCGTCAGGTCAGTTCACTATCAGACATTTGCTTTTGTTTCCCTTGCACGCGTGACAAATTTTTTTTTTCAATCTTATGTTAACAACGGACACTTTGTTAGACGGGTTGAATTAGGAAGTTGGTGTTTCATTCTGCGACTTTTGAGCGTACATATTCCGTTATAGAGATTAATTAGTTCTTCCGCTCACAGAATTGTATCCATTCGATTCCGGGGGTTCCTGTATAATTTCCAACGTTTCGTTTTCCTTAGAAATTTGAGGTTCCTGACATTTTTCCTCTTTCACCTATTTGCGCCAGGAGGTTTCAACTTACATTCATGGACCTGACAACTGATGGGTATGTATTTTTCAGGATCGTGTCCTGAACAATTTGATTTCTTTTACTTTGTGAATCTTATTCCCAGATATCCAAGCAGTGATGTTTTAAGAGGGTTTCTTTCCATCTGATGCTTTCCTTTTCTTGTCTCCAATCTATTAGCTAGATTTTAATCAGTTATGTTGTTCTTGGAACAGGTAATGCGCAAAAATGTTTTCTGTTTTAGTGGTGGCAATTTCTTAGCTCCCAACAGGGACCAGTAACAGTTTCAATTTTCATCTGCTTATGACTTTTATACATTTTTGCTGCCTTATAACGGTTGTCATAATATCATCCTAGCAGATGTTCTCTTGGCCGACAAGTACGATGCTTTCCATGGAAATTGGAAAGGTTAGATTATGAGAATATCCTCAAATCTCCTTGTAATGTTATTTCCTGTAAAACAAGGATGAGGTATCCTAGGATGGGTCATTCTCATCTTGGTTATACTGCAATTGGTTGTATGAGCGATGTATACTGGAGATCATACAGCATTCCATCTAGTATGGAGGAATCTTCCTCACTGCAGTCAGAAGAGTCTACAGGTGGCAATGAGCATGCATTGAATGATTCTCCAGAAGACCTACTCGCACAAAAATTGAACAGTGATGAGGTGAATTTCTTCTCCACTACTGTTAAATATTTAATACAACATTTATTTTGGTTCCTGTTAGTTGTAAATTGATATGAAGCAAGAATTGGCTTTAACTTTTCTGAGAGTAGTATTAGTAATAGTGTAACTGGATTGCTCGTGAGAAGAAAACTTGACCTTACCTATTAGATGATAATAAAAGGATTCTGAATTTCCCATTTCTATCTTAATAGACAACATTCAGACCCTTCACTTAATCAAATGCTATGGAATAGTATTCAAAAATATTATATATTATTTACCCTTTCGTGTCATTTCCAGTGATATCTTCTTGATGAATAAGATCTACATTAAAAGAATATGAGAAAATATAATGAGATGAGGAAATGTGCCTATAGCCTGCTTCACCCAAATAACCAATAAACAGAAAGTTGGTGTAATTAGTTAATGTACTGTTTTTTTTTTTGAACTCTAACCATAAACTCCATGACATGTTGTTCACTTCCATGTAATATCCTGAACTTTTCATTGTATTCACTGGATGCCCAATACTGTACTACTCACTGTAAATTAGTGAAATCTCCAAATTGTTTCTAGCATTCTAAACTTGCTTAATTTGACTTGATGTAGAAGACCAATTATGCACGCAAAACATGCATTATTAATACTAAAAATGTATTACTTTGTTAACAGTTAAAGTCACTGCTGGCTGATTCTGAAAGGAGAAGGCTCATTACAAAGCTAAGTGAAGCCAATCAACAAAATCGATTCCTCAAACGACAGGTTCATATATTTTGAATTTAGGGTTCTTAAGAAAAGAAAATGAATTCATAGAATGAGATAGGAATTTCAAGTAAATAAGATGAGGATGTTTGAAGTATCAATTCCTTTTACATACATTGGCTGATCCCTAATAGTTTTATTTTTCCTTAAAGTTAATTCTAAACCTTTTGAATTGGCATCAAATGAATTGTTTTACAATCTAATAATATATGATGTGGTTGTTATATGATAACAATCTATATATACGTATATATTTATATACTGGAGGTATATTCACCAGTATTTGATACATAACACATTCTAGTGAAAATAACTCATAGTTTACTCTTCTCAAGATATTATTTTTAACAAATAAAGATGCAATCAAAATTATTGCTTGACAAAGCCTTCAATATCCATGTAGATATTAATTATAACTGTCTCTTAAATGGTATCCTTAGTACCATGTAATGAAATAATTTTTAAATAGAAGGAGATCCTTAAATAATAATGAAGACAATACTTACTGAATGTTTAGTGGTCATCTCTAAAAATAAAAGAACAATAAATGTGCGTTAGTCACCTTGATTATCAATACCTAATAATGGAAACATTGATATCATTTGATCATGATTGATATTTGTGTCTTATCATGATCTAATAATCTGCTTCAATATATTATGGTATTAAAAAAATATTCCAAGACATTATGTTCAATGTAAGTGACATGGGTTTATACTTTGTATTCCTAATCCCAAGATATTAATAATAGGTTTGTTTCCCGCATTTATGGTTCATGTTCGCATGTATCCAAAATATGTCTATATTTTGCACTTGTAAATTCATCTATTAAGCATAGTATTAGTGATACATTTAAAATCATTTATTTTTATTACCGAAACAAGTTCTTGAAAATATTTAGCTAACTATACCTATTTGAACATGACTCCCTTTTGGTAATTGAATACATAGTTATGGGAACTGTGTTCTTATTTTGGAGTTAACCCAAACTTAAAATTTGAAAGCTATATAAATTCTATATGATGTTGGGTTTATCAAGAATGTTTTATTTGGATATACACATTAGACTCACTTTGTATTATTTAAATTTACAGCTACTTGTCAAGGATGATACCTTGGTGGACTTCAAAAGAGAACTTGCTATGATGGAACTTGAACTTCAGGTTGAATTCCTTATTTCCAATAAATTTATCATTGGGTTTATCTCCAATTGACATTTGAGCCTTATAGAATTGTGTTGACTTCACATGTCTTGCATGTGATCAACCTTTTTTTAATTTAGAAGTATTCAATTCTTTTTGTAATGATATTCCTATAATAGCAATAGTCCTATTTCATGTGACTAATCTCTTCATTTGAAATATTAACATATCATTTTGAAGTTTATTGCATCTCAATCTTGTCGGGCAATTTATGCTCTCTTAGTACATATATTGGAGCTTCTCTTCCAAGCCTCTTGTATATATTTCTTGTGGTTCTTGAGGGAATTGCATCTTTTTTTCTTTGAAACATCATAACATTTCAACTTCCTTATTGGTCTTGTAATGTTGTGTGTGATTAGGCTTTAGTGACGATGTCAGAAGAAGTTGCCCAATCTAGCATTCCAAAAGAATCAAGGAAGATAAATGGAAAGTATATTCAATACCATCTTCATTCACGATTAAAAGGTAAATATGTTCTATTTTTTTAACTTTTTGAACTTCAAGGAGGACAAATTTGTTTTCCCTAAAGATAATGCATTGAGGATTTTTTTTAAGTAGAAAAGCTAAATTTCTTTTCTTATTTATATGGTTTTTACTTGGATATCTATTATTTTGGGAGTGAATATAGGAATACATACAATCCTATGGTCAAAGTTCATTTTCTTATTGCTTTAAGTAGATTTGTATTTGTTTCAAGGCTATTGCATTATGTATTTTTTATTCTTGGTCTGAATTGTTGTTGCAAGCTATTCATGGGAAAATGAAAGAACAAATAAAGGATGTGGATGTTGCACAGTCCAAAGAGATCTCTTTATTTTGGCGTGGCATGGCTGAGGTAAGTATGCAAAATAGTCCTACATGTGCCTCTTGCCATGTATTTGCTTATTTAAAAATTTGTATCCATAAGTGATCTGTTTTAAAATGATACTTCTTTAGTTTCCATATCACTAACAAACAATGGTGAAGCCTTGGCTTTCTTACTTTTTGTTTAAGTGACTGAGTTTTCTATATGATTGGGTTAACTTGATGGCTATAGAGAAATACTAGAGCGAAAATGCATTTTATTCTCTTACACATACAATTGTTTACAAGAACATTTATATATGTATATCTTGCTCTAAAAAGGGAAATTATATAATCAAGAATCGGCACAAAAATACAATAAATAAAATTCTATAACTACTCCCAGATATTGGTTTGATCCATAAATTTCTTAAAGTTGGTGTATAGATATCACACATATCAAACTTGCAAACCAAATTATGAAATAATTTGTTGCTGTCTCTTTTCGCAAACACAATAGCAAGTTATTTTTTTGAATATACATGTGAAACATTTAAAAGCAAATTAGTTCTCTCTCTTTGATGAAATGTTGATCAATCTCCACATGTACTTTGTAATCATGTGGAATGAAATTATGAGATATACTAAATGCAACCTTGTTATCATAGAACAAGGATGGATGATATCCTTTAACAATTACTATTCTTCCATAAGCTTTTTCAACCATAACAATTCATGAAAACTTGTGGTGCTATATATTTTACTTTGCACTAGATCTTGCAACCATAGTATATTTATTACTTCTCCAAGTGACCAAATCTCCACCTACGAGTGTCCAATAATTGATGTTGATCTCCTTTGCATTTGTAAAAGCTCCTCTATTTAGAAGTTCATTCTTAAATAGGAGAAGTCCTTTACCCATAATTGATTTTTGAATATCTTAAAATGCAAAAAATTGCTTCTAAGTGAGAATCATAAGGATCATGCATGTATTGACTTGCCAGACTTGCAGCATATGCTATGTTTGATCTAGTGTGTGGGATAAATCAATCTTTAATCAACCTTTAATATCTCCCCAGTTCCACATATTTACCAGCTCCTAGTTGTAATTTGGTTAGCTTTAATAGGAGGGTGAGAACTTTCTCCTACTTCTACTCCTACTAACCACCCTCATTCGAGCTTTCTTCTACTTCTATTGACCAATCTCATCCAAGCTTTCTCCGACTCCTAGTGACCAAGCTTAGCTAGTGCATCTGTTGAGCTTGGCTTGTGCCTCCTGGTTCTTCTCTGAACTCGTAATTCCTCTTCTGAACTTATTGTTCCTTAGATTCTTTTGAGCTCTTTTGTTCGCCATCTTTCCAACCTCATCTTAATTGGAAGCGACTGTTTAGTGAGTCTTCTAAAATTACTCTCCATTGTTGTTCTCCATCTTTTGCTAGTAGTTGTTTCATTGTGGCACCTCCTTTTGAGAGACTTAAGTAGGGAGCTAAAAATTGGTCTTCTACTATTGTTGGCTTCTTCATAGGGAAGCGGCCTGCATTTCTTCTAGTCAAGACTTGGGCTTTAAAACATTAGAAAAAGTCGATGTTTGGATGATGTTCTCCTAAATGAAGATAGCTTGTTTCTCTTCAAGTTCTCTTTAATTGCAGGTGCTTAAGAGGTGTTAGAGGTTGGATTGTGGCATTTTAATAGTTTACCTCTCTTCATTTAACTCTGGAAACCTGATGTCAATCTCAATAATATCATACATAATCATATACTAATTTGGATAAATTTCTACCAGGTTCCCCTATAATACTTGTCCACCAAGAGATTGAGCATGTTGGCAAGCTTCATTGGGAGGCCATCTGTATCGATGAGGCTACTGCATCTAGAAGTATTATTGGTTATGTCAAAGTTTGTGTTTTAGTTGAAATGAAGCAAGAGCTCCTTGGTTCTATTCCTCTACTAAGGTTGAGTGAGAATGATACCTTGATTGAGGATTCTATCAAGGTATCCTATCAGTGGAGACCTTCCCTAAAGCAACAAGGGATGATCTGGAAAGCTACAAGAAAATAGTTTCAAAGAGGCAATTTCAATGAGTTCATAGGAATTGATAATTAGGCAGAGCATTTCTCTGGAAAACAAGGGTCTCAAGTGGATAAAGATGATGCTGTTCGTTTTGCTTCTCCTAGCTTGCCCAATGAGGTACTCTAAAAGTACAAAACATTCTCAAGGTGGACAGCAAGGGAATTCAATTTACTCAAACTTCTAACTTAGAAATGGAAATTTCCACAAGTAAAGGGCTTGGATCTGATGCTTCTTGCTCCTTGGTACAAAATGAGATGGTCCCTTCGGACACTATTTAAAAAGATACTAGTTTAGATACCCGAATTTTCTCTTATGAGGAAGGATTGATCTCCCACGATAGTGGTAATGCCAAGGATGGGTTTAAAAATTGATGAGAAAGGAGTTTGTCACAAGATCAAGGCCAAGCCTTCCAATTCAACCTTTATGCTCCCCCAATGCCAATTGTAGCTTGGAACACTAGGAGCTTTAATAGTCCTAAAAAGCAACAAGTAGGATATGTGATGTAGGACAAATAGAAGAAGTATTAACTAGCAGCTAAATATCACAAAATTAGGAAATTTGACTGATATTAGGCTGTTAGAATATCAATTTTGAGGACTGGATTTTGGCTAGGAACTAAAATTTTAGATTTTGTATAGCTGGGGTTTTAGGGTTTGATTGCTGAAAATTTAGGTTTAGAATTTCAGGGTTTAATATGGCTGAAATTTAGGATTAGGATGGCTGAAATTTAGGTTAGGTTTGCTGGAATTTTGTAAGGAACACAAATAATAGATAGTAGAAATCAAGAATCAGTCTTAGGATCTAAGAATCATTTTTAGTTGAGGGCTGGATTTTGGCTAGGAATGCTAAAATTTTAGATTTTGTATAGCTGGGGTTTTAGGGTTTGATTGTTGAAAATTTAGGTTTAGAATTTCAGGGTTTAATATGGCTGAAATTTAGGTTAGGTTTGCTTGAATTTTGTAAGGAACACAAATAATAGATAGTAGAAATCAAGAATCACTCTTAGGATCTAAGAATCATTTTTAGTTGAAAAATTAAGTTTGTTGAAAAAATTTCAGATTGCTTGTTATTGAAGGGATGGATACACACATATTTATGGAGACCTTTTTAGAACTTATTCTACTAAGCAAGGATTCCTAACAAATATAAATCTTATTCTAATAAAAATTTTATAAGTCCTAAACAACTAGGATAACATATCTAAAATAGAATAACATATTGTACCACTACTTCCTATCTAATAAAGAATCCTAATAGAATCTAAATTTCAGCCTTTATCTCTGATATAAACTCAATTCTCAATCCTCATCCTACTAAATTAAAGCTTGTGGTTGACTAATCTTTCCTCTTTTATTTCTTTTATAGACTTTTAGTTCTTTTTTATCAATTCTTCTAACTTGTCTGAAGTCGTCCTTGACGTAAAATGTGATAAATACTGATCGTATAAGTTTGGATCCAAGTTCTGAAATTTTGATTCTAAAATTCAAGTACTATTAGAAATCGATCTTTCTTTCCACTTCACAAGAAATTGTCTCTGTCTTCCATCTATTGTGGCTACAATTTGTTCTTTAAGAATATCCTCTGTCTCCTCTTTAAGATGGGGAATGGTTGGAATTCTTACAGCTACAATAAGAGATTGCGTATCATTATCCATGAGAAATAGTTAAAGTTTGCAATATTAAAGATATGACTGATTCCCATGTCATTTGTTAATTCCAAAAACATAAGCATTAACACTAAAGATCTTATAAGAATCAGCACTCTGTGAATGAAATTTCTTATATTTTCTTTTTTGAAAATGCTCTGGACGAATCCTAACTATCACCATATCCTCGTCATTGACTTCCACCAATGCTGATCAGCATGTTCTTTGTAAGACAAATTGTTGGTTATTGTCATTCGTTGTATCTCATAAAAAATGTCCCTTCTGTGTTTTGCAAAACCTTCAGCTTCAATACTAGTGTTGTTTGTCGTAAAGAAACTAGAACCACAAGCTTCTTTGGTTGAACTCCTGAGACTATCTCAAAAGGACTCTTACCATCAGACCAATTTATAGAACTATTATACGCAATTTCTGCCTCAGGGAGAATTAGGTCCTAATGTTTTACATTTTCTCCAACCAAACATCTTAACAAATCTCCTAAGATTCTATTCACCAGCTCTATTTGTCTATCAGTTTAAGGATGGAAATAACTTGAAAATTGAAGCTTAGTGTTCAATGTTTTCTATAGAGTTTTCCAAAATATAACTCATAAACTTCACGTTATGTCCAAATATGATGGTTAAACGTAATTCATGGAGACGTAGAACCTCTTTAAAGAATAATTTATCAGTGTGGATAACATTAAAAGTGGTGGACAATATATTTGTAAATGGTTTCTCTACAACGTAGGCATCAAGAACGTACGTATTGCTGCTTCTTGTAGTTAGGTGCACTAACTTGCCATCATTGCAAAACTTTGACTTTTTATTTGCACTCACAGCTTCTTCTTTATTCCTTTGTTGTACTAACTGTGCATCTTCATTCAAGTCTACTTCTCTTTCATCAACCACGACAACTCAATCTTCATTTACAACACTAATATTATCATCAAGTTTTGAACCAACAAGCTCCGAAACCCCATTTTGTTGTTGGTTAAACTTTTCAGCTCCATGTTATATTATTTTAGCTTGTTGTCCTATTCTGTTAACCTGTTGAGCTGTTTCTTCAGCTTATTGTTTAAGTGCTTGAACTTGTTTTCAATTGTTTCAACTTTAGGGTTTGCCAACACTTTGATCATCTCATATTGTCAAACTCTCCATGTCATGATCATCTTCCATTGCCAAACTCTCCATATCATCAAGTATTTGGGCACCTTCTACATGTAGGCTTGAAGATTCAAATTAATCCACTAAATTGAAGGAATTAAAATCAATACATGATTTTTCAGCAAAGATTTTTCCATACATTGTGTGCTGTTGATCAATATCAGTCCCTTCTTCTTGCTTATAACCACATTGTCCATCAACTATAGGTTGTTGGTTGGTATAGTTTTTTTTTGTGGGAGTTTTGACTTTTAGGGAATGTATGTCAAGGTTATCTATCATCTCCAAAATTTGTTGAACATGTTTTCTTATGGAACTTGTTACATGTAAGTTGGATTTTGGAGCACCTTGTGAACTATGATCATCAAGCCCAATTTTTTTACAATATTTAGAAGTATTTCATTTTGCTCTAGGTTGTTGAATATTCTTCTATAAGCCCTTCTATTACATGTCGCAATTGTAAACTAAAGCTCTGATACCAAATTGATGGAGGAAAATTAGAAGAATTATTAACTAGTAGCTAAAAATTACAAAATTAGGAAATATGAATGATATTAGGCACCTGGAATATCAAGTTTTAAGACTGAATTTTGGTTAGGAATATAGCTGGGGTTTTAGGTTTTGATTGCTAAAAATTTAAGGTTAGAATTTCAGGGTTTAATGTGGCTGGAATTTAAGGTTAAGATGGCTGGAATTTAGGTTAGATTTGCTGGAATTTAGTAAGGAACACAAACAATGGAAAGTAGAAAACTAGGAACCACTCATAGGGTCCAATAATCACTCTTAGAAAAATGTATCACATCTTCTAGTTGAAATCTCAAGTTTATAGAAAAAAATTCAGATTGCTTGTTATTGAAGGGCTTAATACACACACATTTATAAAAAAGTTTTTAGAACTCTTATTCTAGTAGGAAAAAGGTTCCTATTTAATAAGGAATTCTAAAACAAGCTAAATTTCAGACTTTATTTTTTATGTCAACTCAATTCCCAATCCTCATCCCCACCAAATTAAAGCTTGTGGTTAACTAATCTTTCCTCTTTTATTTCTTTTATAGACTTTAAGTTCTTTTGCATTAGCATGACTACGTGAAATCAATAAAGCCATTAATCTTTGGCCTTGTGGAAACCAAAAAGCTGAAAAATGCAAGCTAGTTTGCTTTCTTAATAAGAATTGGAAGATTATCACAAATCATGAAGCTCATTTCTATGGAGAACTGTTATTGGATATGATCCTGAGAGAATTTTCATCCTCTAACTCTGTCATCTTAGATCAGTGTATAAATCTACAAGTTGAAATTTTGGGATCAGGTACAATTTGGATCTCTTTTATCTATGCCTCTAATTTTGCTTTCCAAAAAAATTCACTATGAAATGATCTAAGGCACTACTATAGCTTAATCAAGGAACCGTGAAAAATGAAGGTCTAGTACTCTGTAAGGTAAAATATCTTGATCTCTTGTCAACAATTGATTTTGCATAATCAGCATCTATATATGTCTCAAATACTAGAACTTCATTTCTCTTAAACAAATACCTGTTTTTTTGTGTCTCTTTTAGATATTGCAATACTCTGTCAGTTGCTTCTTTTAGGCTATGCATGCATTGACTTGTCATATTCACTGCATATTCTATATTTGGTTGTGTGTAAGATAGATAAATGAGCCTCCCTACAAGGCGTTGATAATTTTCCTCGTCTACTGTGACATCCTTCTCTGCCTTTTCAAGTTTAATATTTGGGTCTGTCAAGAGTACTTGTTGGTTTGCATAAGAACTCATTAGTAGCATGGATATGATATTGTCCACATAGATTAATTTAAACAATTTCACCTTTTTTTTCATTTTAATAAATAAGTCATTGTATACCTTTCCCTTTGAGAAACTATTTTCGATTAAATAAGGGCCTAACCTGTCATATCATGCTCTAGTTGCCATAAATATCTTTTGTCTATATGCTTAGGTGCATCATACTTTCAAAACCTAAAGATTTTTCTATGTATGCCTCTTCTTTAATGTAAAGGATGTAAATTTATTCCGTCTTTTTGGTTAAGCATTTGTACAGGTGGGTTCACAAAAATGATATATGTCCATTAAATTAACTATATTTATTTATTAATATTTATATTAAAAATGAAAATGATATACAATCATATGTATTTCTTTATTAGTAATCAATAAATATTAATTTATTATACTTATTAATAATTAATTATATATTTATTAGTTTTATATGCTTATAAATAGTATCATTAAATTTTTATTTACGATGTACTAATACTAATAAATAAGATAACTAATTCGTTTTGTATTTTATTTTACGAATAATTAATGATCAATTTGATTATTTTTCATTGTTAATGATACTTAGAACTCTATTCAATGCAAGAATAAATTGATTTAGTCTCATCATGCACATGTAGAGACTCACTCATGCATTGTAAATAATTCTTCAGCTTCCAGTTTTCCCTTTAAGCCTTCATTTAGTAATTTATGAGTTTCCTTATATTGAGAAGTAGTTTTGTGTTTTCACCTCAACTTAGAGGTGAAAAAAAGGAACCTGATTAGATGTTAAGGTTAGAAGGGTGGCGGTTAGCTTTACTAACTTAAGCTTACAAAGAGAGATGGAGGCTAGGGTTCATAACCGTGCTCTAATATCATGACAAAAGAGAAATATAAGAAGGAAAATGGATTCTCTTGTGCGTACTGATATTTATAAGCCCTTTATTTATACATGTATACCTTACTCGAAATAAAGAAATCATATAATCAATTATTAATTCATAAATATAGTAATCAAACCTAAAATTGCTTCTAATACTGGACTGGTCATGAAAAGCGATGATCAAACGAGGACTGGTGAACAAACTTGATGATAGAAAAAGGAACTGTTGCCCTTCATGGCATTTTAATCTGTATATCTATTTACGCTATACCTAGGTTTCATCAGTCTTGTCTTACTAAGTTAAATAGTCTTTTTGTCTTGTTTGGTACAGTGCACTGCAGCTTGATTTCCAATTCATCATAATCTATTGTTTTTGTGTCTATGCATCAATTTGTACATATTTTCAATTATGAGTTCTCTTCGTTGGACCTTGATCATCTAAAAGTCTTTAAGCAAGTTGAACTGGCCTTGGACTATCAACTGAGGGGAGAGGGAATTAAAGAAAGAGGAACTGAAATAATTCAACGGGAACCAGCTATATTATCAAATTCATCGATGTGGAACATAGATAATAACTGTCACATGTAGCCTGATAGTATTTTTGGTCCTTTAGAGTATTTGACAGAAAATTCATATATTCTCAGAGTGTACAAGTAATGGGAAGCTTTGATGGTTGGAGTCAAGGCGAGCAGCTGTCATCGGAATATGATGGTTCTTTCACCAGGTTTACTGCAACGTTAATGCTTAGACCTGGAAGGTATGTGTCCAGATGCTTGATCTTCTGTCTTCTCCATCATATGATGCTTAACATCAGATGCTTTTCTTTGTAAGGTATGAAATTAAGTTCCTGGTTGATGGAGAATGGCTACTCTCACCAGAATATCCTACCATTGGCGAGGGGCTGATAAAAAATAACTTGCTAATTGTTGAATAGTTTATATCCTTGCAGTTCTTGTTGTATAAGAACGTACTCGACCTTAGTAGCCTGAGCTTTCTCTCGATATATCTCTGCCAGCACTACCAGCTTATTGTTCTATCTTTTACGTAACTACTGTAAATTGTAGAAGCTTGACAGAAAATGTACTTAGATTTGGTTAAACTGGTCAAGGAATTAGATGTAAAGGATACTTTCGAATGATTAGGTGTTCACTGTTAACAGTAGTTGCTTTTTAATGGGGAAGAAAGATAGAGATCCAAGCTCTATTATACAATTTAGTTGCATCTTTCTGAAATGGTACAAAGTTGCTTGGACTAATAACAGAGTCAGCCGAAATCAAAAAGCCGTTTTCTGGGTCATTTACACTCCATTGTGTTGAATTCGTAAAGGCAAATTGGACTGTGGAGGAGGGAAAGATGAGAGGTAGTTTGCTGGCTGAAGGGTCTAATCCTGTTCAATTTAACAGGGATTTTACAGCTAGAATAATAATGCGTGAGAAAATAGTATAAACTATCAAAATTAAAATTTTGTTCTCCTTCAAATTGAAAAGATGAGTAAATCTCTATAATTAGATAAAAGTTTCAATACATGCAATTTTGACATTACAAATTAATGATAATAACAAGGCTTTTGGTTCACTTTCACTTTCAAGAATAGATAATGTCGGGCTAGATGTATATATTTAATAGGTAAATGATATAGACCTACTTAGTCTTTAAAATTCTCAAGAAAAAGGCTTTTATTTTTAATTTTCTAAAAAATCTATCTTTTAAACATTGGCCAAAAATTAATAATGAAATATACTCGGAATGAATATTATACATAGACTAATCAAATGTCCTTGACTTGGTAATCCAACTTAGTTCTTAAGTCTAACTCAAACTAATTAAATCTGACTTAAATTAATAATTTAACATAATTATTATAAATATGTTAAATTATTAGTTTAATGTGGAGAGAGAACTTTTTGTAACAAAGCAAAAATCTTTGCTAATATCACAATAGGATGAGTTTCAGATTAAGGAAAGAAAGTTAATTCCACGACTCTTCTTTGGAGTACTAATCCACACATGGGTTAAGCTACTTGGCTAGCTTAAAAGGTAGGCCTTTAAACATGGACAAACACAAAATAACCTTGAAGAGGAAGGCTATACTTGATATGCTTGGAGATCCATAATTGTTATATTTGAGATTCATTTGTCGGGACTAATGGTTTATAATCATTAGGCATATCATAATCTAGGCTAAATGACCTAAACTTATATGATTGTTTTCTTGATTAATCTGCTTTCCTAATTTATAATGTGACTGTCTAATTAAATTTAGAGAGTTTATTTTAGGTTATTTGATAGCTAGGTTTAATTAACGAGCGTCTCTTAATTAAACACGACCTAAGCAAAAATCAGGGTTAATAGAACTTGTTGTTAATCTACGATTAATAATGGATAGGAGAGGTATAAGAATAACAATTCAATGAAATATGTTTAATTGGGTGTAAGCTGAGATTGAACCAAAGAATTGGATTCCTAACAAATTTATCACTTTCATCATTTTCAAGATTTTCTTTAATTTGTTTTCATTAGCTTAGTTTCATTTTTATTTTCTTATTTCAAATCAAATAAACCCCCCATAACCTAAACACAGGATATTTTTATTTCAAAAGTTAATTGAATACTCTCTGTGGCTCGACCTAGACTCACTACTGCTATAGTAATAAGTCTAGTTTATTTTGCATAGCGTTACAATGCGCTAATGTCACTATGGCAGACAAACCAAGGACAATTTTTTATTATACTAGACTAAACTTGACGGGAGCGAAGTCCAGCATTGTTAGACCAACTGTGAATGCCAATGTTTTTTAGATCAAGATGAGTATATTCAGATGGTGAATAGTTTGTCCAATTTGATGGACTATAAGGCAAGGAAACAAACACACACATCTCCAATTTTCTAAAGATTTATGATGTCTTCAAAATAAATGGAGATAAAGATGATACAATAAAATTGCGATTATTCCTTTTTTCATTAAGGGAAAAGGCCAAGCAATGGTTAAATTTGATGTCACGATCATCACTTACTACATGGTATCAAGTTGCAAAAAAAATTATTAAAGTATTACCCACCAGCTTGACTACAAAGTTGAGGAATGATATCTCCTCCTACTTCCAAGTTGATTATGAAACATTATATAATACATGGGAGTGATTCAAGGAGATGTTGAGAAAATGCCTACATCATATTCTACTGCTTTGGATACAGATCCAAACCTTTTATAATATGCTAAATTAGAACACAAAGCAGACAATAGATGTAGCAGTTGGAGGTACTCTCAATAATAAGACTCCATAAGCATCCCAAGACCTTATTGAGGGCATGAAAATGAATAATTATCAATGGTACTCTTCTTAAGCCAGAATTAATAAGCCAACGGGAGTGTATAAAGTGGACGTAGCAATGTAGTGGCTCAATTGGTGAATTATGTGGAAGTTATAGGTAGAAAATTTGACAGAATAATGATGAATCTACTAGGGCAATTTATGCCATGTGTTGGCTAGATCATCCAAGTCAAAACTATCAAGCAATACAGCCTGAGCATGTAGATTATTTGGGGAATGCTCTTAGACCACAAAACAATCTATTTAACAATACCTATACTATCATATGGACGAATCACATGAATTTTTCTTGGGAAAATTAAGGGCAATCAAGGAATAACCCTCAATTAGGATTTCAACAACAAACATCTCAAGCTAAAAAGCCTGCTTTAGATGAGATGATGATGAAGATTGCTCAAAGGTTTTGAAGCAAGACATCAATAATTGAAGTATTCTATATGTAACTTAGAAATTTAGGTTAATTAAATCGTCAAATTTGTCTTTGAAAGACCAAAAGGGAGTTTGCATATTAACAGAGAAACAAATCCTAAAGAATGAGTAATGATGATCACTGTAAGGAATGAAAAAGTGCTTCCAAAAGGAGGAGACTACTAATAGTTAAGTAAAATCTAAAGTGAATGCCACTTAGAGAAAGTCAAGGAATATCACTTGTCATCCTTTATCCTACTAAAGTGAAGAAAGATCAAATGGATGTATAGTTTGGTAAGTTCCTTAAAATGTTTAAGGAAATCCAAGTTAACTTACATCTTGTTAAAGTCCTTATGTAGATGCCAAATCACTTGAAATGTTTGAAGAAGCTATTATGAAACAAGGGAAAGTTTAAGCATATTTCAACTATAACATTAAGTAGAAGGAGCTCAAAATTTTTGAAAAGTAAGCTACCAAAGGAGCTCATTGATCCGAGGAGTTTTAATATCCCTTATGAAATTGGTAGTTTAAAATTAGATAAGGTTTTAGCCAACCTAGGGGCCAAAATTAACACGATGCCTTATACATTATTTAAGAAACTAAGGTTAGGTGACCTTAAAAGTACTAGGATAAGTGTGTAGCTAGTAGACATATTAGTAAATTATCCTAAGGGAGTTATGGAAGATGTTCATATTAAGGTTGATAAGTTTGTCTTCCCAATTGATTTTTTGATTCTTAAAATAGAGGAAGATGTTGAAGTACCTTTAGTCCTTGGTCGACCTTTTTAGCGACTGTTAAGTCAATACTAGATGTTAACGAAGGTAAGTTAAAATTAAGGGTTGAGGATTGTTTTTAAAGTTTCTAATGTAATGAATCATGCTTTTAAATAAATTGATGTAAGTGAGTCTATTGAGTCTAGTAATGATTCATTTTCTGTTAGTTTTCAAGACTCTACCTTTAAAGGTTCACTGGAATTGGTATAAGTTTAAGGCAATAAATTGAAAGAAAAATAAGACAATTGGAAACAATAGGCAACTTATTTGGAGGTCATGGAACCTATGGCAAGACTACAAAAACCTAATTTGTATAAGCTACCTTGAACATGAAAGGTACATTGAGCTAGAAATGTTAAACAACAGTTATATGTGAAGCAATCAATGAATGAGGATAGGCCTTATTTTAAATTCCATGTTATTTTGTTTCTATTTTGATGAGTTTTGATGTGTTTTAGGTTAGGAAATTAAGCATCCTAAAGTGAGTGTGCATCTTTATTATGTTAGGGTATAAATGTTAATGTTTCACAACTTTGAGTGCAAAAATTTAATGTTTGTTCAATTATTTTTCATGTTTCATACGTTTATAGAGAGCTACACACCCATGTAGACTTACATAGTTAGTCACATGCCATAGTAACAGACCGTACAAGTCTGTGATGGCTTACACACCTCTCTTGGATTTTGAAGAGTCTATGTCATGTAGCCAACCGTGTAAGTCCCTGACAACTTTAAATTTGCCTTATCTCTTCAATTTTCTCATTCTCTCTTTTTATTCTACTCTTATGCCATCACCCTCTCAATCACCCAACTGATTTCTTGTGTTTTTCTTGCAAATTTGCGATAACCAAGAAAGTATTCTTGTTAATTTCAATTGTTTATGCATAAATAATTAGGTATTTTGCAATATTAAGGGATTTTTCACCCTAAAAATGCTAGGGTTAGGATTTAGAGATTTTATGAAAATTTGCATGATTTTGTTATTAGTTGTTGCTTAATAGTTGAACTTCATCCTTACTTATATGATTTAATGATTCAATTTGATAAATTGCATGCAAATTGGATGAAATTTCACTTGAGACATATAATAGATGGATGGGGGATCTTATGATGCAGATGACAGGCCATCAAGAGATGACTTTTCAAGCTCCATCATCTAGAATGGCTTGGTCTTCAACCCCTCCACATTTTAAGGATAGACGAATTGAGGACCCTCTATCGACAGATATACTAAAGTCATAAAAGGATTGAGGGATGCTTCAATTTGGTATTTCTTTCCTTTCTCTCCTTATTTGTTTATTTTTCTTATTTTATTTCCTTTGTTATTTTATTTTTGTCTAAACATTAGTGCAATGTATTTTATGTTATTTCTATTTTCATATTTCGTATTTATCTTCTTTCTTATTTTTATTTCCTTTAATCGTTTTATCCCTTTTTATTTATATTTTTCAAGGATAATTGTACATAATATCGGATGGATCCCTCATCAAATCAGAACTTTGTAATTCTTATTAATCAAGGAAGTACCAATTTCTTACCCTTTCTTACTTATTATTTAATATGCTTATATTGTGTACATTAGGAACAATTTACAATTTTAAGTATAAGAAAGGAGATTATAAATTTCTTAGGCTTATTATAATATTTTTATTAAATCTTATTAATTGATATTCCACATTAGTTAAATCTACCCATAAATACTTGAGATCATTATTGAGTATTGGATTGAATTAGTATGCAAAAGGATTAGAGTTAGAATAAACTTGCATGAGAGTTAGAATAAACTTGCTTTTATAAGTCATATTTTTAATAATTAGTGAGATAGTTAATTTGAATGAAAATTTTATTTTATTTACCCATATAAGATCATATTTTGTTTGTGTGAGTTTTTTAACATCATGGCAAATTTCATCATTGTTTGAACTCTTTTATTGTTTCATGTGTGTTATGATCATGCATGGTTGGATAATTCTAAAACTTAATTTTATTATACATAGTGAGAACACATATGTTGAATTAGAAGCATTTAAATCATAAAGGCACTTAGATTAAGCCTTTGTTTAGCCTATTTTCTTAATAATTATCCCACTATATTTTATCCCTTGAGAGTAACCAATTTTGAGGGTTGGCCTTTTTCATTGATTATAACCACGTTATTAGCCTTTACCTTATTTTTCTTGGAAGCCTTTTTATTGTTTTGAATCCTAAAAGTATTTACATTTACTTGATTTCTTTAAGGTTGAAATTTGAAAAGGTTTAATTTTTCTTTAATTGATAATACATGATGAATGCTCGAAAAAAAGAAAAAAAGTTTTTAAGTTATAGTACCAATAGGCATGATATGACGGACCTATATTGTGAAAGATTAAGTTTATTATAAGTTTGTTTTTGTAAATTTCTTTCAATTTTATCACTATTTAAAATATCCCAATCATACCTTACCTTATCCCCATTAAAACCTTATATAAAGACCTTTTGATTTTTTCTTTAGTTTGCTTATAAGTGGTGAAAATATGATAATATTGCAAGCTTATGGTTAA
The DNA here is from genome assembly GCA_027123425.1 of Erythroxylum panamense. Lineage (NCBI taxonomy): Eukaryota > Viridiplantae > Streptophyta > Magnoliopsida > Malpighiales > Erythroxylaceae > Erythroxylum > Erythroxylum panamense. The sequence continues at coordinate 29,719,566 of JAOTIZ010000002.1, read as the reverse complement.
GGATTCTTGTACGCATTGATTTGAGAGTTTTTATACTTTTCACCTTAAATACTTGGGCACACTGAGTGAAACCTTAGTGAGAGTGGAAAGATTTGTGCTTTTGACTTCAAAAAGATTGTTGATGTGATTACTATTGGTATTGGCTTATGAAGTTAATTCTAAGATAACTTGAACATAATTGTGTGTTAATTTGATTGATATGATATGATGATTTCGACTATGGATGGACAAGTTAAGATTAATAAGGGATAAATGTTTGTAAGATTAATGATTTATATTATGATTTGCTTGAGGACAAGAAAAAGTTTAAGTGTTGGGATGTTTGATAAATGATTATTTAAATATATTTATATACTCATATTTAACGTGTTTGCCGTTTTATTTTTATAGTTTTTGGTGCTTAATTCACTTCAAGTAAGTTTATAAGTGATAATCGTCTTCATGGACTAGAAGGACAATAATTTAGATGAAATAGTGGCTTGAAACAAATATTTGAAGCAATTTGAAGATGCACAATCATGTACAATGATTGTGTAAGTCTCTATAAATATATGGAGATTCGAAGAATATTGTTTCCGATTATGTGGAGTTACACGACCTTGTACATATATGTTGCCTATGTAAGTCTTTGTGCTTGTCTAAAATTACAAATTTAGGTGTTTTTGGAGATACAATGTCACCAACACGCCCATTTAAGTTGATCGTGTATATCATAGAAACCTTAGCTTTTATTATAAAAGGAAATGAATAAATGCAAAACAGGAGGAGGCGACTTTTAGAGTAATTTTAAGTTGTAAGAAACATAGAGAAGCGATAGTCCTGAGCTAGGGAGGAGCAAAACACGAAGATAATCAAAAGATTTGATAGAGAGCTCTATACAATCCAAATTGTAAAAAGATCCATTAGAAGAAAAAGAGAAATTTTGAATTATGATTTCTTTATTTTCTAGTTATTCTTCCAAATATTTGTTATTGATTTCTTTTTCTATGGATAGGAGCTAAGTTGTTTAGTATCTAGGGGTGATGAACCCTAAGTTGTGATAATAATATGGTTTGATCTTTTATTTAATGCAATTTTATTGATTGATTGATTTATTATGATTCAATTTTGTGTTATATTCTTATTCTAATATATCCAGAATATTAGTTCATGATTTAATTTCACATGATTGAGATTGAGAAATCCTTTTGTGTAAATAGGTCTACCACAATCGGAAGGAATTGCATGTAAAACTAGAGATTGGTCAACATAAATCCTTTGGATTATGGTCAAACTTAATAATGAAATTGATAAATGTATAATGCAATCCTAAGGGTTAACTAGAAAGATTTATGTTAAACAACTAATATTTTAGTTATTAATAGTCTTGAGAAAGATATTAACATAAGATAAAAATTTTCACATTCCAAAATTAATTATTTAATTGCATGATAAAAGGTTAATATTTATGAATTCTTAAAGGGATTTATTACCTAGGCACTATTATTTGATGTTGACTTTTGCAGTTTTTCCTTGTTCTATGTTCATTATTGTTTTAAATCTTAGTTTATTAGTTTATTTTATTTTTAATTAAAATCTACAATTTGATTCAACAGTTAGATAACAGAAAAAGGTCATTACTAGTACTTACAATCCTCACATAATCGACCCGTACATGTCTTTGTTAGGTACAACTATATCGTATAATTGTGGTAGAACTTATAAATCTTTATAAGTGCAAAACATTCTCAGTCAAATAAACATTGGGATCACTTCTGATTCCATACTTTGGTGCTTTCTCACCATTACTTCTAGAATTCATATCTCCTATAAGAGGTGTGTCCTAAGTTGCTTCCAAGTTTTGAACTCTTCTGTTTGAGTTATTTCTTCCCCTGGGTCTATTATACTTGGATTATATCCTTCGGTGTTCTTGTTACTATCAGCTTGATTGTAGGATTGAGGGGAATTATGCATCTCTCTTTTGTTTTTTTAGGAACCAGAGGAATTGGGATGTTACATGTTGCACTTATTTTGTTCCTAGGTTTCACACCTTGGCTAACTTCAATGTCCCTAGTTTCCACATTTAAGTAATAGCTATGGTAAAATCTACCCGATCACCATCTTCATTTAGCTTTTTGATTTTGATGGAATTTAGGTAGTCTTTAACAATCCCCAATACACGAGCAAAGCCAATTCTTTTAATATTTGTTGTGTTTTTTTTAATCTAGGATGAAAGGTCTTCTTATCAAGCTTGCAATGTACCATATTCTTTCTAAGAACCAATAATCCAAATTTCCATACTAACTTTAACCATTGAAAGTCTAAGCCTCCATTTCTACACCATCAATGGTTTATTTTGGATGTGCCAAGGTTCCAGTTGTAGGATTCTCCTAAGTCCTCTGAAGAGAACTTAAAGAAGGGCTCTTCTTCACTAACTAGGACACTTTCCGAACCATGCTTCTTCTAGTTAAGGTTAAGCCTAGTGATTGACTTGTGAAAACGATAATCTTTTCTTTAGGAAAAATCTGATTGAGATAAGTTGCCATTTCTTTGCTCCCACATGTACTATCTCTTTAGAATGACAGTGCCAGTCTCAAGGGAGGGGGTACATAACAAAGCTTGCCAAAGATCCGCATTACAAAGCTTTCTTGACAGACTTACGAGTAGGGGAACATACCTTCTTTGTGTGCTAAGATGATTGGTTAGTAAAGCTTTCCTTTAAAGAAATTTTAACTACCAAATTAATATTGGATGCTCCAAACAGACAAGACCCATTACGCCAAGTAAACAACTTGTTCGACCTGCGAAGTTAAAGAGCTAGTTTTTTTTTAATGGAAGATGCCACGAAATGGGTGTAGTCAGTGTTGTCTATTCTACTAAATAGTGTCTTTCGAGGAGAATTGCTACAGTACATTCCAACCTGCTATAGTACTTTTAACTCCGGCTACGGTTCCTTGTGCCGTTTCCGGTCACTGAAAATTCTCACCTTGCAATGCATTCCCTCACCCACACGACCAAAAAAGTCCGGTTGTGCGAGAGGGAAGAGGACCCTCCTCCTACTGCGCAGCCTGAGTCTCAGCCTCCTACAAGTTACAGTGCCGCAGTCTCGGGTACTTCCACCCAAGCCCCCCACACAAGTAAAAAATTGATTTGTCCTCTACATTTCGCAGCAAATTGGATAATGTCTGGGCACAAGCAATTGTGATTAAACTGCTGGGACGACGGATGGGATTCAGTCTTCTCAGGGATCATCTCCTCTCCTTATGGCACCCGACAGGTCCCCTGAAATTTGTGGATCTGGAGAATGAATTTTATTTGGTGAATTTCAAAGAGGAACGGGACTATATCTATACCTTGATGCAGGGTCCTTGGATCGTCGCCGGTAACGTGCTTTCAGTCCAACCGTGGAATCCGACATTTCGCCCATCCTCCGGCCGCGTCACAAACGTGGTAGCCTGGGTTCGGTTCCCCGGCCTCCCCATTGCCCGTTATCATCCCTCCATTCTCACAACGCTCGAAAACCTGGTTGGAAAAATAGTGAAAATAGATGAAACAACGCTCGTCACTTACCGGGGACGCTTCGCGCGGGTGGCAGTCACCCTGGATCTTAGTGTCCCTCTTCGATCGTTTGTAGAGCTAGACGGAGAACTCATACAGGTAGCGTATGAGGGTCTCCCACAAATCTGCTTTCACTGTGGCCGGGTCGGCCATGGCTTCGACGGTTGCCCAATGCGCCCAGCGCCTGCCCCCGCTGCTGGGACCTCCTCTGAGATGCCCCCTCCTTCAGCAGACGTCGTTTCAGACGGCGCTCCCTCCACCGATCCTTCGGCCACTAAGGCGTATGGCCCCTGGATGTAGGTGTCGCGTCGAGCTCGCCGCTCTATTCCTAATACGACCGGATCTCATCGTGACAGCCCGTCCCAAGGCCGGACCGTTGGTTCTCGTGGATCGAGGTTCGCGACTCTCTCCCGCGATGAGTCGTCTGACAACCCAACGGGTGACCCCCCAACGGTCGACTCTTCTCGACCACTCGTTCGTCCCTTCTCGTCCTCTACTGACCAGCAGTCTCGTCCCGCTACCAATTTCTCTTCTAGACGAGACGCAAGACAGACGCAGGGCTCGAGAAAAGCAACGGCTGGAAGCCTCTTATCCAACAAGAGGACGGCGTCTTTCACAAATGTACTGGGTCCAACGGTGGGCCAGACTTCCTCCCCAAGCCCAGCGCCCTCTACTCCTGCCCAGCAGCTTCCCTCCTTGGGCCAGCCCGCCCCAAAGAGCCATGACTCCATTCCTATCCCCCAGGCCCCCTCCACTGCAGGCCCACGACCTCATATTCCTCCCATGCCTCAGCCCCAGCCTTCGGCCCATAGTCCCTCCGAGCCCGACTCGTCCCATGTGGCCATTTCCTTGTCGTCACACGTGGCCTTGGTATCCCCGGATCCGACCTCGCAGCTGCCTATCCCCGTGGGCCTGATCAATGAGGACATGGATGTGGCTCATCTAGACCCCCCGGGACCAAGGGCCACGTCGCCTTTTCCCCATCCTCTTCTTGAGGTCCCTCCTCCCCGACCCATGTCCCCTACAACAGAGTGGCGGGGTCGAGCCAGACGCTCACGACACCACGATGGAGGAATCCGTTCCCCCTCCGGGATTCCTTCCTAGGCATGATACCAATGAGCCCGTTGTCCCGGTTCTGACCAATGCGTGACTGTTCCCTTTCCTTCAATAGCTTTTATGACGATTTTTATCTGGAATTGTCAAGGGGCTGGAGGTCGGACCTTCAAGCCCATTATGAGGAATTATATTCGTATCCACAAACCCCGTTTCGTGGTCTTAGTTGAGCCTCGTATCAGCGGTGACCGCGCTAGGCGTGTTATTCGATCTTTGGGCTTTCAACATTCCTTCCGGGTTGAGGCTATGGGTTACTCCGGTGGGATTTGGCTGCTTTGGACGGAGGATGTGGGCGTTCGCATTTGTCTGGCGCACCGGTAGTTTATTCATACTCGGATTCAGTGGGACAACCAGATTTTTGACTTTACAGCTATTTACGCGAGCCCGACCTACGCGCTTCAAAAGTACCTATGGCATTATCTGGTCGGTCTTGCCCCGCATATCAATGTCCCCTGGCTTATAGACGGGGATTTTAATGCTAAACTGGAAAGTGCCGATAAGCGCAGGGGTTCCCACACCTAGCCTATTATTAATCCTCATTTCCGAGATTGTATGTTTCAGTGCAACCTCCAGGACCTTGGCTTTTCCGGTCCGCGTTTCACTTGGAAGCGGGGTACTACCCGAGGCCGACTTGATCGGGCTTTTGGATCTCCCGATTGGTTTAACGCGCATCCAAGTACCCGTGTTACCCATTTGCCTTTTCTCAAATCGGACCACTGACCTCTCCTTATTCGGTTCCAAGCTCCTGACCCCCACCCTCCTTCGAGTCGGCCTTTCCGATTTCAATCGGCTTGGCTTACTCATGACTCTTTCTCCCAAGTGGTAGCTGATAACTGGATCCCGAGCTCCTCGGATTTCAGTGGCGCGATCCAAAGCTTTGTGGAGAAGCTTCAACACTGGAATACCACAGAGTTTGGTAACATTTTCCATCGGAAGAAAAGACTCATGGCCCGATTGGAGGGCATTCAGAAATCGGTGGAGGCCTCAGACTCCCCCTCCCTTTAGGCTTTTGAGTCCTCCCTGAGGAACGAGATCGAATCCGTACTCTATCAGGAAGAGCTATTCTGGCACCAACGGTCCAGAACTCAGTGGATCGCTCAGGGAGATCGTAATACTCAGTTTTATCACGCCATTATGCGTTCCCGTCGTCGGATAGCCCACAACATTTCTATTCGCGACGCTCATGGCCATGTCGTTTCTGATCTCGCTGTTATCCGAGGCATGGCTCAGCGTTATATGGAGGGCTTATACAGCCCCGATGGTCCGGCACCTGTCACTGAGGCTCTTCCTGGGTAGTTTCCTCCTACCCCGCCTCATATGACTGCGGTCCTTTCCCATCCGCTTAGCCCCGAAGAAATCAAGTCGGTGTTTTTTTTCTATGGCTCCTAACAAGGCCCCTGGTTTCGATGGTTTCACCGCTCTTTTCTACCAGTCCCAATGGGACAC
>JAOTIZ010000002.1:29691760-29713370 GCA_027123425.1 Erythroxylum panamense | reverse complement strand
TAGAATATCAAGTTTTAGGTCTCTTTCCAGTGATCATAGCAAAAGAAAAATTAACCTCTCAAAAATCTGAAATGAAATCACTATAGACCTAAATACATCACTAGACCTTTCAGAGTTCTTGAAGTCATCCAATTATTCATTTAGATAGGCAGGTTATCACTTCAAATATGGAGTTGTTAAGATCAATAAACAAGCAGGTATTGAATAGTTGACCTTATAAACTGCTTCTTTGCTGAGGATAGCTTGCGGCTTCTGAAGTTTTGAGTCATCTTCACGGCTTGAAGCATCACTATCATCATCGTCATCATCCTCAATCTTTTCATAATTCAAAAGATATGATATAGCAGCAATCATGATCCTGAGAATCTCTAATACTGTAAGAACTTCAGTGGTTTGGAAAATAGAACAGACATATAGGCTACTCTAGCAGTAAAAGGAATACCTTGATGATGAATGAAAACATGCCATACAAATAGCATTTGCTGTCCGATCATCAAACCAAACCTTTCTGCGGTGAAGCTCACATAATGTTGTCAGTGATCTCTTGGCCACTGCCTCATCTTCTCGCTGTTAGCTCCCAAAAAATAAACAATCAGTATGACTTAGACACAAATTCTAAGTACAAAAAAGAGAGATTTAATCATAGAAAATTCCACAAACCTGTAGCATTCCAAATAAGATATTCTGAAGCCGTCGATTCTTAACCTCATTTTTATGCTTCTTGTTCATACGCCTAATGCTGTGAACAACGTGAGAAAAACTCAGTTTTCTCAGATTCCTATCCCCAAGAGTTTGAAGCTCCATGAACAAGGCAAGATTTTCACCAATTTCGACCATCTAAGACTCAAAATTTAAGAACATTCAGTAATGTAGAGAACATATTCAAATTGTGAGAAATTATATCCGATAAGAAATACTTTCAAGAAACAAAAGAGTAACTAATAAGCATTGATTCATCCAAAGTTTGCACCTTTCTGTTAACAAGTAAAATTAGCGCCTGAGCAACATGACACCTAAGCCTCGACGGCAACGACTTCGCCGACGTTTTGAGAAAGTCGGCAAGTTGACGTGGAAACTCCGTCAATTGCTTGGGGTAAAACGGTGTGACATGAGCCAAAAACACCGCACGATCACCAAGGTCCTTGGAGATAGTCGGATCGGCGCTGACGTCGGAAGTTGCCGTGAAATTTAGAGCAGCTTGTTGGCGGAATAGATCGAGTGCCGAATTGAATTGACTGTAGAGTAGACCTAGCTCAGTCTGGTAACCTTCTGGATCAATCTTCATTTTTGACTGGAGCACAGGGAGATTCAGTTTCACAGATCTCTTTCCTGCCGCAGAGAGCGGCTCCGGCGTGAGGCTGGCAATGAGCTGGTAGCCGCTGACCATTGGCGGTTATTGGAAACCATAGAAGTGTACTGTATATACATATATATACAGTCCACTTTTAGGGTTTCTCGTCGATTCCCACATTTTCTCCTTTTCAGTTTTGTTTCTTTTTTCTTTAATTTTATATTACATATGTGAGAACAACACCTTCTACTACTGCAGGAACTCCATTCTCCACAAAGCTCCAATACTCGTCTAACCACAAGAAGTTTTCCTTGAGCATTGTCCTGACTGTCAACTTTTCGAGCTGTTGATTGTACAAATGAATTCTCTGTTTCCATACTTGTTCAGTAGACTATTAGAAGACTAGTGCTACTATGGGGCTCTAATACTAAGTGTTAAAAGCAAAGATGTGAAGTATATAATAAAGGAAATTTTGAAAACATATATTGACCAAATCAAACAATATAAGAATCTCATACGAATGGGGATTTATTGACTAAATCCTAACAATAATCCCATCATAATAGAAATTTATTGACTAAATCCTAGCACTGAGCACGGGACATTCAAAATCCTTAGACATCTAAGGATAGAAATTATGTTATGGTTAGTACCAATAAGAAAGAATTTAAGCAACGGTTGATTCCATATAACTGACAAGAAAAGGTAGTCAGTACCAATAAATGTTGATGGATTTTTTAGGGATGGAAGATTGGAGATGAAAAAGATACGATCCTTTGTTTATACTCCTTTTATTGCTAACCAAATGATGAAACTAGAAAATAACAAATCAAAATACTTAAGATAATATCCTCTTAGTTAAGAAACCATTTCACCATAATAACTTAAGCTGTTGTGTGAGGCCAACTCAATTGGTTTTATATGTTTTCTAAAACACCCCCTCAAGTAAAAGCCCTTTGGGCTTGAAACTTGCACAAGCCTACTTTACCTTGTGCTTAATTTAATTAGAATAGGTGGGTGGTAGGATTCGAACTCATGACCATTTGGTCATTGAGGCTCTGATACCATGTTAAGTGACCATGTCATCACAATAGCTTAAACTGTTGTGTGAGGCAAACTCAATTAGTTTTATATATTCTCTAACAAGTAAAGCTTTCCTTTAAAGGAGTCTTGGTACCCATCTAAGAGCTCAAGTGTAATTAACGTCAGAGCTTGGAAAAAGTGGGAAAGCTTAAGTGGAATTAAGGTCAGGTCTGAAGGAAGTGATGGTCTCAGGTGGTTGCAAGTTTGGGGATAAACAATGCATTTCCATTAACCAGAAAAAAAGGACGAACGAAGAAAATATAAGAGATGAAACCCCAAGGGGTGTGGCTAAACTGGGAATGAGTTAGGGTGAACGAAGATGGTGCTGCAATGCGTTAAAAATTGCACTTAAGATTTAAAAAGTTCAACTAGAAACTAAAAATTGAATAAAACTATATAATTTAAAATATGATTGAAAAAATTGTCCTTATTTATCAAAAAATTTAAAGTTTAATTAAAAAAGTGATAATTAAATACAAATAATTGATTTACTTTTTATTTATAAGAACTTATTAGTTAACAATTAATGAAAATTGATTGATTAATTAATAAATTGATCAATTTTTAGCAAAAAAAAAATTAAGTGAATTTAATTGGAGAGTTGAAAATCGAATCAAAAAATTGGATGATTCAAGAATTCACGTTTAAATTGTTTAAACTAGTTGAGATTTTAAATAATTTACCAAAAGGTTAAAGAGATGCCTAGTTGTATAAAATTACATCTTTGCTTATTAACACATTTAAAGTTGTAATATATGTATATGAATTTAGAAAAATTGTATTATTTGATGTTAATATTAAGATAATTTTGATACAATTTTTAAAAATCAAGATATTTTAAATTGTATTTTTATTAAATTGTATTTTAAATTGTATTTCTAGAAAATGATAATTCCCGGATGAGTGTGGTTTCACCCTGAATACGAAAAGGTAGAGGGACCACAAAGCAAATGAGAGCTTTGCGGCGACAGTTTACTCCAGCCAGGAGGGGAAAGACATTGACAAAAATCTGTTAATGAAGCTTTAGACGTGGGAGGTTCCAATTGAACCAGCCACCGGCCAAGCAAACGGAGTCTATATTCTGGGAAATAACACATACCAAATTGATAACCATAATAAAATTCTTCAAACTCCTTGGCTGTCTCTTCATCCACTTCACTGCCTACACCTCAAAAACACTACTCAACCACACGTCACTCTCACCTAAGCCAGCAGACCAAAATTCCAAGAGTCCTATGTTCGTTTTCGACAAGTCCGATGTTTGTATAACTTCATTGCCCGACCCATCAGTTCTGACGCCATACTGTCACTATCTGGAGCAAATTTGCTCATCTACTGCTAACTTTTAGTTTGCTTTACTTCTTGCTGTTGGGGATTACCTCAATACTTGTATATGGCTCTACAATTCGCTAGTTTTGGTTTGGGGGCTGGTTTGCCTCCCTCTTCTTGCCGTCATCCCGCGAGGTTCAGGATTGGACATGTTAAAGCCTCTGCCTTTTCCTGCCCCTCTCTTGTTTCCATTCCCAGATTCAAAGTCAAAGGTATTTTCTGTTCCTTAGTATAATCGTTTTTCCTAAATGATAATTTTTTTCACTTTGACTTTTTATTCCAATTCTTTTGATGCCATTTTCCAAACTCTTGATCGATCTTTAATGCTGTGTTCTAGAGATTCTTTCGCCTGTAGCTTGGGTTTTAGGCTAACTTAGTGACAATGCTTTTACTGAATAAGTGAAGTAGCTGTTACACTACATACATACAATCCTTTTGCTCTAACGTATAACCGCAAGTGTCGTGCTATTGAAATTGCTTATAGCTTCTCTTTTTTCTTTTCTTTTCTTTTTTTCTATCAATGAGTTTCTTACTTTACAAAAGAAAAGTAGAAGTAGCTGTATACAATTATAGGTACATATTCATATTCATATGCATACATACACACACACACACACACACACACACACACACTTTCATTTCGGTGTCCTCACCCCATATATACAGTTATAAGTTTTTAACTTAAAAAATCAATAAAAGAAACGAGCAATATGGTATTGGTTACTGGACTAATCTTTTTGGGATTGCTGTCATGGCCAATCAGTTGGTTTCATTTTAGTTAATTTCTTCACTTGATCTTCTGTTAGATCTTCTATTTATTGATAACAATTGAGTGCATGGATTAACCTACTATTGAGTTGAAGCAACAGTAATCGATGCGGTTGTGTAGAATACTAACTACTTTAAAGTTTATCTACGCGTTCTGAGATAATACCGTCTCTTAATTAACATATTTAATAATTATTGACTACAAAACTAAGAATTTTTTAATTGTTATTGTATAATCCAGTTTACCTTCAGTACCATTGTGTCAAATCATTGTGCATCTTTCTTGGGGAAAAAGAAAGCACAAGTGAACAATTTTCTTCCAAATATGTGAGGTACAGTATGTTAAAATCTGTTTTTCTTGTAAAATTTGTGAAAGGGTAGTTTCACCCTTATATGATATCATATTTGGGCTTGTGGCAACCATACGTTTATTTTGCGGTTGACTTTATTTGGTTATCTTGGCTAAGCTTTTCTTCATTCTGTTTCTTCTTGAGCTACATTAGTATGTCAAAAACTCCTGCAGGAAAATAGAGAAGGGATATGATGTCACTATTTTTGGGAACAAATTCTTCTTTATGATAGCTTCTTTGCTTGCCTAAGCGGTCTTTTTGGCTGTAGCTGTGCATTTGGAGGCCAAATGCATATGCCAGTTAGGGATGAAAAGAACTAATGCATGCTGCAATCAAGTTCTAGCCTACTATGCGGCTTGTGTGTATTGACTGTTCGATTGTGTTAACCTTTTTTATTTTGCGTATGTGGTTGATGCTATTTCATTAATGTCTAATTCGTGGTTATTTCAAAGTTGATAATTTAGAAGGCTTTGTTTCTCCTAGCATTATGATGTGCAATGTCTAGTTTCTCATCCACTTTTCTTCGAACAACTTTTTATAGTCCCTTCGTGCTCTTCATTTTTTTCTCAAAAATTTCCTTTTCTGTTTATAATTACTAGGTAAAGTCTTATCAAGTGATGGCTTTCTTGAAACAAATGATAGCTCCCTTGTGGTTTGCTTTGGGGAAATGTTGATTGATTTTGTCCCCACCATCAGTGGGTTGTCATTGGCTGATGCACCTGCTTTTGAAAAGGCTCCAGGGGGTGCGCCTGCAAATGTTGCAGTTGGTATTGCTCGTCTTGATGGCTCGTCAGCATTTATTGGGAAGGTGGCATTCTTATCTATTCATCTAATTTTCTTGCTATAATTTTAAGCATTGAACTTGCGATAAGTACATAAACATTTTATAGTGACAGTGTGGTATAAAGAATAGATTTCACATATTTACTGAATGGTGCTCTGCAATATGGGTGACCTATTGTTTAGGATATCAAAGTGGAGGGGAGAATGTGTACAACTAGAAAATGAAAATTAACCAAAGTTTAGATTTCAAGCACAAAATTTTTTTAACGTAAAATAAATTAGGAATCACACTGCTTGTGAGCATTGGATTCTGGCATCTAGGAAGAGTTGATTCAATGTAGTCTCATCACTGTGACTGCTTTCTTGGTCTGAACTTGTGACCAAAGTTTATAATGAAGCAAGCTCATCATTGCACCTAGCTCGCCTTATTAAAGTGCTGATTACACTCAACGAGGTAGGACTTTAATTTCTAAATAGACTCTTCATTAGAACTAAAGTACTTAAATCTCTTCAACAATAAAGGTCACCAGTGTTGAATTAGATGGATATTTTCCACATCCTTTTACTAAGAATTTATGGTCAAGATATGTATTATCTCGTAATATTACAATCTGATTGTAATCAGATTCTATAGATTAGATATCAATATCTTAGAGATATTCTAGGATTATCTTTCTATATCTGTATAGATTATCTAGCCTATTCTCCGTGTATATATTTACTACATTCACTAATAGAGGAAATAAGCTCTTATTCACATGGTATCAGAGTCGATGGTTTAGCAAGGGACGAGTATGGAGACGGTAGTCAGATCTCGTGGTTGCTTCCCCACGAAGAAGAGCAAGGAGACTTCTGGTGGGCCTAGACTAGTGGAGTAGAAGGACTCTTGGTGACGTCATATACTCTAGCTGCTAAGAAAAAGGCTTTTGCTCAAGGGGAAGTTCAAGTCCAATGTGGAAATTCACACTTGAGGGGGAGATTATTGGGATGTCAAGTGTGATTGAGAATCCCATATTGGAAAGACATGGAACTATTGAAGGACATATAAGTAGAAAGGACCCATAAACCTAAAATCTTAAGGTTTTGGGTTGAAGTATGGTGTCAAAGCTCACGACTATGTTTCCTCACTAGGCTCATGATGTAGATCTTCTATGAAAGTGGGGTTTACCTTTTGAAAAATAAATCTGACGTTAGTATTGTTTTTCCTAATTTCTACAACATGATCAATACTCAGTTTGATGTAAAAATTAAGAGATTTCGATTAGACAATGCCAAGGACTATTTCAATCAAACCCTTTCTCCATTTTTTTTTTCAGAAAATAGGAATTATTCATGAGTCCTCATGTGTTAACACCTCACAACAAAACGGTGTGGCTGAGCGAAAAAATTTACATCTCCTAGAGATCGCTAGAGCATTGTTGTTTCACCAAAATGTTCTCAAACAATACTGGGGTGAAGCCGTATTAATTGCTGCCCATCTTATTAACCGACTTCCAACACGTGTCGTTGAGTTCAAAAGTTCAATTGATATTCTCATAAAATTTTTCCCAAAATTTTCTATTTCAAACAGACGTATACCTCGAATCTTTGACTGTGTTGCGTTTGTTCATGTTCATTCTCACAATAGGAGCAAATTAGATCCACATGCTTGTCGATGCATTTTTATTGGATATTCCTCCATACAAAAGGGTTATAATTGCTTTCATCCACCTTCTAAAAAATTTTGTGTTTCAGCTGATGTTACTTTTGTTGAAAATGAACCTTTATTTTAGCACACTTATCTTCAGGGGGAGACCTTGAGTGAAGATAAAGCAAAGTATATGTTTCTTCTTGATCCTAGTTCAACCTATACCTATAACCGTTGTAGAATCTACTTCTCCCTCAATTGAGTCAGCCACATCTGTTGAAATGATGAAAGATATGGGAAATCAAGATAACATGCAGCCACTGCAAGTTTATTCTAGGAGGAAGATACCAGTCTCTCGACTAGCACAAGTCCATTCCCCCATTCGTGTTGTTGCCCAAATTTCATAAATCACTCTCAAACCAGCTGACAATGTCACACCAGGTGGTGAGCCAAGTGTTGAGCCGTTTGAACCAGCAGATGAACCAGAAAAAAAAAGTACTGAAAACCTACCAATTGCACTTAGGAAAGGAACAAGAACCTGCACAAAACATCCATTGTCTTTTTTCATGTCTTATCAGAATCTATCCCAAAATCATAGAGCTTTCCTAACCAACCTCTATACAATTCCCACACCAAGAAATCTAACCGAGGCATTAGGATACAGAAAATGGGAGGATGTTATGAAGACCGAAATGGAGGCCCTTGAGAGGAACAAGACATGGGAGTTAGTGGAATTGCCGAGAGGGAAGAAACTAGTCAGGTGTAGGTGGGTTTTCACCTTAAAATACAAGGCTGATGGCACAGTGGAAAGATATAAGGCCAGATTGGTGGCCAAAAGTTACACTCAAACTTATGGCATCGATTATCTAGAGACATTTGCCCTTGTTGCTAAGATGAACATAGTACGGATACTGTTGTCATTAGCTGCTAATCTCGAGTGGAATCTGCAACAATTTGATGTTAAGAATGCGTTCCTCCATGCTGATCTAGAAGAGAAAATTTACATGGAAGTTCCTCCTGGATTTGAATCTAAAGAGGGAATGGTGTGTAAACTGAAGAAAGCCCTTTATGGGCTCAAATAATCACCATGAGCGTGGTTTAGGAGGTTTGCTAAGGTGATGATTTCATTGGGATATAAGTAGAGTCACAACATTTATGTAGATGATATCATCGTGACAGGTAATTATGTAGAAGAGATGAAAAATCTAAAGCAATGTCTCTTGAAGGAATTTGATATCAAAGAGCTAGGAAAGTTAAAGTACATCTTAGGCATTGAAGTAGCTCACTCAAAGCAAGGGATTTTCATCTCTCAACAAAAGTATGTACTTGACTTGTTGAATGAATCAAGAAAGTTGGGTTGTAAACCAGTGGAGACACCGATTGAATTCAATCATGGATTATTTGATGCTTTAGAAGATCCCATGGTAGATAAAGGATCATATCGGAAGCTTGTTGGGAAGTTGATATATCTGGCACACACAAGACTAGATATAGTATTTGCAGTGAGCACGGTTAGTCAATTCACGCACAATCCTAAAGAATCACATCTCAAAGCAGTAAATAGGATACTACAATACTTGAAGGGTGGCCCGGGAAGAGGAATTTTGTTTAAGCAACAAACAGTCATAGATATGACATTAGAGGCTTATACCGATGTAGATTATGCAGGGTATTTAGTCGATAGGAGATCAACATCTGGTTACTATACACTCCTAGGTGGTAATCTTGTATCATGAAGAAGTAAGAAGCATAATGTAGTAGCAAGATAAAGCGCAGAGTTAGAATTAAGATCTATGGCATTGGAAATATGAGTTACTTTGGCTGAAGATGATCCTAGATGACTTAAGAATAAAATGGGCAGGACCCATGAGGCTGTACTGTGATAACAAATTAGCCATCAGCATTGCATATAACCCTGTTCAACATGATCGAACAAACCATATTGAAGTTGATAGGCACTTTATCAAGGAAAAACTGGAAAGTGGCTTAATAGGCACTTCATTTGTGTCAATCAAGAATCAGTTGGTAGATGTACTTACAAAGGGATTGACAAGCACAATGTTTCAAGATATTATTGGCAAGCTTGGGATAGAAGATATCCACCCACCAGCTTGAGGGGGAGTGTCAGATTATGTAGTATTATTTGGAAAGATTGTATAGTTATAGAGATCATATAAATCCCTGATTTTAGGGGATTAGAATAAGATACAAATTTCCCTATAATTAAGGTAGTTTGTTACTATACTTAGGTTAGACAATCATATATATAAACGAAGCTTGTAACCTAAGATGTTTTTGTGTTTGACTATTACGTTTCTATTGTGAGTGAGGATGTGATAAGGACAATAGCAGCAATAGACAACAGTACTTAAAAGAGTATGAAGAGATGGAAATGATAAATGCAAGAATCTCAACAACATAAAAGGTTAGACCACACACAAGCCTAGGTAAAGTTTCATCCTAATACTAATTGGCAATAAGTGGAGTAGCCCACTATGCTTATATGTTAGCTTTCTTTCCCCTCTTTTTTCGATGTGAGACATTCATATATGGGTATTCTCAACATTCCCCCCCACATTTGAGCCCTTTTTTACTTGGATAATCTGGAGAGGTACGTAAACAATTCTCATCAAGGCTGAACTTTTGATTGAAGTCAAATTGGTCCCCTCCTGGGCAAATAATGCTGCTGGGCTACTTGCTCGATGCAGACTTCAAATCCTTCTCCAGTTGTTTAAATGATGGGCTCCCTTCTTGGCAAACAATAGGCTAAGATCTTCATTAGCTCTGATACCATGTTAAATTTGTAATGGACCTACGAGCCCACATGAAGAGGAAAGTTAGACCACACACAAGCCTAAGTTAGGTTTCATTCGAAAACTAATTGGTAATAGGTAGAGTGGCCCACTAGGCTTATATATTAGTATTGTTTCTTCTCTTTCTTCAATGTGGGTACTCACATGTGGGTATTCACAACAATATTCATAAATCAAGATTGACCACCCAAATATTTAAAAATGTTAAAATTGTTTTGATTAACTTTTTTGTGCATGATTTTTCACAACTTATTGAACACCTCCACCCAAAATAAAACAACTCTGACCACAACAATCCACAAAACCAACATCACATCAAGCTAGCTTCTCTTTTGCAAATTTTATTGAACTGAATTTCATAAGCCAATAAGTGGTTACGGGATTCTAAGGGTTCAAAACTTATTGAAATTTCCAAAAGCTTATAAACCTTGACAAGGACTGCAAATTTCAAATAGTTGCAGTCACAAATTCCCCCTAGATTATTGTGTTATGGATTAAGGGTTATGGTATCAGGAGTTATGAACATATTCACATTAATCTTAATGAATTTCTAAAATTATGAGTTTTTGGGTTTCAATCAAAACTTTTTCAAATTTTTACTCAAGTATAGTTTGAGTGTAGGATTAGGATTTGCAACTTTTTCATAATCAATTCCATAATTTCATTAGCAATCAAGCAATTTTAATCAAATTATAGAATTAAAGTTGGCTTTGATACCAATGAAGTATTTTGAGGGAGTTTGGGAAGAAATTAGTCCAAATCCAAGTGAGCTCATGTACAACCAAGACATTATTTCTCAACCCAAAACCTTAAAGCAATAGGCTATGAGTCTTATCCTTATATAAAACTCACTTTATTCTTATGTCTCTTTTCGATGTGGCATTGCTCCACTTGTGAATTTCCAGCATCCCCCCTCACCATTGGATCTATCCATATGAAACTATCTTCTCCTCAACCTATAGCTTATATGAAGTCATTTGAGTTGCTTCATGAATCACTCATTCTTTTGACTTAAATTCATGAATCTCTATTCATCGGACTTTGCCAACCTAACTCTAATACTAATGAAGGGTTTTGAGGGGGTCTGGAGAGAAGTTGTACCGAATCCAAGTAAAATCATATACAACTAGGACATCATATTTCATCCTAAAATCTTAAAGCAATGAGTTATGAGTCCTATCTTTGTATATAACTCACTTCATTCTTATGTCTTTTTTCGATATGAGATCTTTACTTGTGAATTTCCAACACTCTCAACAACAGAAATAATAACATAAAATCTGAATATTACTAGTCCTAGATCTAAGGATAATGTGCAACAATTATGCACACTACTAAGAACTCCTATTCTTAAGGCTGGACGTGCACATGTTTAACTCCTTCCATCTAAGCTTGCTTTTCACGTTTCTGGCTCCTGGAGTATGTGAGCAAGGAAGCTTTTGTATCAGGATGTTGTCTTTGGTATCTCATTTCTTCAACTATATATGCAGGTTGGGGAAGATGAATTTGGATACATGCTTGCTGATATATTGAAGAAGAATAATGTCAACAATGAAGGCATGCGCTTTGATCCTGCTGCACGCACTGCCTTAGCATTTGTCACATTGAGGAGTGATGGAGAACGTGAATTTATGTTCTACCGCAATCCAAGTGCAGATATGTTGCTTCAAGAAGCGGAATTGGATTTGGATTTGATCAGGAAGGTACGTGATAATTGTGATTAGATCAGTCAAAAGGCCTTTGATGTATGAAGGAAATGAGGAAGTGAAAAAAATGAAGTATCTTGGAGACTAAATAATTGTTGTCGCATTTGTTTGGGTACAGCAAGTTTTTGCTTTTCTTAATTTTGTCCCATTTATTGCATTATTCTTTCATTATGCTCATGGATTTGGGTGAGCATGCCTATTATATCAGTAAGCTCTTTGCCTTCTTCATAGCCAAACTCTTTGTCAGTCTTGCATTAAAAAATTGAAATAATCACATATTTTGAAACAACAAAATGGTGATGCCAGCAGTAATGAAGAACAAGGTCGTGGTTGCAAATTTTATTTACATGCATTGACAGAGTAAAGATGGAAATGGATGATATTATCAGTTGTTCGACTAAAATACATCCACCTAAGAAGACTGTAACTCTCACAATTTGCATGCTCTTGTCTGCTGTAACGGGATACATTCATCATCCTCTAATTTAATGTCTGATTTGTACAACATTTTTTTCCCTTCTTTGGCAGGCAAAGATCTTTCACTATGGCTCTATAAGTCTTATAACAGAGCCATGTAAGTCAGCACACATTGCAGCAGCAAAAACTGCCAAGGATGCTGGTGTTATTCTCTCCTATGATCCTAACTTGAGGCTTCCCCTGTGGCCATCTCTGGAAAGTGCGAGAGAAGGAATTCTAAGCATTTGGGAAATTTCTGATATTATTAAGGTATTTATCTCCTTCAGATGCAGATTCAGTTCATTGTCCTCCATAGCACCTGTTTCTGTACTATTTTATAGAGGCAGAACTTTACATGCACTTTTAATGAAAGCTCTAAACTGTCTTCAGATAAGTGAAGAAGAACTCACTTTCTTAACCAAAGGAGAAGATCCATATGATGATGCTGTAGTTCGTAAGTTATTTCATCCAAACCTTACATTACTTCTCATAACTGAGGGTCCACATGGTTGCAGGTACTACACCAAAGTAAGTCCCAGCTATCTCTTTCTTAGTTACCTAAGTTTATATTTGCACAACTTTTTATAGAGGCGGGGTTTTTCGGGTTATCTATGTGAGAATGACCTAAGCTTTGTTATTTATCAAGAATGTTGAATTAAATGTCCAACAAAATATCGTACTAAAATTGGCATTAGGTATTAAGGAAAATTTACTTATTACAGCATATTAAAGAATCTGATATTAATTGAGGTATTATTACAAATGGTATTTTATGGGAAATACAGTATTTGGTGTAGCCAATTATCCATATTCTCATGAACAACATAGTTGGTCACTACTCCTTCATGTCATTTATCAAAATGCATGTGCAAGGTGAAAATAACGGTATGGTGATTCCTACTGAAGTTTTAAGGGCTTATTAGGTTCTTGTAAGATTTTATTAAAATTGTATTTTATTTGTTCATAGAACAATGAAAAATTACTCGCACTTGTTAGATTGTGATGTTGTTGCAGAATGCCCTAAATTTCTGCAACTGCCGTTTGAACTGCTCATTTTACCTTGATGATGGTCCCACCTTTTGATAGCTATTTACATTGACCTTTGTTTACTACTACAGGAATTTAATGGGAGAGTTGAGAGTTTAAAAGTTGAGGCCGTTGACACAACTGGTGCTGGGGATGCATTTATCGCTGGATTATTATCAAAGTTGGCTGTGGATTTGTCCATACTCGAGGTAATGCCATTTATTTAAGATTTTGTGAGCTAATGCTAGAATATATATTTTGTACAAATATGAACCTTTGTGATTGCATACCTAGTATACTTTATTCATAGCTAGAAATGTTGTTTAAAGGACAGCATTTTCAACAATCCTCGTACAGTCTATAATTATAATCTGCAAATTGGATGTATAACCTTTCCTCTTGGATCCAGATTCACTGTTAACTATCACCAACTTTTTCTGGAATAATATATCTGTAGATGACAATAAATTTGATTACAAAGATAGATAATTTGTATTTGGGTTGGCGAAACAAAATAATAATAAGTTAAGGTTATTTTACATATTAATGCATTATAGACTAGATGAAAAAGAATAATCAATCACATGTAACTTGTGGCTCTATATCTTGGTAGATGGTAAAGCAGTGCGGAATTGACCTCTTCCGCATAAGTTTACTCCTTCTATGTCACTGTTTTTGACTTTTGAAGAATTACTTCATACACAAGCTTCCTTGTGAACAAAGAAAAAAGGTACTGTGACGGCAGGTTTTAAAGAAATTATCAGCACAACTGAGATTCAGCAGCGAATGGCCTTTTATTGAAATTTCCAGTAATTAAATTAATATGTGAATTCTAGTAAAGGTTATTTGTATGAAATAGTTGAAAAAAGTAGATCGGCAAGGCCAAATTTATATTAGTTGATGTTCATCAAATTTCACATTCACAGCATGCCGATATTCCGGAAAAAAATTAACAGCTTCGATTCAAAGATTTGTTTCCTGTTCTGTTTCTATATGATAATGCCCTTCCTCCCATCCGCCAGTATTGGTTAGATAACTTTTCCTTGCGTTGTAGTCAGTGACTTGGACATGCCAATATACTTTGACACTTGCTTATTTATCTTGTAGAATGAGGAGCAATTGAGGGATGCCCTCAGATTTGCTAATGCTTGCGGTGCAATGACCGTGACTCAAAGAGGTGCCATTCCAGCCTTGCCAACTAAAGAAGCCGTGCTGAATGCCATCCTCAAGTCGGTCAGATAATCTGTTTTAACCTCCAAACTTTGAAATGCTAGTGCCGCAGCTGTTAGCTTAGGATGAAATGCTAGTGGCCCAGCTGTTAGCTTAGGATCTAATTGTTTGCAGTGATGGAGAAATACTTGTCTCCTTGGCCTAAAACTTGTTAATGTATACCAATAAGATCACTTCTTTTCTTCTATTGATCCATCAGCCTCTTGTATCACATCATATTATAGTGCTGAGGGTCACAACTTATACGTAAGGCAATTATTTTGATAGCAGAAGGATTTGATAGAAAGAAAACGAAGGGAAATAAGACTGAAGAGAGTAATGGGAAGCCAGCAAATTTTGAGTTACAGCACATGTACTTATTTTCCCTGCGTTCTAAATTTTCTGAACTATAAACTGTCAGAGCAGTCTGTCAATAAACAAAAACTGACCTAAGTACCATTCATATAATTCCTATTAGATATAATATTAGTTTTATGCTCTTGTTTTTCTATAACAAAGTTTCAAAAATAGTATAATTTTGTAAAAGATGATTGAAAACTAGCATAAAGTACATACTACAGTATAAGGCAACTGGTAATAAAACATAAATCATCAATCATATTTCAAAAGAGCTTTTTATTTAGAGATTACCTTTTATCATTTCTTTATTAAATTTTGTGGTAATGTTCAATAGAGTTTTCCGAGGGTTTGCAAACTTTATAAAAATTTATATAAATACTTCATTTGTATGTTTGCGTGGTTTTTTTTATGAAAAAGAATTCATTAATAAGCCTATAAAGGCAACTGGAAGCTAATTACAGGGCAGATTTGTAAAAAGATACAACCAAATAAAGACTTCACAAAAGCCTTAAGATTACTAAAAGACAACATTTTGATTAAACCTAGTTCCATCTTCTCAAAGAGGAGCTCAAGTTATGAGTTACTTCATGTGCAACTAGAATATCTCTGATTCAATAACAAACTCTATGAGCTAGAGCATATTTGTTAGTTTTGATATTCCTAAAAATCTTTAAGTTCCTTTCTTTCTATATAGAATACAAAGAGAAATTGAGGCTTAGGCTTATGCTTAAGCAGACTTTGACATTTTTCAATTTTCTATATTAGTTATCTGCCTATACTAGGATTTCATCTTAATTGCTACGATAACAACCCAGATCCATAATGTGAAGCATTTTGTCCTAAATGGAGGAAGAATAGCAGCATTGAAAGAATAGATGAAAAGTTGTTTCACGTACTAAATTACAAAGGCAACAAACCTAATCAATGGAAACCTTAAGCCTGTCTTTTGTTTTTAATCTCCCTTTGGTAGCTAGCCATATGGTGAAAGAGACTTTAGGCATCAATGATCCTTTCCACATAAGGTATAAAGGGAAGACGAGGTCTAATAGCTTCTAAATAGGAAGAATTGGAGAATTGCCCGTTGTTTTTGAAGTTCCAGGTTGCTTTATTCTTCAAAAGAGAGTTAGCTAGGGAAGTAGGAAAGTATTGAAGCATTATGTCTATACCTTTGCCAATAGTAATCCAAGACCTCTAATCAATTACTTTGGAAACTCTAGCATGAATTGGAATTCTTATTACTAGAGAAGAGAGATCACCTCTTGACTTTAGAAGGTTTAGACGGACCATTTATCAAACCAAAACTAAGAATCCTCTCCATTACGAATATGAATTATGAAAAGTGAGTAAATTGTCTGCCTTTTCCTAAGCATAAGAATCAAAAGGCCAAAAGTGTTCCTAATTTTCACTTTATTTCCAAAAGTTGGCGTCTTTCAAATAATATTCATTAGTTCACTTACTCCAAGGAACTTCTTTGTCATTAAAGAGCCTTCAGATGCTCTTTGCCACAAATTATTTGAATCAAGTTGATTGAGACAAATCCTAGACATCCTTCCTGCCTTTTCCAGTATAATTCATCCCATTTAATTTTAGAACCCTTAGGATTGTTAGATTTACCAGACCATAGGAAGTTCCTCATGCACTTTTCCATCTTGTTATTAATATTCTTTGGCTAAAAAGGATGTAAGCTCCAACGAGTGTAATGACTAATCAGCATAGAAACAATGAGTTGCACCCTACCTGCCTATGAGAGTGTGTTATTTTGCCAAGCCTTGATTTTCCTCTTAAAAATCTCCAATAAAGGAAGAAAATTAGTGAACTCAAGCTTCTTTGAGGAGATAAGGACCCTAAGATATTTAAAAGGCAAGCTATTTACGTTCAAGCCAAAAATATTCTTAAGAATTTAAACATTAGTAACATCAGAGGAAAAATAGATCTTACTTTTCTATGAGTTAAGACTAAGACCATATATCTTGCAAAATTCAAGAAAAAAGTCGTACAAAATAGAGATGGAGTTGTGATGAGTTCCACCATTCAATATAAGATCATCTATAAAGCTAAGATGAGTGAGGTGCAAGTCCTTGCATTTATAATGAAATCTAAAACATGATGTGTTTGAACTATTTTTCATAATAGTTTTGTTAAGGATCTACATGGCAGTTGCAAACAGGTAAGGTGAAATTAAGTTTCCATGTTTATCCCATTGGAACCTTCAAAGCTACTATTTGGGGCACCATTAATGAGTACTCTGTAGGAGCTAGTGGAAAGGTAGACTTTGATCTAGTAAGCCATTCCAAACTGCTGAATAGGAAATTCCAGTTCAAGCTGTCAAAAGTTTTGGAGAATTCGACTTTGATAGCACAACTATTAATAGATTTGTTTACATTATAGTCCTTCATTAGCTCTTGCACCAGTAGAATATTATTAGAAATATTTCTAATGGAAATGAAAGCACCTTGAGATCTGTGGATACGATGTTCCTTTGGCTGTTTGCTAGCAGCTTGGATAAAATGTTGTAGATAGTTTTACTGTTAAGCAAATTTTACCTAATATAAAACCATCAATATTTGCAAGTATACGAATCGTAAACTTGTAGTAATTGAGGTATCGGTCCTACAAGGAATTAGCTAAAACTAAATAAACTTAACATTGTATAACGTTGGGAAATTAGATTTGAGTGAAAATAAAATTTATAAATTAAAACAATCAACTAAAATTGAGCACTTAACCACTTAACAATTGAGCTATCACAGTAAAATAAGGATGATCAAATATGAAAGTCTAGGATTCGTTTTATCATCATTTTTCTCCCTTAACCATTTTTTATTCAATTGGATATCGATCTTAGATTTCCGAAGGATTGGATTATTCTCTCTCAAGTCCTAATCATTTAACCCCAATTAATTGTCCTTAATTGATTGCGAAATTCCATATTTCCAATCTCTCGATTCATAAAAACAACCTAACGTTTTCAACCAAATTTTAAGTGATCCAACGGATAATCGAGTTTTTACGCAAGATCTCTCTTCGTATGATTATCAATATGATATTTGCATGACTTATTAGGTCATTAACTCTCATTACCTAACCTAATCAGATTACTTTCGATTTACTCTCTTGATTTATTGCCTAAGTATTAGCAAACACAAATATCACAACACCATAAAATTATATTGAAATCAACAATGATTAAGTCACAAAATAACTTAAGAACAAATCCTATTTTGAAAATTAAAACATCATAAACGTATGTAACGTCTTCAATCTTAGTTTATACATTGAGCTTAAAGAAAATAAGCAAAGGAAAAAAAGAAAGGATTTGATGTGGACTAATATAGAAATGTTGGAATAGCTAGAACTCTCCAATGCTCCCTTCTTGATTTTCCTTAATCTAATCCCAATTTTGTAAGATAGAGGCTGCTCTTTTTTGGAGTCTTTATGTTTTCTTATAGTTCTTGAGGCTTCTATCTTTTCATGATTTATCCACTTATTTTGGTTCTAAAAATGGCCCCAAAATGTTAAAATTATAAAAAGACATGCGTGTTGGAAAAGCTAAAATTCACTGGAATTGCTATATGTGCTCTCTATCCCGATCATGTATTGCTTCTTTTAACCTCCATCTTCTTGATTCTTCAATGTTCTAGTTTTCATCACAAATAAACACATCAAACACCCCCTTAAAACACAAAATTATGATCCAATTCTTGCTATAATCTAAACAAACACTTAGAATACATACAATCATTAACAACAATATAATTCTACGCATGTACACTTGATAATCATCTAATAAACACTTAAAAACAAACTTAAACATCTATGAAAACATGCTATAATTTACACATATCAACTGCAACATGAAATAGGACGAAAATCATTGATGGAATTAACATTAGGGATCTTAGGAATCATGCAAATATAAGTTACATTAATCTCCTTTAGGAGTTTTCCAGAGTTCAAGAATTTTGTACAACTTTAACTAGAAGCTTACTAGTAATATGACATATATTGAAGAAATATGCATTGAAATCATCTGGAACTAAGGCCTTATTTGGATTTAGATTGAATAGAATATTCTTGATTTCATGATGAGAAGTTGGATCTTGAATCCACTTCAAAGAATTTTGAGATACATGAGAGCCAATGAGGGCCATAAGATCTAGCAAGTTGAACCTCTCTGAAAGCATTGAGTCATACAGGTTGGAGTAAAATCTAATAATCATGTTCTCAATAGAAGAGATGTCTGAAATCTGTTGAACATTTTCAACCGATAGATAAATAATTCTATTGTTGTTTCTTCTTGCCAATACTAATTTGTGAAAGAACTTAGTGTTATAGTCACCTTCTTTAAGCCAAGTGACCTTTGTCTTTTGCAAGAGGAGAGAATTATGCTCAAGGAGAGCTTTGTTGTAAGGCCTCAAAATATACCCTAGAAGCATTATAGTATATCTAGGATGTATTACGAAGTGAACATAAAGAATTAAGTGCATCTAAGCATAATAAGGGATATAATGGTAATTAATTTAAAAAGACAGAGGTAAATTGATAATTTGATCATTTCGATATGGACATAAATAATTATATGTGAGGTACGGACTAGAATGAAATCAATTGAAGAGATTATATGCCAATGTGGGAATTAAAGGAAGAAGAATGACCAAATGTGCAATTTTGCCTAAAGTTAACATATGTCCAATAGGATTGAAGCATGTGTGTAAGTCTATAATTGTCATGAAATGGGTCATTAAGGGAGGGGAGAGGGATGGCACTTTGATGGTTTTAACTCTAGGCTTTTCTCTTCTCATTTCCTCTCCATTCCATCTTTTTAATCACATCATTTTGCATAAAGAATCAAGCTAATCCTAGGCAGAAATCAAGGTAAAAATTAGTAGTTTTTCTTGCACTTTGATTGTTTTGACACCAGATATTTCTCTTCCCGTTTCCTCTCCATTCCATCTTTTTAATCACATCATTTTGCTAAAGGAATCAAGTTGATCCTAGGCAGAAATCAAGGTAAAAGTTAGTAGTTTTTCTTCTCATCTTTATCTTTTCTTGCTTTGCTCATGAAGAGCTAGAACTATAAGGTTGGAATTAGGATTGAGATATGTATTTATGGTGCTTCCAGTTGGTGAATCAAGCAAAGCTAAAAGGGAAGAGAAGGAAAGGCATTAGAAAAGCTAGTTGACCAATTTCAAGGTTTGGGACTACATTTAGTTTAATTTTTGTTTGTGCATGTTTGAATGTGTACAAAGATTAATTTAGACATGGATTAGTTGCTGGAATGGTATCTTGGTGTTACTTTGCATGGAATTGGTTGAATATGGCAAGAGAGTAACATTTAGTAGAATTATGTCTAGTGTTTACTTAAATTAGTCAAATTTCTTTTGCCATATCTCGACCTACAGACCTCCGACTTGCATGATTCTAATTAGAGATGAAACTAAAAGTAAAAATATCTAGAAGAGACCTTAGCCTAGTTCTGACTACATGACATTGAAAATTGAGATCGGAAATAGTGACCTGTTGATGCCATGTTTTGGAGCAGCTTGTGATATTTGGTACATATCTCATGATTTAGATGTCTAAATGGCCCAAATTTTGATACTATGGAAATTATACATGTAGGGGAACAAATTTTTAAAAGACCTCTCAGAACCTAATTTGAACGTTTGCTATGTGAAAATTCGGAACAAGTGGCAACCATTATGTGATTTGCTTCTGGACTTATTTGCACTGTGGGCTTAACCCAACTTACACTATTTTAAGTTTTTTGCATTTGATTTTTACCAAATAATATCCAAACCCTTTACAATGTTTATGAAACTTTACAAACACCTAGAAATAAATGAAATATGATTTACCATATGTGAATTGGGTAATTAAACATTTAAGTTTAAAATTGAACATAATGCATGCTAAAGAAAATTTACATTTATATAGATGATTTAGATGCATATTTATTGCTTACATGTGTTGTATTACTTACTAATTTTATGAATATAATTAAGTAAAAATTAACATGTTTTATATTTAAATGATATATAGGAATTTATATACGGAATTATGTGAATGTACATACAGAAACACCTTAACAAAATATATGTGAAATAAATCATGCAAGTACACATGAATTGTATACTTTTCTAATGGTGGTATCTTATGACTTGCATGAATGAACTTAAATATAAATTTTATGATTTCAAATGAATATCATATGATGTTACAGTGCTTTCTTCATTGTCTTGGTGATGGATAGATAAACATGCCTATAGGGTTGTAGTGCAACTGATATAGTTTGACACCAATGATGTCTTCATTTTAAGACTATAATGTTTCTATAGTTTGATGTCTTCTGGTATCTATAGTTTGTTACTTATGGGTAACTATAGTTTGATACTTTTAAGTATCTACAGTTTAATATCTTCAAATATCTACAACACTCGTTGTCCACATACACAAGAATGTACAGGACTAATACAGAAAGTAAATTTAAAAATTGTAAATAAGAGATACAACGTAACAACATAAATAATTTGTATTGATGAGCATTGAATATCAATATTGTGGCTTATAAATGGGAGTTTACGGTTGTAACATCCCATCACGATGGGAAGGGTAAAATAGTAATTTGGAACGAGTTAGGAGTATTTAAAATTGTTTTGCTATGTTCATGCATTCATATATACACGTGAATAATAAATTTTGCACATGTAATGATTGTACATGCATTCATGGCATTTCCCGGTATATTTGGACATAAATGTGATTTTTGTGAAAAGTGTGATTTTTGTGCTTGAAAATTTAATTGGAGT
>JAOTIZ010000002.1:29677404-29691660 GCA_027123425.1 Erythroxylum panamense | reverse complement strand
TTCTCCTCTTTCATGTAGCATATTGTACTAGGGTTGTGGAGTGTTGTACAGACAGTGAAAACTGACAGATGTGTAAATTTTTGGTTTCTATGAAATGAAATGAGGAAAAAAATATTGGTTTCAAAAAGTTTGCGATTTTTATATTAATGTTTTATTATGATGTCAAGTGGAGTGTTTGTAGTAATTATTCGTAGCTCACCCTTATCGAAGAATATGTACCGGAATGACCTGCGGGCGTCCCGATGTGTACTCTGCGATAAGGAGGTGCTACAACGATACATGAATAATATATTGACGCATGTTGCCTTATGTATCTTGATTTAGTATGTTATCACTATTTTTATGAGCTTATGACATTCATGAATGAGTGTGTGCGCTTGGCGGATGACTTCCTTGTATGGTCACCGGATAAAACTTTGGCCTTCACCAGGTCCTACTTGAACTTCTTTAGACCACACTTCCCTAATGTAAGCTAGTAAAACCTCATTTGGAACAATCAATAGTCCCTAAAGCCTCTGCTATAAGATGGTTAGCAGTCAGGTCTCGTATTATGGACCAAAAACAGGTATGGAAATGTCTCAAATCAGTTGTGTTCTCTTCCATGTGATACTAGAAATAACCCTGCACTTGTTCTTTCAATGTGCTTATTCCCAAACCATAAGGTCAAGGATCCAACAATCCCTAAACTTATTACGCAATGTGAATGAGGGCATCAAATCATAGAATAGGTAAGTTACTGGAAAAAGTGGTTACTTAATGATTCCATCGTGCTCCAAACTACTTTCAATTGTTGTGTTTATGCCATACGAAGAGAAAAAAATAATAGAGTTCAAAGAGAAATAAATAATAGAGTTCACAACAAGCTATATATCGACAAGTATGTGATAGCTAACAAGTTGGTTCACTAAATAAGGGAGCTCCTTCTAACTAGTAATCGCCATCCGAGAACCAATGCTACTGCTAGGTGAATCATTGTAACTAGGCTATTCATTATAGAGCTAGTGCCTGTTACTCGTATGTAGTTATGTGAAGTTCTAGCTAGGACCTTAGTGCCGCAAGAATGCTTTAGTATCTCTCTAACTCATATTTTGTATGGCTCCTCCAAGCCAACCATTCTTTTGAAATGTAATGTATTTAATTTACAAAACAAAAAGGAGTGCAGAAATACAATCACTAATGCAGCACACACTTTACTGGAGAAGATAAAGTTCTAAAGATAGAAATAAAGAAATACAATTATAGTATACGAATCGAACACCACACCACACCACCTAGAATAAAAAACTAACGTCTTCGATAAAGAACACAAACAGAGATTATCACAACGTTATGCTGATGAACATTTACCAAGCGGCAAAAGCATGAAATGCAGTGTTTTTTCCTAACAAGATCGATCACACAGGTGACAAAGGCCATAATGATAACAAAAATAGAAAGAAAATGAATAATTTACTAATTGTATTTGTATAAATCTCATTGCTTACAAGCATCTTTGAACATTTTTTCAACCTCATACTACTGATTGATTATTAACACTACCAGTCACGCGATACCAACACAAAGGCCTGGACTGGCATTGATCCCTATTCCACTATTTTTGGATTAAGATGACAATCATTTCGAAGAAACTTCAGAATTACAGTTGGTAATGGGGACATCACTTGGTGTGCATACCAAAGCTCTTTGCTGTAGATGTCTTAAGCTTTGCTCCATACTGACCTGTACCATCTCAGCCAGCATCTTCTTAGCTTTACTGGATTGATCATCCCCTTCTATCTGGGAGATAATATTGCACACAATATTCTCTATAGTATCTGCCTGAAGCTCAGAACGTGGAAATGGTGTGTCCCTTAGTAACCTCAGCAACATCTGCGCTTTTGACTGTGACTTGGCTGTTCCTTGAACTGTTAGCTCAAGAAGTCCAGGTATTACACCTTCTCTGAGGATTGGTTCTCTGTATTTACATCGATCGCTCTCGCACATAGTCAGTAGTGCCCCAAGAGCATGCTCTCGACTTTGAAGAGATCCACTTTCAAGTATTTCTACAATAGCAAGAATTCCACCTTCTTCAGATATCAATGCTGTTCTACCTTCTTCAAAATTCACTAAACATTCTATGATAGAACAACATTTTTCAGCAGTTTTTGAAGATCTTTTACATGTTTTCAGCAAAGAAACTACGGAAGGGATTGGATTAGCTTGAAGAATGATCTTAAGATCATTTGCATGTGTTGAGAGATTAGACAGAGCCATAACAGCATCAACTTTGGCTTGTGCACTTCCTGTTCCGAGAATTTCAACAAGAAAAGGAATGGCACCAGAAGCACTTATGATTGGCTTGTTAGCAGTCGAGGCCGAAAGAGTAAGCAAAGCAGCAGTTGCATATTCCTGCAAGTTTAAATTGTTTGACTGTAGGAAATCAATTACGACTTCCAAGGCTCCAGCTTCAACAATGCTGATTTTGTTCCTGCATGACAAAACTAGATCACTAAAACTTCACTCAAGAAATTGCAAGTTCTGTAAGTAATTCATAACAAATCTGTAACAAAGAAAAAAGGACATCTTATACAAGGCATAGTTGGGAAATTCCACAGAATAGGAAATTCCACAGAATGGGAAATTCATGCAAAGTAACTATTGAACATCCCATTTAGAGAGACTGAGAACACAACAGATTGACAAGAACAAAGCTTGTAGTCAGGCTAACTCTCCCTGAAGAACATGTATTTCACCTATAAATGGGCTTATAAATCATTCTATCAATAATGCCTTCAAATCATCATATCAATACTACCATCATCAAGAACTTGAATTTTGTTGAAGCAAGTTCACAGAAATTGTTTTTCAAATACCAAATTAGAAGAGCTTACATAATATTATGCAAGGAAGAAAACCATCTTAAATTGAGTAGTGCTCAATGTCAAAACTATTGTAGGGGAATAATAATTGGTTGTCCTATGACAAATTAAATTTATGCATGTTAATTAAGTTGCATTATACTTAATATACAAACAGATACCATTTCAAAATGATTTACCAATGTCAATCTAAAAGTTATAAATCCATATGCTCCCAATATATTTTCCTGATGAGGCCACAGAGCAAAGGCTCGTGAAGCAAGCTGATTAGACTAGAAAGGAACTAAGGCCAAGAGTACAAGCTTTGCCACACATCAGGTCTCTGCATTTGGCTTGTGAAACAATGTTTAGGCAATCCTGGCCTTAAATCAATTGTTTGACCTCGTTATTAATCATTCATTACTCGCATTACAGCAAAACTGAACAGTTGTTTCGGCTGTAAAATTTAATTACTAAAATGAAAATGTTATTTATAACTTCCTATCAATAAAGAAAATCTAAAAGGTACAGAACCTCCTTCCATTATCATCATTGTTTCTCTTACCCTTACTAAACTTCAAAGCGAAGTTGGTGGAAAAAGAAACAAAAAGGAGAAGATAAAACAAAGAACATTCACCACCTCCAATCAAATAAAAGGAGAAGATAAAACAAAGAACATTCACTACCTCCAATCAAATAAAAGGAGAAGATAAAACAAAGAACATTCACCACCTCCAATCGAATAAAAGGAGAAGTTAAAACAAAGATCATTCACCACCTCCAATCAAATAAAAGGAGAAGATAAAACAAAGAACATTCACCACCTCCAATCAAATAAAAGGAGAAGATATCAAATAAAATGAGAAGATAAAACAAAGAACATTCACCACTTCCAATCAAATAAAAGGAGAAGATAAAACAAAGAACATTCACCACCTCCAATCAAATAAGCTTCGACCATTAAAAAACATGCAATTCTTTCTAAAAGGTGCTACTTTAATCACTAAGAAATCCACCAACAAAGATAATGATATTAAAATGAAATAATATGATGTTTCCCCAACACCAAAGCTTGGAATCAACTGCTATTTCAGACAGATATTTTCAGCGCTTTTCAACAAAAACTCTTTGTTCACGTCACATCCAAATAAATTTCGAAGGCTCTCAACTTCATTTCCAAAGTAGGAAACACTATCGGTGAATTTTAAGTACCCATTCTTTTGACTGGGCAACTCCAACCGTACGAGACGAGCAACCAAAAACTAAAGAAAAGGAGAAGAACTACAGCTCCAGTTTCCAATAAAGCAAATTTGACATTTGAAGTACTGAAAATAAACAAATCCCCTACGATTCCTCCACTGTCCATCAAGAAACAGAACAAACCGA
Source organism: Erythroxylum panamense (assembly GCA_027123425.1). Classification (NCBI taxonomy): domain Eukaryota; kingdom Viridiplantae; phylum Streptophyta; class Magnoliopsida; order Malpighiales; family Erythroxylaceae; genus Erythroxylum; species Erythroxylum panamense. The sequence goes on along the minus strand of JAOTIZ010000002.1, from coordinate 29,687,437 downwards.
TCACATCGAAAGTAGAAAAGTCAAACAGCAGTAGAGTGAGAATAGATTCCCAAAGTCTACAAACACGAACTTTAATAACCCAATTGAGGAATCCGAGGAAAACTACATCTTTAAAAGAAACAAAACCAATTATAAAAGAAGCCAATCGAAAAAGCAAGATGCACCTCTCAAGCAAAGAACCACCTTTAAATTCCCCAACCCACCAGAGGCTTTTTCAATTACATAAAACATCGAAAATAAAACAAATCCATTAATAGGTTAGAACACTTCAAAATTACAGAGGAAAAGTTGGGAAAGAGACAGTTATTAATATTGTCAAGCTAAATTCTAAACCATCAAATTTCTTGGCAACGAAGGAGAAAAAAAAATTACAGAGAAAATTCACAATTATGATAAATCTCAATTGACTAATCAAAAACATTTGATCCACTAAAGAAACACAAGCTATAACCAAGTCCGCGTTTTTCATTCTCACGCAAAAACTATTTAGTGTAAATGATAAAGAAAAGCGTGAGCATCTATAAAAATATACTTTTCGTTTTGCACAGCGAGATTGAGGAGAGCGAGAAGAGCTGACTCGTGGGACTCTGAGGAGCCATGGAAGCGGAGCATGGAAACAAGCGGCTCCACTGCTTCAGAAAGCTGACGCCGACACCTTTGTGAAGTTTTAGCCAGTCGTCGGATTTCCCTGGCGCCTTCCAGCTTGGAATCAAGGTCTTCGGAATGGACGAGATGAAGGGCTCGTCGGACGGCTGTGGCAGAGGAGGAAGCTGCGCTTGGCGTGTCGGCGTCCGGAGATGTAGACAAGGAGGAGGAGGAAGAAGAGTCCATTGATAGATTAATAGTAACAGTGAAAAAATAGATACAATGATGTTGGTTCTTAAAAAGAAAAAAAGAAAAAGCAAATAGTGTCGTTGCAGTTATGGTTTTAAAGAGAGCGAGCGAGAGAGAGAGAGAGAGAATCAAGAGGATGCGAGAGACATTGACAAGAGAAAATGAAACGTGTGGTGTGGGGAAGGCGATGTCTTAAGGGTGGCGTTAAGCAACATTTTCGACAAGACCCTCTCTTCTGTTCTTTCCCTCACCTTTGTTTGATTATTTATTTAATTGATTGATTAGTGTGGATTTTTCGGCCCCACACTTAGAGAATGGGGTAGGTGCCTTCATGTATGGATTGATTTGGGACGGAGGATACTTATCATCTTGTTAGGATGTTCTAATTTTGTGTTATTTAATTTTGTTTATATTTATGTAGATCTTACATAAATATATATATGAGATTTAATAAAATATGATAGAAATTGATTAATTGAAATAAAATATCTGATCTCGTCTGAATTTTGTGTTATTTAATTTTGTTTATATTTATGTAAATCATACATAAATATATACATAAAATTTAATAAAATATGATAGAAATTGGTTAACTGAAATAAAATATCTGATCTCGTTTGATTTGGCTCGTTTTAGTTCTTCTTAATGAATGGTTGTATCCTTATTTTATTTTATGATCAAATTTAGCTATATAAAAGATGAGTGTGGTATCCTAATCACATCATTATATTTGTGTGCATATATATATAGATTGAGAAATTAAGGTCAACATAAAAAAAGAAAAATATTTTTAATTGATTTCTTAAAAATTAAGATTACCTTAAATTTTATAATATAATTGATATATGAGCACAATGAAATGTAAATGTAAATCATATTTTATTATATAGTTTGGCCCTATCTGTTAGAAAATCGAGACAGGATCCAATCTCTATCGTATCAGAATAATTGCGAAACTTTTTATATTTTTATTTCCCAAAAATCAACGATCACTTTAATTATATAAAATAATTAACACATAAATCATAATAAATGAATTGTGGCTTAATTAACAACCACTACATTAAAACCTTTCCAATCATAATTGTTGTTCTAACTAAAACAATCTTAATAAGGAATTACTACTAAAGTTAATATCCATATAACTTTGAACTAAAATGTTAACTCATACATAGAGTAATGGATATCTCTAATAATTGAAAAGTATCAAATATCTCAAATACTAAACATTGTTAGTACATTATTTATGTACTTGAACTTGGAATATATAAATAACTTCTAATCTATCTTTATAGATTTAATTATCAGAATTAAGGTTTTATTTTCTCTATAGATAATAAGGTTCATAATAGAGTTTGCAATTCGACATGAAAATATGTATTATCATAATATTTAGTAATTTAAGAGTTCAACTAATTATCTTTAGTGGAATGACATTTAGTTAATAAGCTAGAATTAATTCTAATGAGATTAAATTAATTCTAGGCTTATTGGAGCTTAAATTATATAAGTCCCATAAGATTCCCCACTTGGCTTTAAGAAAGATTATCAAGTAAAGTAAGAATTATAAATAGAGGTTTTAAAAGCCCATAATTGAATGTTGGGCTTGCTCTAATTAATGGTTAATTAAAAACCCAAATGTATATTTAGAAATGGGCTAGATTTTGGTGTAATTTAATTAATTAGATTAATTATATTAAAACAAAAATTCTTAAAGAAAGAAGGTGCAATTTTGGTTTTTAAGGTTGAATGTGCAGTTGCACATTTAACATTCAAATGCTAAATAAAGATGGTATTTATCATACTTTATCATCATTAAATGGAGTAATTATGTTACCATTAAATGGTTTAATGGTTGTCTTTTAATGATGGCATATAATGTAACCTTTTTAGCATTCATTTGATTAAAAAAGAAAGAGCTACATTGGATGAACCATCTTCCTTCTTTCATCATCAAAAACTAAAATTGACATGTTAATTTTAGGTTATTGGTCTTTTCATATAGCCCTCTTAAAACAAATGAGAAGAGTCTCATTTAATGGTTTCTTTATGTTTGATTAAAGAAAGGTGTGATGCATTGGATGCTCTCTCTCTTCTTTCTTTTCATGTATAACCGAAATTAGGAGTGTAAGAAAGTGTTTTTGCATTGTTTTGACCAATTCTCTCCTTTCACCTATGCATGGCCGAAACCTAAAATGAGAAGAGTCTCATTGTTTTCTTCTTTCTTTTAAGAAAATTCTCCTCCAAACATTTCTTCTCATTTCCCACCAAAGGATCTTGTTAACCAAGTTGTCCAAGAAGAACAAGTGGTAGATCAAATTGGTTGAGGATACAACAACAAGGAGATGATAGATTGACAAAGGATTGGATACAAAAAGAAGGAGAGGATAGCGCAGCGAGGAATTAAAGCTGTAGCGAAGGAGTCGGTAATACCATCATCTTGTTATTATGTTTATTATCTTTATATCGTATCATGTGTAGCTATGTATGTTGGTTTGGATATCTTGCTTCTGTTGTGTTATGATTTCTAAAAAAGTTTTGAATTCTACCGTCTAACCAAATCGTACATGCTTTAGTTTTCCGATCCAACAGTGCTTCCTACACTTCTTGAGATGCTTCACTAATAGTTTTTGAGGTTATATTACCTATAGATTCATTCTAAGATACCATAATATTCTTTCCCTTTGTATGTTCTGCTTCCATATTAGACTAGTTAGCTGACTGACCATCCCTGATTATTCTTCCTATGGGTTTCCACATAGTTTTTCTTTTGAGGACTAGTTCCTATTTATATGTAACTGGGATAGTAGACTCACTATCTCTCCTATTTCATCAAGTTTTTTAAGCCTAAGCTCTTTAAAGAGAGGTTGGTAATGTTAGCTTCTATGCAGATTTTGATATAAGTAATTCTCCTAACTTCAGCTACAATTCTGTCAAAGCTAAGAGGTTTCCCAGTTAAGTAAGCAAGATATGTCAATCCTAAGGTGCTCGGATACTCCAATGATACATTTTGGAAATTTACCTAAACTAGAGCATACATGATGTTGTTTTTATCTATGACCATGTCAAGCTTCTGAGTTTGTAGGATGATAGGATTCCTAGCACAGTGCTGAGGACCAAGCTATAGCACTTTAGTAGCCTATTGTTATGAAATGAATGTGAAAATGAAGAAGTCTTATTCACTAATTAGTATCTTGTCTACTCCAATATTAGACCATTTAGCTTCAACCCACTTCTTGACCACAGGAAGGAAAGGTTGCTTAGTAATGAAGTAACCAACTAGGGAATTCTTTCATTTGTTTGCTCCAAGTTTCAAAATTTCCCACAGAGGGGAGACAATGTTTTTTTCATTACTTGAGGAAAGTAAGTAAGGCTCAAGTTACCAATCCCTTCCCCTATAATTCTTAACTAGGGTCTTGGCTCATTAACAACTAAGTTCACCTGTTTCTTAAGGGAAGGAGTTACAACTTGCTTATTAAAGGATGAAGAAGTTAGGGGAGGAACTAAGGGGAAAGAAGGTCCCTCCAGGTCAGTATGGATCTCAAGGGAAGTAGGAATGTCTAACATTATCACAAAGTAGCTAAGCAAAGGCTTATGGTTAGAGAAGTTTAAAAAATTGTTCCACAAACGGTAAAAGAAGATGGATGGGTAATGTAAATGACGAGTAGAATTACTAATAAGCCCTTGTCCCCTACAGAAGTAGAATGAGAGGGTGGAAGGGGTTTTTCTAGGTGAGCAATGACAAAATGAGCTAGGCGAGAAGAGAGGAAGGGAAAGATGATGGGAGCAACACACTGGTAGGGATGGGGAAAAAGAAAAAGGATTAAGAAGGAGAAATTTCTCTACCAACCATGATGAAGGTTGGAGATGGGGATAATGAACTAGATTTTTTTAAATATAAAAATGGTAATATTTGACTAAGTCCATTTTGGAGTATAATTAAGCCAAAAACAATCAATCCAAGTTTGAGTCTGATTAGATTTCAAATAGTTTGAAATTTAGATAGATTCAAATTTAATTCTGATCAGATTTTCACAAACTCATAATTCATTATTTATCAATATATAAAACGATGTTGTTTTATTACACATATAAAATGATGTGAGTGAGGTTTGAATTTTAGGCTAAGTTCAAATTGTGAAACTCTAAGTTCAAACTTGGTTCAAAAATTTAAAAAGAAATTCGAACTTAAACTCAGTCCAAAGTAAAAGAAAATATCTAAACTTTAACTTGTCTGAAATTTGATTAATTAGAACTAAACTCGTTAACTTCGGATCGAGAGAGAGTCCTCTTGCCAACCCTAAGTAACACTTGGGCTTTGGAATCTAACTAAACTAGGGAGAGAGTGATAGAAAATAGCATAAAGGACATATATTTCCTTTCTTGACATAAAAGGCACTTATAAAATATAAATATGATAATTCCATTTCCATATCACGATAAAAAGAAAATAATTGATAAAAAAGATGTTACAGTTTAACTATCCAAAATAAAGTGTTTCAAAAATTAAAATGTGACGAGAGTGACGTTCGCTCATCACATTCCATGAGTATGCTCGGAGCCGAGCTACCAAATGACACCAAATATTTAGGCAGAGACTAAAATATCTTAGCCACATCTTTGATAAGCCCACGGTTAGCTGCAGCAAACTCTGTGAATTCATCGTATGATATATAGCCATCACCGTCGGTGTCGATCTCGGCCATCATTCGCTTAATCTCGTCTGCTGTGATTGAGCCAAGGGTCTTCAAGCAATCTCCGAGCTCCGACGCTGATATTTTTCCGTCACCGTTCAAGTCGAAGCGCTTGAAGATGCGCTCACGTTCAGCCTTGTCGGCATCATCAGCCATCGTTGGTAAGTTGGAGCTCTTAAGCTTTACGTAAATATTGCGGTGTGGTTTTCGGCTTTGTGGTTGGATATCCGAGTGTGCTGTGAGGCTCAGCAAGTTGGTCTTTAATGAGATGGGCAGTTGGCGTGTACATGGCCAACCTTTGAACGAGGAACCATAAGCCTAAAATGGATAGCCTAAATTAATGCTCACAACTGGCTTTCCCCCACAAACAAAACAAAACAAATGACATTTCTTTTAACCACTTCTAAACTTGGAATAGGAAAAGGTCAAAACCTTTTGTAGAACAATCAATCACTGCTGTTCATTCCTTGACAGCGGAGGAGTGTGAAATCGTCATTATGATACGAATAAAGGAAAATTCGAACATGTTAAATTAAATGTCATACTTAAGATAGTAGGTTAATTATATCAATTATATAAAATGCAGGCAAGAAATTATATCTTACGTCTACGATGATATGTATAATATGAATTGTTTGTATACGTTTCACCTAAGGAACATGAGCACATTTATGTCATATAAGACCAACGTCTAATCTTTGTGCTTGGCTTATTCTTTTGATGTGTAAAAGAAAAAAAAACTCTCCGAAATTTGACACGTGATAGCACTATATATTATTATTCATACGGAAGATTACTTCAATCCAAATACTCCGTAAAATAATAAAACGAAGAATCCAAAAAAGAAAAAGTCTCAGGTGAATAAGCAAATTACAACATATCAAATCAGTACTTAATTTCGTTAAATAATAAAACAAAGAATCCAAAAAAGAATAAAGTTTTGTGTAAATAAGCAAATTACAACTTATCAAACCAGTACTTAATTCTCTTCACATTTACTAAGGTTCATATATGTTCCTTTCCAAAGGCCTCATTAAGACCATTAAAAGATTATTAAAGGACTTCTTATGGAGTCATTCAAATGGAAGAATGGGAGTTGATAAGGTTAAATGACTTGACTTATGTTTCCCTAAGGAGGAAGGTGGTCTTGGTATCTCTTCCATTAGAACTCTCTTTGGCTAAGATGGTTGCATTCTTGCTTTCTCAAATGCAAGAGTATATAGGAAATAGAAAAATGATACTCAATCTCTCATTTCTTGAATAAGTTATTATAGATGAGGGATATGGTCTAATCTTTAGTTCCTTGCAAAATAGGAAATGGAAAATTAATTTCTTTGTGGTATGATAATTGGTCTGGATTAAGAAAACTAATCCATTCACAAAGGACACCGAGGCTATATTGATCTAACCTTTACATGTTAAGATATGTTCTCTAATTAATGGAAGTTCTTACTAATTTCCTGATTGCTTGAGGCATTTATAACTTGATTACCCCCTAATCCCTCTATTTCTGACGCCTTCTTATGGAATAGTAAGTCAGTTGATAAGTTGTTCAATAAGTCCACCAAAGATCTACTGAGAAGAAGAAACCCTATAGTTGACTAGCATAAGATAGTACGGAGCAAGGTTTTATTAATCAAAACCTCATTTCTTCTATAGCTAATATAAAAAACAGACTAAAACTACAAACATAATAAGATACCTAGATTTAAAGAGATCTTTTCCTTTATGTTTGGAGTAAGAGGAATCTAGAGATCACTTGTTCTTCGAGTGCAGATGTTGTGTTAAATTTTGTTTGATTTTACTTGTTTTTATAAGAAAAAATTGGTTGCGATTTAATTTACATTTGATACGAATTGAGTGAAGTCGGTGTGGATGTTGCATGAATCTTAATTGGATTAATTTGTGAATATGGGATGAACTTACTGTAGCACCCCACTCCCACAATACACATACCAGACATCTTGAGTGATATCCGAGTACTTGCCTTGCGAGGGTGACATGCTAACACAGTCAGTTAGCAAAGTTTCCATACAAATTTTTTTTTGAAGCACAATCGTATGTGGAAACCAATTATCAAATCGGGCCCATTTTTATTTCATAAATATTTTCAATCACAGTAATTCAATCATCATAATTTCAATACTCATTTGGGCCCATTACAAATACAAAATACTTGTAGTCATAATTTTATTACAATTATTCACGTCATGCATATGCAGTACACATGAGACTCATTTTCAATTTATAACTTTGTTATGACTGAGTGCCTAACTGTCCCGTATCGGGTTCATTGATAACTATCGCGTATCGGGCTCATTGATAACTGTCCTATATCCGTTGGAGATACCAGACTCATTTTACATAGTGAGCCTTTAACTCTTATACATTTTCTAAGCTCTTGACTCTTTTTCACATTCTGAGCATTAAGCTCTTTTTTGATGGCTACTCCGGTCATAACTACCTTTATCTTTTATGCATTCATGTAATGAAATGCATCACATATATTTAGTCAATTGAAAGTGCTAAATATCACACAATCATATTCATTATCACATTCTCATTCACACTGTTTTCGGACCTTAGTCCGGCATTCAACATTTAAGTTGAGAATACAGTTATTCCGTCCAATTCATATCCAATGAGCACTTCAATAGCTCCTTCACATTTCACAATCATTGGACCTTCTGTCCGGAAATCAACACAATTCAATTCACATTCACAATGCATAATCATTCAATTCATAATATAAACAAAACAAACAATAAAGTAAGACCAACTAGGTCTACTCACAGTATGCTCTAGATTAGCATTTGCTTCCAAAGTCTGGAAACATCTGGATGATGGCGCTCTATATGTTCCTCTATATCATGCAAACATACATATGTCACAATTTGCACAATTGTATAAGTGACTATTGATGCACACATATGTATATTAAATATGTACAATGTATTTTCAATGACCTTCTCGGGTGTATATCCTTAATACATGTCTCATAACCAATTATCAAGATCCTTGAATCATTCCTTAATACTTAGAACATTCTTATTACATTAATAATTCAATCCTACTTCAATTGGGCTCATTTAATATCACTAACAAGCCTAAACATCTCATTGTAGCACATTGATAAATCAATCATTTATAAACAAACATCTATTGGGAAAATTGCCATAACTTTTGTTGTAGATCTCAGATTAATGTCATCTTTAGATGGTTTCGAAGAGGACTTCTATATCTACAACTTTCATGAAGACTCTGAAATGATATTTTGCCAAAACACACATCCGTGTGAAATCACACAGGCAGTCCATGTTTCTTTTAGGTCTGATTGTGTTTTTGCATCAAAAACACATGGGTAGTGTGAATTTACACGGCCTGACCGTGTAACCTTTGGGTTTACTCAATTTTCCTTCTCCAAAACCCCTCCAATGGATCCTAAACCCATTTAACATCACTTATACTCTTAATCTTCCCAAATTCACCTTTTTCTAATGCAATGTCATTCTATAATCATTCAAACACTAATCAAATTTCATTCACTCTCAATTCTCAACTCTTTTGATTCATCATCTCAAATGGATAACTTCTTTAAATATACCCAATATCAACTCAAAAACATCCATACACATTTCATATTGCCCACTTGATCATAAACACCCAAAGTATAACACATTCTCATGCATTCAAAACAAAACACAACATTTACATTCATCCACAAATTTTGCTGCACCCAGTTCCTAATTTCACGTCAAATTTTGAGACTCTTAAAGGCAGAATTTAAATTCAATGTCCTCATAAGAAATGTAGCCATATGTCTCTATTTTAATCCAAATTAGAAATTATTGCAATTTAACAACTATAGAAGAAGTTATAGCTAATACACTGAAGCATATGCAGTGAATATTTTCCAATCCATCATCTTCAAGTTTTTCCAGATTTTTACACCAAACGTACTTGTACAAAGATCATACTTTTCTACTCCATCTACTCCTCATTCTCAACTCCATTTCAACTCATTTCTACACTCAACCATCAACATAAATAGGTTATAGACGCCTTTATATACTCATCAACTTCCAATTCTCATTAAAACATCCATTTTATAACTAATTCATCTTTTTTATATACAAGGGAAAAAATTAAACCAAACAACCACTCAAACGACTTAACTATCACAGAGATCTGCGATACAAAACTCCATGATTATCATGGTGCAGATGGTCTATGACTAGCGTCGGAGGCTCCAGAAAAATATGTACGCCTGGGTTAGAGAAAGTTGCAAGAGCGGCCAGGCTATCCACACACTGATTCCCTTCTGTAAGCGATCTAGAAGGGGGGGGGTTGAATAGATCTTTAAGCTTTTTGTAATTTTCTACAATAAAATCAGAACTTAAATCACACAAAAATAATATAATCAAATCTAAATGAAAAGAGTAGGGAAGAAAAGCAAACACTGTTTTTATAGAGGTTCGGTGCTAAGACCTACGTCCTCTACCTAA
>JAOTIZ010000002.1:29654545-29665035 GCA_027123425.1 Erythroxylum panamense | reverse complement strand
CTCCCATTAACATGCTAATTAATTCCACAAAAATACTCTATTAAGACCTCAAAACTCATTTAAATCATGCTTAACTCTTTCCGAAAATCAACATCTTTTCTAATCATGCAATTGAAAGAATTTGCTTGCACTTTCTTCTAGAAAAATGTTCCTCATTGTCTCAATTTTCTAATGACATTAGAATCATTCAATTCGGTTTAGTAATCTGAAAGTTATAGCCTAAACATTTCCAAACTGTTCTTATGCTGAAACAATTTGTTATGCTCAAATTCCACCCAAAACTTGACTTTCCTAGAGACTGAATTAGAACTCAATTTCATCAAACGATTTGTAGCCTTATCTCTCTAGTTTAATCCAAATTAAGAATCATCTGATTCGGATAACCAGAGCAAAAGTTATGGTTAAAACACCGAAGCATACTCAATGAACATTTTTCAATTTCATTTTTCAACTTTTAACTTCCAACATATCACATATAACCCATCTTGTGTCTAAACCATCTTTTCGATTTCATTTCAAGTTCAAGAGTTCCCTTTTTGCTACACATGAATAATCGCTAACAATTTCTCATTTAATAAAAAAGTTCGGGGTCCAACATGCCTATTATGAGCTTTTACAATTTACAAAAACAAAAGACCCAAATCCAACCAACCACTAAAAGTACATACATGACTCTCAACATAACAATTTATTTTAAGTCTATCCAGGGCCATCTAACAACTTACTATTCCATCTCTAACAACAATTAACAACTCAATGAAGAAGATTGTTATGAACATTTACAAAGGGAACTTCTTCAACTCTTAATCTCATTACTTAATCAAAACGGAGTTCGAGCATAGCTTTAATTACATATCAATAGCCACATCAATAGCTTAATACAAAATATAAGTGAATGCTTATGTTTGATATGCTTATAAAGCTACTAAAAAATATAGTCGACCTAACTTAGTTATAAAAGGTAGCTATCTTGGAGTCTGTCAAAGCTTTGTAAGGATTTTTAACGAGCGCACAATCAAGCATATATATATATATATATATAAATCATCAACAATTCTAACTCAAAGACTCATAGTTAAGGATGTTATCACATTAACCATATCATGTATATTTAACCATCAAAACATAACACTCAATTGTGTATTATGCTCGATAAATCAAAAATGAAATGCACAAATATAATGACTTGAGAGTCCTATGGATCAAAATGGAGAAACTGAAGTTTACACCATAAACTAAATGAGTCCATTTCTTAGGAGCTCATGTGCCATAAGCAGACAGCTAGGAGAAGGCTTTAAGTCAACGTGTACGTGACGAACAAAATGGTATCTATCTTGCCCAAACATAAGCAAATTTTGATGCTCAATTCATTTCATCACATGTTCATACTTTCATTCTTCTTGCGCTTTTTTCCTTCTTTTCATTAATACAAAATGTCGTAACATCTTTCAAGGCCTAACATGATAATAAGTCATAATGCATTTTCCAACAATCACAATAATTCAAAATCAAGCAATTAAGATTACATACACAAGTAAGAAATTAGCCCATCATCCACAATAATTATAAACATATTACCCACCTAATTGCATGTAAATCCAAACTCAAGTTTGCCTTTCCTCTTGCTCTTGCATTGGATTTTCTTAATTTCCTTCAAACAAGCAAAATTTAATTCAAACCAATATACAAATAGAAAATCCATAAAGCTTTAATAATTAAAAAAATTGAGTTTAGACTTAGTCTAACCATGGTTTATCTAGGCAAGAATAACTAAGATCTAGCTAAAAATCCATGAAAATCACAAATGGGTTTCTTGGTTCTCTTCTTTCTCCCTTTATTTCCAGCACAAGAAACTCACTTCTTTGGTTCCTTTTCTACCAAAGTAAGAAGAAAAGATGAAGGTTACCTAGGGCTTAGTTGAATCTTCTTCCTCCCTTTTTTTCTCCTTTCTTCTTTCTATGTTTTTTCTTTCTTTCTTTCTTCCTAGCTTCTCCAACACACTTCACGCACTCTTCACTTCTCCTCTCCTCTTTCTACATTTTTTCTTTCTTTCCTAGCTTCTCCAACACATTTCTTTTATCATTTATTCAAGATTTTTTTTGTCCTTCCAAGTTTACCGTTCCACATTTAATGAAATGTCTACTTGTTCCTTTATTCTCTTATGTCTATTTCACACTAACTTAATTCTAACATTTCTATTTAATAATTCTAATTTCTATTCTTGCTAACTAAATTAATGGACTAAATTCTAAAATAAATAAATTAAAAAATTGTGGTCCAACAATACAGATGCTTAGAAACTATTAAACATAGGTTTAGGCATGAATGCAGGTATTTTCTTGGTCTAGATGGATGTTGGCTTAAACAATTGAAAGACTCTAATTACTAGTAACTTAAAGTTGATATAAAAATTGAATTGAATTGAATAAGGATTGCATTTAATATGGATATTTTTTAAACATTGAGGCATAATAAACCATTAGGTAGGTTAATAAGCTCGAAACCAGTGATGCAGCTCCCATGAGGTTTATAGGTGAAAAATTTCACGAGTTTAGGAGTCATAGCGAGAACATATTTCTCGATTCACAAGTATAAACAACGCCACGTACCTTAATTAATAGAACTTAGTAAGTTGGTTGATGGAATTGTTATGAATATGTTAAGCATCATATGTTATGCTAGGCTTTAGTTTTTCACTTTCAGTTTAGTATTTCTTTTTTAACATTTTGACTGAGTGTTTTCGTTTTCTTGGAATTGGTTTTTTCAGTTAAGCATAATGACGTTTGATGAAGTAACTATAAGGTTTCACCATGTGGTATGTTTTGTTAATGTGGGTGATAATGTTATGTATAAAGGTGGTTTTGTGGATTAAATTGAATTTGATCTTGACTTATTGAGCTATTTTGAACTGGTTGATGTATATAAGAGAAGTGGGTATAACAATGTAAAAAAGATGTTTTATCTTATGCCTGGTTTTGAACTGTATAATGGTTTGAGAGTTGTAAAAGATATGGTAGTGTGTTAGATATGGTTAGTCAGATGATGTGTACGGGTGGTATTGATATTTACATTGAACATGGTGTGGATGAAGATAATGGACCACATAAAGGTGATGCAGATGATCAAGATGAGTTAGTTTTGTTTGAATATTATGACAGTGATGAGTATGGCATATACAAAAAGGAAATACCATGATACCCTGTTTAATCAGGGTAATGTAGTTGAAGGTAATGGTGATGATGTTAATAATGAAGGGTTAGAGGTAACGTAGGTAATTTAGACATTGTGCCAAATGTGGAGGATGAAAATGATTCAGATATAGAGAATGAAGATAATACAAATATGGAGGTTGAAGAGGATTTAGAGCAAGGAGATAAAGGTAATGGTCTAGATGAAGATGTTGAAGAGGATTTATAGCAAGGAGATGAAGGTAATGGTCCAGATGAAGATGTTAAGAGGATTTAGAGTAAGGAGATGAAGGTAATGGTTCGGCTGAAGATAATTGACCATATGAAGCTGATGCAGGTGATGCAAATGATGAAGATGAGGTAGTTTTGTCTGAATATTATGACAGTGATGAATATGGAGAACTTGTTAGTGATGTAGATGATATGGTAGATGATGCTACAAGGAGGAAAAGGAAATACCCTGTTTATAATGCCTTACTTTGAGTTAATGATGATTTTTCTTAATCATTTGCAATTTAAGCGTGCAGTGAGTTTGTTGTTCGTCAAAACAAAGAGGGCTGTCATGTTTACTAAAAATAAGCTCAAATTTGTCCAAGGTAAATGTAGGATAGAGAACTGCCCTTGTTATATACATGTAGCATTTGATAGGCAGCTGTAGTCATTTCATATTAGGAAATTGAGGAACAATCATGACTGTAATAGGGTATATACAAATCCTAGGATGAACACTAGCATTTTAGTTGACTTGTTGAAGTATAAGCTTAAAAAGGAGCCATTTTTGAAGAATGATGATATAAACTTTTACGTTAAGGATTGTTGAGGTGTTGTATGGTGAGAAGAGCAAAGAAAAAAGTAGTAGACAGTGTTGTGATCAACATTGAAGAGGAGTTTAGGAAGCTTTAGTCTTATGCTGAAGTGATTATGCAGATCAACACCGGAAGCACTGTTACATTGAAAATGTCTCGACCAATTCTAACATCTCCACCTATATTTGAAAGAATGTACACATGCTTAGAAGCTATTAAACATGCATTTAGGCATGGATGCAGGCATTTTCTTGGCCTAGATATTGGCTAAAAACCAAAACTAAGGGTGAACTTTTATATACTGTGGGAAGAGATGGAAACAATCAAATGTTTCCTGTTGCTTTAGTTATGGTTGAAGTTGAGTTGACAGTCATATAGAAGTGTTTCATTGAAAGGTTGAAAGAAGATTTACCTCACTTGGGCTCCAGAATTTGTTGGACTGTAATAACTGACCAACAAAGGTAAAAGTTTCACATCAATCTTGTTTTTACTTTCATTGAGAGTGTAATTGTTATGAAATATGTAGAGTTGCATCCGCATCCCTATTCAATTTGTGTCCAAATGCTGAGCACATGTTTTGTGCTAGGCATGTTTGTGTGAATTGGCATGGAAGAGGATATAATGGGGAAGAGATGAAGGAGCACTTTTGGAAAATTACAAAATACTTCACAGCAAGGGAATATGAAGAAAAATTGGATAAGCTCAAAGCTAAGAACTAAAGGGCAGCAGAAGATATTGAGAGTTATGCACCAGTTCAGTAATGGTGCTGGGCTTTCCAGAGGAAAGATTCTATGATTGAGTTGGTTGACAATAATTGATGTGAGGACTTCAATAAGACTCTAGTTGATGCAAGGAAAATGTCAATTTTAAGGTTATTTGAGCATCTTAAAAGATAATTGATGAAAAAAACTGCAAGAAAAGGAAAGATGCTGCTAAGTGAAAGGGTAATTTAGGGCTAAGATTATAGGAAGCAATTGAGAATAGTGTCATGATTGCTCAACATTATTCAGTGCATCATAATGGAGAAGGAGGGTATGAGATTGATTATGGATAGAAAAGATATATGGTGAGGCTTCAAAATAAAATATGTTCATGTAGGAGATATACCCTCTCTAGAATTCCTTGTACATATGTCATATGTGATATTAAAGACAGTAAGGTTAATATTGAAGAGTACACTTCTAGTTGGTTATGGAAGACTGAATTTATCAAAGCATATAGGAAGGAAATTCAACTGATGCCTGGTGTGAAGGACTTGCCCATTTGCAATGAAGAAATTATTAGGCCACTAGAATTCAAACAAGGACATGGTAGGCCCAAAACAACTAGCAAAAAAGGCATTGATGAGTCTCAAAAGAATACAAAAGTAAACAAAAGAAAAATATTGACCACGTGTCTAAAAGGGGCATGATCATTACATGTAGCCACTACCATACAGAAGGACACAACAAAAGAGGTTATCCTTAGAAGGGTCGAAAGGTAATTTCTAAGTTGTTTTGTCTTTTTATGGTACATTTAAGATTCTTTTCCATAGTAGTGGCAATCTTCTAGTTTTTTTATTCTGTTATCATTGTTATCAATGGCAGGTTTCAACCCATTTTCAAAATCTGAACCCAGACTAATAAACTAATTTCCATATGGAGCAACACATAACGAACTCATAGTTAACCCCCGAAAACATATCCATAGTTGAAACCAACACTCATAACCCAATAAGTGCCTCTAAATTTGCATCTAATACTGAAAAGGGAAAGAAAGGTAAAAGAAGAGCAAAAGCCTCTGCTTCTGCTTCTGCCTCTGCCTCTGCCTTTTTTTTTGCCTCTGCCTCTACCAACACCTCAAGTACTACTTATGTAAGTGGGAGTGCAAATGCAACAACCTCAATTGTTCTCCCACAACAACAAATATTTTTACATCTTCAAAGGCCACAACCAAAAACTAAACCAAAGGGAGAAGAGGTCCTGGTTATGGTGTTGCAGATGATGGAAGTAAATTGAAGATGTTGGTATCTAGCAGATGTAGTCAAAATTCTCAAGCGAAAATTACAGGAAAAGGGTTGTCACATGCTCTTCTCTTCAACAAGAAACAAATAGGAAGATCAAGAAATAGATGGAAGGGATGGGGGTATACACAAATGAAACCACAGGGTTGCAGATGCTAAATGTAAATATTAAATATTTTCATTCTTACTAAACATTTATTAATTCACATAGCTTAACAAACATTTGCATTTTATCTACAACCTGGAAGAAGAAGATAGAAACTACTAAACCTTAGGCAAAAATCAATAAAGAGGAAGGAAGTTGTTATTGCGAATGGGAATCCAAGACAACAAAGTCAAACTACATTTTCAAAGGGAAAGGAAAAAATGTAAACTTAACATTTAATTATTAGTGAAATGAACAATTTTGTGATATTTGTGAACTAAACAATAATATATTGTAAGGATCTTGTTGGTATTAATGTTATTAAGCAATGAATGCAATGAATACCAATTTCAGTTTGAATTGCACTTTTTTGTACGTTTTTTTCCTTTTTATTGAAGTTCATGAATGGGTTACTGAGGGTGCTGGAAGCTTGGTTGGAATTGTCAAATCTCTGCAATGTTTTGTATTTTTCAAGGAAAGCTTAAAGTGACTGGATGGAAAGAGATGATCAACTTTTTGTAGTAAAGCGTTGGTTTCCTTTATTTTCCAATCAATGTGAATTTTATTTCTTTTAGGTTTTTTCATTTTCGTTGAAGTTCATGAATGGTATAACATGTACATTGTTAATACAAAGAATTGGAATTATAGGTCTATTAAACATCTTTGTCTCCTCATCAATAATTTGATGACTTATAAAACAACTTAACAGTTGTGTTAATCGTTGGAGGTAAAGTACAGATGACATTTTTTAAAGTAGTCAATTGCTACCTCTTTTAACTCCTTTTGACTACTAACCAATACTCCATCTCCATTGATTAAACATGTTTAGGCTAGTATATAAAACATCAAACCTGTTTAGGCTAGAAGATGAAATTAGTAATATAGTAGATGTTGAAACATTTAACACTTTGCACTTTCCAACATCAAGTTAGGTGAGTTACATTGACACATTTTTCTAGTACATCAAAAAATTTCCAAGTAAGGCTTTAAAGATACAACTATTGTCTTTTTTGCTTTCATTATTTAGACTAATAAACATAAGCAAAACTACAAAACACAAGTTTAAACAAGCAACAAATTTCCAACACTTTGCTGAATGTGTTTCATTAATAGTCCTCGTGGTAACTAACTCATTCTTTAACTTCAAATTTTCTGCAATCCTTTCAGCTTGCAAAACATCTACTGCATTCGCCCTTAACTCTGCCACTTCAGCCTTCAATAGATTATTTTGACAATATAACATCTTCTCTCTGTTTTTCAGCTCTAAAATAACATGTCTTGCTTTTGGACAAAATCTTTATTCATGCCATTCATGAAATCCACAAACATCTTCATTCTACCATCAAAGAAAAAACAACAATTCATTAATGAAATATATAAACATATTTAACTAAAACAACATAAAAATGTACCAAAATTATCGGAAAGAGTCAACAACCATAAAATCTTCTTCCTAGATTTTCATCAGTCCATGAAGTCCATCTAGGTTATAGTAACAATATTTAACCTCTCTGTCATAGTCCTATTCAACTAGGTAAGTTGAAGAAATCAAATTGTATGATCTCAAATTAAGCTTGAAATGCATCCCTCTACTGTCAAAGTAGAAATTTTCAAAAATTTTAACCTAACACAAAATTAAAACCAAGAAAACAACAAACTGAATCCTCTAATTAACCTCATTACGTTGAAGAACTATTACTTGAGCTCATTCTCAATTATTACAACACAATGCTTTAATGTTGATTGTGTACCCCCTGATAGCTAAATGATGTCTACATAATTGAATTTGTTTGCTCCTAATAATCTGCATCTCTTCCATAAATGTCATACTTTATCTTTAATCAAGCGGATCAAAACATGGATAACCACCAATGAAGCTAAACCAAGTGACATAAATCATATCCTACGTACAATATGAAGTACACGGGGAAGAGAAAACTTGATCATATCCTATATATAAATGTATAATAGAATTGCACATGAAAAATAATTATCATTTACATGCTATTTAACCCTATAACCAAACCCATTTAAAGAAGACATCATAATTTCATAAATGTAACATTGTTAACGAAACTTTCCATAGAAAACAGGAAAAGGGCAAAGGAATAAAGTGAACATTCAAACATCTTAAAGTTATATACAAAAATTAGAAGGGAGCCTGACTCATTACCTACTTCCGTTTTAAATTAGAGCATATTTATGTTTCAGATCTCCAAAAACCTTACCGCCCATTCACCTACCAATGCCAAAAGAGACAACTCATACTATCAAGAAGGCACAAGCGAGATTGGAGTGAAGGCACATGCATTAAGTGAAGATGTGTCCAGGGATTGAAGTGAAGGCACAACCAAGAGACGAAAAAGAGGGTGAAAACATATGTTCAAAAAAATTGTTGATTTAGGGTTGAAGAGTATTTCAATTAAGTAGAAATTTAATTAAAATTAAAAATTTTTATCTTAAATTCCACTTGGCCTAGACAATAAATTACGTCTATTAATGTGGCATCTAAACACTAATTGACCTGCACGTAACGACGCGTGTAAAACACGCCCTAATTTTTGACCCAAAAAGTCTTAAATTGAGTAAACTCATGAAATTTTGGACCTTCTATGAGCAAGTTACAAGTTTAAGTCCCAAACTGATCAAACTAAAAAAGGTTAAACCCCAATTTGGACTTTTGGACTTTTAGCCTTTAAATTATTACATTCCCTTCCTAGGCTTCTACGTATTCGTTAATATCTCCCCCGTATTCTTCTTGATTGCATTTGAATTTGTAACTTTCTCTTCACTTATACTTTTCCCCACTGCATTCGTTCCTCCCAGAGGCATAGTAATTATTGGACTAATATTAGTCTCCTCTTCTTGTTAGAGTTCCAATCTCATCAACTCAGTATAATTCCTATAATAAATTTATTACCAGTTTCCTTCCATTATTTTCCTTGCATCTTTAATATAGGTTTCTATTGATATGTAATCCTTATTGAGTCTTTTACTAGTGTTTCCCCTTCCCCAAACCTCATCAGAAGGATAATCTCTGGAAGTTCCTTCTCCAATTTCACACTCACACAACCTCGGATACCCTATCGTTCTTTTCAAAGCCATATTGTCATCCATACATATGAGTTTCTTCACATGACTAGCCAAAAGACTCAATTCCTTTGTTAACTAATACTCTAATGAGATGTTATGCAAATTCATCCATATTGGCACTCTTTTGTACTTGATGTTTTCAAGATTGATTCTCAGCTTCAACAGTTGCCAAAAGTAGGGGGAGGTTTTGGACATGCCATGGTCTTGTATCTAACATCACTTTAGCTTCACTTTCATTGGCAAATCTAAATAAGAGTAGACTCTCTTCTATTAACATGTCTTCCTTCTGATACTTTCCTTTCCATGTTTTTTGTGCCCAACCATTGATCACCTAGAAGGGAGGCGTATGTCCATGAAGAGACCCACCAAAGTAGTATCCTAGCTATTCACACCACCCTTCATGGTGTCTATTTTTGGTTCAACTATAGCTCTCCCCTCTAAAGCAGATGGAGGGATAAATTCTAAAGACTCAGTAGTACTACTTCATACCACCTTTCACCAATGAAGGTTTAAGTTCATTGATAAAGTCTTTGGGGGACTAGACTAAGATGCCCGTCTGGTTATTTTTAAGGATATTGGTAGACTAAGTTCCCTAGAGGAGCTTAGAGAAGCAAGGTTCTCCCAATGATGGAGATTTAGAGGGAAGGTAAAGAGAAGAGGTGGGAATGTAAAATTATCTAACTCCAATGAGATAGAAAAAGAAAAGGTTGAGAATGACAATTCACTACAAGAAAACAAGGCATTTTGTGACGTTTCTAAAACGTCACAGAATGTCCAAAAAACGTCGCAAAATGTATTCTACGAAGTTTTAAAAAACGTCACAAACAGCGTCGCAGAATGTGGTGTAGGCAAAAGGTTTCCGTGACGTTTTATGAAAAACGTCGTAAAAAATGTTGACATTTCGCGACGTTTCGAAAAACGTCACTAAAAAGTTGGACAATCCGTGACGTTTTTAAAAAACGTCACAGAATTTCTAACATTCCGCGACGTTTTGAAAACGTCTCAGAATATAAAGGAATCTGCGACGTTTTGTTGGAAACGTCGCGGAAGGTCTTCAGTGACGTTTTTAAAAACGTCGCGAAATGTCTTCCGCGACGCTTTTATTATTATTTTTTTAATTTTTTTGAAAATCATATTAATTTAATAATTTTTAAATTTTAATAATTATTTTTTTAAATTCAATTTTTTTAATCTTATTTGTTTAATAACTATTCAATATTATTTATGAATTTTATTTATTTAATAATTCTTCAATT
>JAOTIZ010000002.1:29626929-29642542 GCA_027123425.1 Erythroxylum panamense | reverse complement strand
GCTATTATGTTTCTTGATGAAACACTTCAGAGTTCGCACAAATTGAGGCTTACCCGCCCCTTGACAATTCCAAGAGAGAATAGTCATTAAAAGGAAAAAAAAGGAATAAAGTATACCTCATTAATCTCTCAAGTAAGGATCAACATCATCATTCTCGCAAGGCATAAATTCCTCAATATCCTCATCTAGAGACAATGCATTTGCAACTCGAGTGTTAGTATCTGCTTCCGAATTGGGAACATCCACAATCATGGAATCATACGGTGGTCGTCCTAGAAGCTGCTCACCTAGATGATCATCAGCACAGGCAACGCCTAAATTGGCAGACATAGAAACATCTTCCTTGATAATGTCGATCGTGGATCCCATAACGCTAGATGAAAGAGAGTCAGCCTTTCCCACAACAGAATGATTTTTCGTGTTCAAAGTGGAAGGGAGGTTAACAATGTCTTGTTCCAAGGCATGCCGAGTTTTGAAATCAAAGAAATCGCCGAAGGTGGTCATAGGAATTTTCTCTTTAGTGGATGGGCCGACATTTTCTTTATTGTAGGAGTGGGATGGTTCCCTATTGCTTCCATACTTACGGCCCAAACTTCTTCCTCGGTTAGATGAACCCTGTTGCCCACGTGGGAGAGTAAAATTCCCTTCCCGTGAAGAATCCTGTGCCGGAGCAGTGGTGATAGTAAGACCTTGAGCAAGTTCTTCAGTTCCTCCTGGAATCTCGGCATCCTTTTAAGCTAAAACTGAATATCTGGAGCCCTGTTTTCCATCTTGAGACCTTAACCCATGAGTTTCGCCTTGGTGACTCGGTTTCCTCTTCTGCTTTTCAACTACCATCCATGGACCGAAAGCATCATTCCCTACCTTTGAGGTCGGCACTGAAGAGTTCTTCTCGTTATCTGTCAATTCCTTAAAGGAGCAATGAGTATCAAAATTACCATATCGACCATAGAAGAAACAAACTTCGGGGAGATTTTCATATTCAACTAATTGAACTTCACCAGCTATCTCAAACTTCGAGACAATTGGTTCCATAAGGTCAACTGATACTGCCACCCTTGCAAACCTTGCTCTTTCAAAATCACTAGTATTGAAGTCTATTTTAAGAACAGGACCTACCACCTCCGAAATGGCTTTGATCACGTCTGCAGGATAATGCTGCAAAGGAAGTTATGGGAGATGAATCCAGACAACAGTCTTGCCTATATACGGGTTCTGCACTCGAAAATTAGGGGTCCAAGGCTGAACAAGTAGATACCTACCCATAATAACCCAGGGACCTCCTAAGAGAGCATGAGTGTAATCCGACTCGTTATTAAACTGGATCATAAAAAAGCCCCGACCAACATCAAGAATTTTAGCCTCACTTAAGTTCCAAATAGCACCAAGCCTAGTACAGAGAACCTTGTAACCAATGTCTCTCCCAAGAAGACGAACAATCACGACATTATCCAGATTTTTATTAAGCTTGTTGGTGAGTGTCATGGAGAGGGTAACTTTAGGTATAGAACCCGTTTTATCAATCAGAACATCGCCCTCCTCAACTGTAATCTTCTTTGCTGCCATGACGTCTTCTATGGTCGATTCTACCACAGCACCAGCAAGCAAACAATCCCTGTATCCAGGAGAGACAACACCGGGGTCACGGTGTTTAACCTTCTTAGTTGCTCTATCTTCTTCCATGACCTGCAATTCGAGGTTCCCCAGGGGATTGGCCATAAAACTAGTTTTTTGTTGTTTTTATTAATAAGAGAGATAGCCTAACTATATCTCCAAACAAGACCAAGCAGCCAAAATGAAAACAAATCGCAAGTGAAGAGCAAACACCAAATAGAGAGCTTTTAAGACAATGTGGAACGAGCTCCAGCAAGGATGAATTAGCCACCAATCAAGGCTCTGACGGACTGTAGATGAGTTAGCACCGCTGGATCCTGCAAATCTGAGGCCGAGAGTGATGGAGGACCTTGGTTCCCACAACACCTGGGTAGGTGGCCAAGATCCACGCCAAGACAAGGCAGAGCAGGGAAGCAGGAAAAGAGATCGTTGTAGCACTTGCGCAGAAGAAGAGATCGCAAACCAGAGAAAATAGGAGATGAGGTCGCAGTTCACTGTAGCAGACATTCAGCTACAGTGAACGCGAGGTTACTGTAGCTTCGAGAATCACCTTTGCTTTTACCGCTAAGTTGCTGGATAACATAGAAGCCTCTATCTTCCACATTTTAGCTCACTTAAATTGTCTTTGGGTCTTTGGGATTTAGCATATGCTTTAAATAATAGGCTTTAGGAATCACACTTTTGGAATTGGTGAAGAATCTTTTGATAGTTAGAAAGTTTTAACTCACCTTTGGAACAATATAATTTAAGGTACACCGTACATTGCATGGTTTTGTGGAAATTGGCCAAGAATTGGGTTAGGTTGCGAGGAGAAGTGGACGTCATTCGATTTTAGAAGCATTTGTTAACGACAATCAATCAAGGGTTAATTTGTTTAACCTAAAGTATTGCAGATCAAAATTTAAAGTAGATCCGTACACAATCGTTAATCTGTTCCAAAACCCCAAAGGATCAAGCACTAATAAATAATTAAGCAACTAATTTTCCGATTAGCCAAAAATTTACAAGCTTTCTTGAAGACTAAAGAAGGGGGTAAAAGCTAGTGTGACGGAGGTCAAGAGACGCTCTCCCTATCCCTCTCTGCTCTTCTTATTCTCTCCCATGGCGAGAATCTAGGGTTTGTGTACACCAAGAATCCCCATTCCCTTCTTCTTCCTATCTTTTTTCGCATTACAAATATACCTCAACTCAACTTCCATGGCAAAAACTCGGCCTGGCATCCCTACGAAGCCTAAACCTGGCAAGAGAGAGCTCGACTCCTACACCATTCGTGGCACGAACAAAATCGTCAAAGGTCTCGTTTTCCTATCTTAACTCTTTTGCACGTTCCAGGTATTCTTCAAAATTTTGACTTTGTCTCTGCTGTTTCCTTTATTATGCTAGTCGGCGATTGTGTGTTGATGAGACCGTCGGACACCGGTAAGCCGCCGTATGTAGCTAAAATCGAGGGGATCGAGACTGATGGTAGGAGCAATGTTAAGGTGAGGGTTAGGTGGTACTATCGCCCAGAAGAGTCTCTTGGGGGCCGCCGGCAGTTTCATGGAGCTAAAGAGTTATTCTTGTCCGACCACTATGATGTCCAGAGCGCTCTTACTATAGAAGGGAAGTGTATGGTTCACTCTTTTAAGAACTATACTAAGCTGGAGAATGTGGGTGCTGAGGACTATTACTGTCGCTTTGAGTACAAGGCTGCTACTGGAGGCTTCACGCCTGATCGTGTTGCTGTGTGAGTCTTACTACTTGGTTTTGATTTGTGTGCTGATATGCGGTTGTTTGGTTGAGATAGGCTTGATTTAATTTTAATTAGCTTCTGAGGTTTTCATTTTCTTTTCTTCCTTCTACAAGGTACTGCACTTGTGAGATGCCATATAACCCTGATGACCTTATGGTGCAATGTGAAGGGTGCAAGGACTGGTAAATCTGCATTGTAATATTAATTTTAATTGCTCAGTTTCAGTCTTTCTTACCTGGGTGTTAGTTTAAGAAGTAATTGAATTAAGGACGGGAAGTGGGGTTAACTTATGTAACCATCCTATGACCTATGACATGGAAGTACTGAAGCATGCAGCTAATGCATATGAATAATTATGAGGATTAAATGTTAAAAATTCTTGTCTATAAAGCACTTTAAGTTTCCTTGCTTAGGTGGCAATTTTAAAGGTAAATTGATTAAGTTCCAAGAGTGAGGTTAATTCACTTGGTTGAGGGCGTCTTATCTGTCATGCAATTACTTATGTGTTAAGTTAATTCATACGAAATAGTATGAGAATCAAAATGTTAGAAAATCTTGTCCATAAAGCATGATGAAATCTCAAGAGGTCTTGCCCACAAATTATGAAGAATTGTTAAGGAATTATGTCTACAAATCTTGAACTAGTTTCCTCAAATGCTAGAACCTTACAATTTCAATAAAATTGAAGCAAAGAGAAACTTTTAATTTTGGAACCCCTTATACTCTCTATTAATCAACAGACTGTGTTTATAGGAGATATGAGAAAATTAAAACCAGAAGGAATAGATGGAGACGGTCCTTTTTCTACCGTCCCTATGTGGCTGTCATTTGATTACATAGTTGCCTAGCCTAAAATTATCAACCTCAGTATTCATTTCAGTCATGATATGATCTAATTGCATGATACAAATGCCTTATTCCCCTCAGTTAATCTTGTTTTGTCAGTATTCTGTCAAATCTGATGTGAGAATCTTCCATAAAATGGAAAACCTAGTGTTGTTCTGCAGTGAATTTCTTTCAATTTATGTGAGTATGAAATAGGATCTTGACATGGTCATTTAGGTATCATCCTGCCTGTGTGGGCATGACCATTGAGGAAGCAAAGAAACTAGATCACTTCGTCTGCTCTGAATGTGCATCTGATGATGATGTCAAAAGATCATATAATGGGTTTAATGCATCACCAGCAGCTGATGGCAAGGTAAGACTTTTTTCTGTCTAGTCTTAGATCATTCTTGAAAATGTTTGGTACCTTAAATTTTGCATGCGTACTCTGCTTGTCCATGTGAAGAAGTTTTGATGTCATTTTTTATATTTAAGAATGTCAAAAGTTTCTCTTTCTAATCTATACATTGTTGCCACAGTTCTTTGAAATGGTTAATTACAATTTCTGATTTTTTGATAGCCGAATTTTGTTTGCCATGATTTTTGGTCAATCATGAATGTTTTGAATTGAAACTTTTGGGTTATAATATCTTCCCCAGTTTACTACGTCGATACCATGTTTCTCCTGCAATTTCAGTTAAATGTATTAAGTGTTTGAATCAAGTGATTTTGTGGCAGAATGTGCTCTCATCATCTTTGACTATTATCTCAATGTAAGAAGTTCGAATTCTGTTAATGATGTGAATGGTTGTTTTATAAAGAATTATAAGATTTTGATCTTTTATTTCTATACTTTGGATTGTGTGCTAGGTTCCTAGCTTTATGCTTGTGCTTAAGCGAACATTGTTCCTCACCACTGTATTGAATAAGACTTGCCAAGAGAAGAACCAATTGCGAATGAACCGGAGGCACATTT
This sequence comes from Erythroxylum panamense, assembly GCA_027123425.1. Taxonomy (NCBI): domain Eukaryota; kingdom Viridiplantae; phylum Streptophyta; class Magnoliopsida; order Malpighiales; family Erythroxylaceae; genus Erythroxylum; species Erythroxylum panamense. Next base: position 29,637,395 of record JAOTIZ010000002.1, on the reverse strand, counting down.
TGTGTTTGTTTGCAATATGCTCAGATTGGATTTCTCCTATCCTTAGACTCTTCCTTTCTTTTCTTTGCTGCTTTCTACTTCTTCTTGTTCTACTGTTTTTCTTTTTCCTCTGGCATAAATAATGAAACAATTGTCTAGAAGTATAATTGATGTTCATTCTTATCGTTGTGAATGGTACCAAGGAATTTTCAGTTTTGATCTTTTCCTTTATTCACAAACACAAACCTTTTCTGCCAAGGTGTCGTTCACAATAACAGGAATGGCAGTGGGCTGGCCTGGGCCCGAATCCGATTCCCTGTGGTCTGAACCTACTCAAGCTGCTGCAAAACGATGCCGTTTTGGTATAGTTTACCAAACAATGTTGTTTTGGGCAATTATACTAAAATGACATCGATTCACATTGTGAGTTTGGGCTGGTCCCAAGCCTAATCAAACCGAGATTAGCCCGTTCATTTCAAACTATTAATTGCCGACTATGCTTGTTGTTTGTGGAGATATTCACCTTTTCTAAGAGTTTTGGATTTGCATATTGGATAGCAAATAGATGTAGAATGCAAAACTGGGTCTAAATCTTTGGGTGACCACTTTATTGGTTATAGATATAACACTTATAAGTATTAGAGAAGGCCTTTCTGCTTCTTTGCTTGAGATTTTGTTGCTTATGTATATTGGTAATTTGCTGTTTATAGCTTCTTGTCTGGAGTTCAACTGTTATGAAAGTTTGTTTCTCTTCTCTTCTTTTCTGTTTTCTTATTATTGGTTGACAACTCAAATTGAACACTACAGGTTGAAACGAAACGCCGGAAGAGATGATTGCAATGTAAAAGTCTAAACGAAGGAGGAATTGCTTGTGTTTCCATTTACAATGTAGGATGTCTTTTGAGTGAGATGTATAGTGCAGAAAATCATCCATGGTTGGCTCGAACTGTAAGCTGCAAGGAATTTTATGTGTTTATTGTGATATATGTAGCTGTACTGTACTAGGGTAGGGCATTCTATTAATCAATCTGTCTAAAAGAGAATTTTGAATGTAACTCTCTGACATCGAATTTGATGCGTGGAGTTATGTTAGATTTTCTTACATCTGTTCTAGTTCTTCAACAAACTGTTTGGTTAAACTATAAAATGGAACGGTATCTATTTATATGCCTGCAGTTTCTTGTGGGTTATCCCTCACCAATTTCTGAGTGCTATTTGTAAGCTGAGTATTGGGATGAATGGTAAATGACTTAAAAAGCATGAATTATGCAGTTCCTCTCTTTCAGGTCTTAATTTTGAGTAGCAGCAATAACCCTGCCAGGTAAACTTTTATTTCAGAAATGAAAAACTTGACCCACAACAACTGTACATCCTCTGGTAAAGATGCAGGTGTTTTATGAAAAGTTTTATGGCCCCCGAAAACCTGGTGATTCGATGTGGAATAAACTTGCTGCTAATTTAACATAACATGCGCAATTGAGGATTACAATGGCAAGACTTGCGTTAAATCTTGAGGTCAAGACACAGTTGTGAGTACAGCAGATATGACATCAAAGCTAATGTACCGTGAAATGCATTTAAGGTGGAAATTAAGGTAACTTTTCAATGATTGAAATTCAATCTAGCCACTGTCAATGGGAGGGGTTAGTTCTGATTACAGTGTTTTTTAATTTAGTTTACTTATTTATATAATTTTACGTAAATATGTGAGTAAAATTTAATAAAACAGGATAAGAACTAATCAATCCAAGTGAAGGATTTGAATCTATGGAAGTCGAAACCGAACAAATTCTGATAATAAGTCAAATCCTCTGTTGTTAGTGCAGAAGTTGAAACGGAGCAAATCTTGATAATGAATCTAATTGATTTACCGTGGAGATGATGAAAGATGTCAAATCTATATGAGCTACAGCTATGATGAGTAATCCTGGAAACCTGTTGTATAACTGACGATTGTTTCTCAAGGAGCACGAACATCACGTTTCCAAAAGTTATTTAAAAGCAGATGCTTGCGTAAAAGGATGGTAACGGCTTGAAAAATGTCAAATGAGTAATTTCAGCTTTGGTCACGTTGACCATGATGCAGTTTTACTGCAGGTTCAGTCAGTCTTGTCCATATATTATATGTAATCTCTGAAACTCATATTGCTGCTATTGAGGGCGATGGAAAGCAGAGAGGCTCTATCGTCTTCTTCAGCAATATATGCTGTGATTTTTACTTTGGGAATATTAATGGTTATTTGCTTTGCGGAAGAGAAATCCATTTACCTGGTCCTAATGGAAGGAGAGCCCGTTGCCTTCCATGGAAGAAGATCTCCCTTAGCAGACAGGTATCTGTACATGCGTATATACGTTACTGTTTCATATATAAAATATTGTATATATATTATACAAGAAAATATAATATGCATATTACAAAATTATTTAATACAATCTTATTTATATCTTTATTATTTATACAATGTGCATGGATGTTCGAAATCTAGTTAATTATACAATATGCAATTTAAAACATAACAGTAACGTATATATTTTCTTACATATTACATAATTATTTAATACAATCTTATTTATATCTTTATTATTTATTAAATAAATTGTAGACAAATTTCAGGTTGGCTTAGTTGCTAGATTAGAAGAAAAATTCGGTTAGCTTAGTTTCGAGATAGAGATCTTCTGGCAATATTGTCCCATCACTGATACGACTTCTTTATATGGATGTTTAGAGAAGCTTCAGAGGCTCGTGCAAAGTGGCTGGTCGATTCTCATGACCTACTTCTACGAAGCACCCTCGAATCTGCCAGCTATAGCAAGCTCTACAGCTTCAGACATATTGTTAATGGATTCGCTGTTCACACCACTCCTTCGCTGGTACGTACGAAATTCCATCAAAATTGCTCCTTGCATCTTGATATTCTCTTCCATCATTAAGGAAAAAAGATAATGAAAACGGAGTAAAAGGAAAGTAAGTGCATGCACATACTTCCGTTGCAGGCAAGCAAGCTCAGAGGAGCTGCAGGAGTTAAAGTGGTAGAAAGAGACAGAGGAGCGAAACTGATGACTACGTACACACCTGAGTTTCTAAGGTTACCTCAGTTAGGGTGGACACGAGAAGGAGTAGACAGAGACGCGGGAGATGGGATCGTAATCGGATTTGTAGACACGGGCATCAACCCAATACATCCAAGCTTTGCATTTGATCCTCTCAATCCATTTACGTCGAACATTTCTCATTTTTCTGGTGCTTGTGAGACGGGTCCTGGGTTCTCTGCCAGTTACTGCAATGGGAAGATAGTGTCTGCAAGGTTCTTCTCAGCGGGGGCTCAAGCAGTTGCAACCCTCAATTCTTCAGTCGACTTTCTCTCCCCTCGTGACGCTGATGGACATGGAAGGTATGCATATCTTTCTAAGTCAAATATATTTTTATTTTCTTGAATATAATCTTAGCTCCATTCAATGCCTATTCGAATTTACGTAGAAAGAGATGAAAATTCTTTTCCTGGTTCAGTCATGTCGCTTCAATTGCTGCTGGGAATTCTGGGGTTCCGGTGGTTGTGAATGGCTTCTATTATGGTCAAGCTAGTGGGATGGCTCCCGGTTCACGGTATGATTTTTCTTCATATACATCAGAAATTGGTATATATATATTGATACATAGTATATATAAATTGCGTTGTTCTTACATGGATGTTCTGGGATACAGAATTGCTGTTTATAAAGCTGTGTATCCAACAGTAGCCACTCTAACTGATGTGGTTGCAGCAATTGATCAAGTAAGGCTTGGTCTCCTCTCCGTTGACATCTCTTAGATTCATTTTCTAAAATCTTTTGGAGCATGCTTTATTAAGAGATAAATAAATAAACATATCTATATAGAGAGAGAGAGGGCTTTGGTCCTACTACAACACCATGGCAAAGAAAAAAGCAACATACATAAATTAATAAATTCGGTAAAAGAACTAATTTGTAAGATGCTGATATAAATTTAGTACAACACTATTTTTTCCCTTGATGCAGTCCGGTTTGTTAGTACTTAACTGGCTATTTTTGCTTTTCAATATATGAAAAGTTAAATGCTTGATTTTTTAGCAAGAAATTAACTATTATTTGGTTTCATACCTTTAATTTGGTTTAATCTATTGTATAACTCTAATTTTTTAGAAAATTCAATCAACTGTTCGTAACAAATAGAAAATTTTATAATTAATTAGTTAATTTTTGTGAGAGATGCCTTTATGTACTTACCTTTCATAATTCATCTTTAAATTTGCACTGCACATTTGTCTTGAAAGGTAAATTGAAATTATAAGAAAGAAAGCAATAAGTTCTTTACAAGCAAGAGGACCACATCTAATATCTATAGGAAAAAGGAGATGAGAGAGTGTGTGTGTGAGTTTTTTTTAAAAATAAAAAATGGTATTGATAATAGATACTGAAAAGAGTATAGCAAAAATAATGGAGATGTGAGGGGATTACCCAATTACTATTCTTACAAGGTCATGTAAGAAGGAAGGTCAAAAGAAGAGAGGGTTATAAGAGTGGGAGGACAACCATGTATTAAGCAATCATATTTTACGAGATACTACGATGCTAGTCGTGCATTTCAAATGTAACTTCTTCACTAATATCAGCTTATGAAGCTCTCTAATGATGTTTGACTAAAGAACTTCCCATGTTGTACTTTGATGTGTAAAGCATTTGGTGTTTCTTTCTCGCCATAGTGCGTATGCAGAAGGACCCAATGCAAGAATACATATGCATTGATTTGGTAGCCGTCTAGTAAATTATGCTAATAGGTGTTGGAAAATGTCAATGATGGAGTTCCCCGGATCAGTCTATAGGCATTTTCACTAAATATTCTACCAAATAATGTGGTTGACAAAGCATGTAAAGAAAAGGTGGTTCTGGGTTCTGGGTTCTGGGTTCTGGGTTCCGGGTTCCTAGTTTTGAGTTTCGACTTAAACTTGACCCAAAGGACAATGTTGATCAATAGGTAAGTATGGCAGATGATCAGCAATGAGAAGCTTATTTAGAATTGCCAGCCAGAGGAGGAAGGAAAGTTAAGGAGTTAACGCAATATTCCAAACGATGTTATGCCAATCAATAACAGTTGTCTATGTCGTAGTAGTTCTTTGGTTGTTTTATTGGAAAGTATCTGGATTGCATGTCCTTTCCAGTAAAAAGTATCAGTAGAATTGGAATTAGGAAGATAAGATGGTTGTAAGTGTGTCAACTATTGTGGGAGTTGCCAAGAGTTATCTTGGATCATTGAATTCATACGCATATGAAGAAACGAGGATGAAGTGGGGTGTCCTGTGGTGATAAGTGCTCTATGCCCCAACCTATTATCATATCATAATAAGGTTAATCTGCCATATCCAACTCTATTTATAACATCGTCTTGAATCATGTCTCTCAAAGTGAGTAGTTAATTCAGGAAATATGAATGTGGGATGCGCTTGGCGATTTTCCATATACATTTTCCTTGAAGGAAGTATGAGTGGAGCCATCTAATCTATAATGAACTTTTGTCAAGCAAGATCCACAATAGGCATTTGAGGATTAAAACCTGATTTGATATTCTAATGGAGGAAATATTTAGTCCACCTTCCTTCTTGCGTAAACATAGATCAACCTATTTCACCTTCGCAGCTCCTCTGAAATCATCTAAATGACTCCATAGGAGGTCTCTTAACATCTTTCAATGGCTTTGGTAATGTTTAGGGAGAGAAAGATATGTGAACTTCAATATATATGCAGTGAGATAAGCACTAATTTAATAAGTCATAACTTACTAACATAGGAGAATGTCTTATTTACCTATGAGTTGATACGTTTCTAAAGTTTTTCGATAAGAGGTAAGCACTCAAAATAGGTGAGGCGTCTAGTTTTCTTTAGAAGTCCCAAGTATAAGAGCGGTGGATTGATGGATTGCATGCTCGTTTGTTGCGTAATATGTTGTTTGAGATCAGAAGCCTTCTTGGAGACAAGAAAGTGACTTTTACTAAAGTTAATCCACAGCCTTGAATAATTGATGAACGTTGACAGGGTCTGCATGAAGGTGTTGATAGAGGTCATTTGGGCTTTACAAAATAAGAGAACTTCATTTGCAAACCCAAGGTTAGTCAAACAAATTTTTTCATTTGGAATGACATCGGAATTTCGAATTGTGCTTCACTTATTAAAGAATGATAGCATTAAGAATTTCCATGCTATAGATAAAAAGATAGGGGAATAGGGGATCCCCCTGTCGAAGACCTTGAACAATTGGGAAGAATGTGGTTGGAGTACCATTGATGAGTATAGATAGGGATGTCGAGGATATGCACTCTTTTACTTAGTGGATGAAGATGTGGGGGAAATCGAAAGCTTGAAGCATTGTCCATAGGAAGTCCCAACTGAGGCTACTAAAAGCTTTATGGAAGTCGATCTTAATGGTGTAGTTGGAAGAATAGTTCAACCTAGAGTAGCCAGTTAACAATTCTTGGACGATAAGAACATTAAAGCCAATATAGCGATCTTTTAAGTAAGCAGCCTAATTGTCACTCATCAAAGGAATGATAGCTTGTTTCAATCGATTAGCTAGGATTTTAGAGATGATTTTGTACAAAAAATTGGTACATGCTATAGGTTTGAATTCTCCAAATGTGAAAGGGATTGAGATTTTGGGTATTAAACAAAGGTATGATCAGTTAATCTCTTTAAGTAGTACTTTATAGGTAAAGAATTCCCAGACATCAAGTTCTATGAAAGTTCTAATGGTGTCCCACGAGTTCTAAAAAAAGTATCCATTGACACCATCAAGTCCTGCGACCTTTTTGCCATTCATTCCAAAAATAACTTACTGGATTTCATTTTCGTCAATAGGTTCGGTTAAAAGGTCAATATCCTGAGGAGATATTGTTGTAAAGAAAGTGAATTTAAAGCTAGAAGTGAAGTAGTCGAGGTACTAGATATACGAAGAAGAGCGCTGAAGTATTACAGGGCCTCTTGTTGCGTATATTGAAGTGTATGTAGTTGTGAGCCAGTTGTAGAGGTGATAGAATGGATTTTGTTCTGATTCTAACGCGTAAGAATTGAATGGGAAAAGAAGTTGATACACTAATCCCCATCAGTGAGCCACTGAACTTGAGAGAGTTGTTGGAGCAAGAAGTGGTGATTGTTGATTGCTTGCATATGGTTTGAAAGGGAAATTTTCTCCATATCCAGTAATATATGATTAGCAGGGCGCATGGCTAGTAGTGTTTAAACTTAGTGAAGAGTTGTTTGGTGGACTAAATGGCTTGTACCGTGGATCCTTTCTTAATGTTCAATATCCTGAGCTCATGTTTAATGAATTTTAGTTTATGTACACAACAATATTGTTTAGTACCTGTATATTATTGGTATGCCCTGCGACTACAAGTTACAGGGCAAAGAGAGTGTGAGAGTTCATCTAGTCTTCTCAACTATAGATTGTTCTTTGGCTAATCTTTCCCCTTTCTTTTTCCTTATTCCCTACTTGTTTCTTCGAGCTACTTCTTTGATTCTTGCTTTGGTTTTTGTTTTTCTTTCTTCCTTTCATTGTCTCTTTCTGTGACTGCTCTCTCCTTAAGGGCAATTTTGTATTTTTGCTACCATCAAGATCTTTTTATTGTTTTTCGTTAATGGTATTTATCTTTCCTACTAAAAAGTTGTTTCTTTCCTTTTTTGCCTATTTTGTCACCTTTCTCTACCATACAATTTATTATTACCTGCAAATTTCATCCTTTTCCATCTTGATCTTCTCCTACCCTCCTAAGCCTTTTTCGCTGTCCACTGAGCTCTCTCCCACCTCCTCTGAACCTCCTCTTAAGGATCCAAACACTTTGAACCAGAACTTAAACCAGTGCAGGAGTTGGAAGTAAGTGGTTAGGGACTGCCAAAACTTGACTCTTAATTTCAGTCCACAATAAGCAGAAAGGGAAAACAGTTGTAGACCTTGATATTGAAATTGTTAAGGGTGGAGCTTACAATTAGGGATCTACCTTGGTTGGTTTCTTATTTGATCATAGGCCTTTCTTTCCTATTATTCAGTATTGGGATTTTAATCAAATGGAGGAGTGGGAAACTAGCTGAGGTTTTTCTCTCTAAAGACAACATCATTCTATTCGGCTTTTTCATCAGACTCTAAAGCTATTAAAGTCATAGATGAAGGGCCATGACATATTTCTCAACAACCTCTCTTTCTTTAACCTGACAACTTGGTCTTAACTTAAAGAGTAATATTCTCTTATAGATAAACTTCTATAGTGTTCCATTGGAGTATTGGACCACTCAAGGCCTGAGCTTCTTGGTTATATATGTAAGTGTGAATTTATTGAAGGAATTGAGTGATGAGATCCTTATTATCAGGTTGAGATTTAGAAAAGATCTCTTTAAAGATAGTGTTACAACCTCTTATTAATGGAAATCTTACCTTAATTCTCAAGGCAAGGTTTGGAGACCTACAAGGAGGAAGTTCACCAAAAGGGAACTTTAATGAGCTTATGGGTCTAGGAGCTAAAAGTGTGATTGAAGAAAATATTGTGTTTGCCACTAAAGAGATCATTGCTTCTACAAATGAAGTTCTCTATAATATTGCTAATATGGAAAATATAGTTAAATAGTAAGAATTAAGAATGAAAACATTGCCCTTACAAGAATGGATTTGGAGATAAATGAGAAAGATATGGAAGCTACTCCTCTAAGTAGCAATATGGTAAATTTACCTGAAGAGGGATAAATGAGGATGAACATACATTATCTTCAAGATTAAATTTGAAGAAAAGTGAGAATGGAATAGAAGTTAGACCTTCGTCCAACATACAGGCCAACTTGCTTGAAGATGAAGGGAGCAAGGAGCAGTTATTCCATACTGTGGTGAGGAGATAATCCCAGAGGAGTAGGAAGAACAACTCTAAAGGTAAATAAAAATAATTTGTCAATCTTAGTTTGAAATGTAAGAGGTCTAAACTACCCTAATAAGCTTAATAGTTTGAGGTAATTTAGTAATGAATGAAAAATATTGGAAACAAAAAAAAAGTTGGAAAACTCAAAGAAGTTAGAAGTTTTGGTGCTAAGATGGAAACTTTTTTCAAATCATTCACACCATGCTTATAGAAGAATTAAAATTTGTCATAATGTTCATTTTGATAAGGTGGATGAATTACATTCTAATGAGCAAGTTATGCATCTAAGATTATCTTTCCTCTTAGAGACCACTATGATTCGTAATTTTTCTTTTTAAAGAGCTAAATTAATGAATAGCTTGAAAAACATTAGTGGAATATACAATGGTTTATGGTTGATTTATGGGAACTTTAACTCCACTTTATGCAGATCTAAGGCTAGAGGGAACTACAGTTTAAGAAAATATTTTGAATATTTTAGGAAATGTGTTAAATTTTTTGGGATATCTGATATGAAATATGAAGATTTTACTTACACTTGGAGTAACAAAAAGGCCTTTGATAGTCCATTACAGAAAAAATTGGACAGGGTTTTGGTCAGTCCATATTGGTTAACTCTTTTTCCTAAAAGCAAGGCCATTTTTATAGATCCCATATTCTTGGATCAGATACTTGTTAAGATGGTAGATATGTTTCAAAGGATTGTTAGGCATTGTCCCTTCAATTTTAACAAATTTTTGGCTGAAGATAGTGGTTTTTCGAAAGTAATTAAGAGGGGATTTGATCATTATTCCTCTAGATTTAAGCAGCTCATAATATGAAAAAAGTAGCCAATACCATATAGGCTATAAATTTAACTAAAAATAAGCTAGTTGATGTTTAAAATATGCTTTCTGATAACCCTATGGATTGAATAAGGAGAAGCATCTGTTGATTGTTTATCTTCAAGAAATTAATAATCACTCCTTTAAACTAGTTAAAAGATGATGATAAATGCACCAATGGGACCCTTTATCCCCTTATTTATTCATGTTATGCATAGAAGCTTTTACTTTATTAATGAAGCACAATGTTAGAAGGTTTTCTAAATTTATTTTTCACTTAAAATGATGACGAATACCTCATACAAACCTAAGATGATGATGATTTAGCGCTTTTCTATAGCGCTCACCTAAAGTTAGTAGAGACCTTGATGAACACTGTGCACCAATTTAAAATTTTGTCAGGTTTGAAGGTCAATTTAAGTAAGAGCTACTTCTTCCTTTACTCTGGAGCAATCCATAAAGGTCTATTGCAAAGATAGCTGGATTGGAGAGAAAAGTCCCTCTAATGTTGTATTTGATACTCCCAATTGCCATAAGAAGACTGTATTTTAAAGAATGCACTCCTCTTATTGAAAAAAAAAGAGAAAGTTGAGCTCTTAAATAAACAATCTCTCTCTTATGGTGGGAAACTACAACTGATCAAATATACTGTTACTTCAATGCACATCTGTTGAAGTTCATGTACATTCCTTTCAAAGAATCTTATCAAATCCATAAAGAGAATGATAAAGAATTTTCTATAGAGCTACTCAGG
>JAOTIZ010000002.1:29580687-29591540 GCA_027123425.1 Erythroxylum panamense | reverse complement strand
GAACACCAATGACAGAACATACACATATATACCTATTCTTCATCAATTTACTACACAAATATTGCTTTCATTTTACTGCTAACTTTTACCTTAATTCTTTTTATTTCAAAAATCTCTTATCCACCAAAATTCCATAGCAAATCATAAATCTAGCAACATCTCTCATTCCCAACTTTACTCTTGCCTATCATTAATTCCTTGGTTCACGAATTTCCATCCCTTGTTCTTTACTCATGACTACTCTCCAAAATTTTTCATTCGAATAGTTCTACCTTCTATGAAACGTTCGGGGTCCAACAAGGAAAGTCATTGTTGGAGTCAAGCTATATAAGGCTTAGCTTGACAGAGAAAAGGAAAGTAATAGCTTTTTAGGGAAAAAAATGGTGCGGTGAGTAGGTGATAGTTTGGGAAGTAGAGTTAACTGGATGGGAGAAAAATTCAAAAGTACCATTATGGAGTACACCAAAAAGGAGAGTTGGAACCAAATCTAAAGACACTCAAAGTAGTGAGAAGGTAGAGTATTTTCTCTCTCAGGCTCAAGATTTTACAAGGTCACTCCGCATATGTTTATGATGTTCTTGATAAGTAGCAACATATTTAATATTTTTTGGTACAAAAATAATTCGTACCTAATAATTTTACTTTTTTATGATTCAATAAATGTTGCCTAAAATGTTCTACACTAAGGAATTGACAACATTTAGGGTGATGATTATATATTAGAATATAATATGTGACATTTTTTAGAAGAATTGGCTACATTTTTGTTTATAGCCTATAGAATAACTTATCCAACTTCATGAATATCTATGTCAAGTCAAAACGGAGGAAGCAGTTGATTTTCATCATCCAATGCGAAATATTCCTCAACTAGAGAGAAAAAGTAGCAATCTAGATGTTTTAAATATAAGCCCTAACTAAAATCATACCAGGTTCAGGTCATCAATAATAAGTAAAAAGAATGTAGAAGTGAATCTCCAAATGCTAAAAGGTATTAGAAGTTGGGCACAACGAAAGTAGTAGATACTTAAAAGAAAATTAAAAGGACTTTAAGGAAATTGCTTTAGTTCAACCACGCATATATGAAGGAATGTCAAATCTATAGCAATTTTGTTCAGATCATAAGTTAACGACACCCATTGGTTACTGAAAACCAAGTGTGTTTAGGTATGAACATCTGCTAAACTAGGTTGGACGCACCTAATATGGGAGTCGTGTTATTATTTATAAGCCCATTTCTAGTCAATTATATTGGAAAAATTTATCATTTTTTAAAATATAAGGAATAAGGTACAAGGGACCTAATGAAACCCAGATATTGAACCTTAACCATATATCTTCACCACTTCCAATCCTGAATATGATAGATTTTAGTAAATTGTCCCACAGTTTCAAATTTTTGTGCATAATCTATAAAGAACCTTATCTAGTCTTAATAGTCCGGTGATTTTTATTCCTTAAGTAATTTCCATGGATTTATTTTTCCTATAATGAATAATTCTCATTGATAATTCTATATAGCCTCTTTACTATAAAAGCTTTTTTCATTACCATTATGTAATATATCTTAAACCACCCTCAATTTTTTGTAAGAAGATATGCTTCTAACAAACCTTAGCATAAATTTTCATTATACCATCTCCTATCCAAAGGAAGTTTGTAAAATATATTTTTTTTCATTATACTTATATAGCTTCTTATGAAGGAAGAGATGGGATGGCTAGTAAATAAACATATTAATGAAGACACATAAGATCAAGTATAACCTATATGTATAAGTGAGAAAATTATTGCTCCATTTTCTAATTTATCTTCTTATCATATTGAAATAGGGTTACAATCTGTATAGGATATTTCATTTGAGTTATTTCAAATACCAAGATAGGTGAAAGGAGAGAATTTAAGCATTAAAACTAAGATATTTGCAAGATCTTATGAAGAATGAGTTGCATCCTTACTAACCATCACATAAATTTTCTCTTTATTAATACATAATCTAGGGAGATTAGAGAAAAAATTAAGGGCTTTATAAGATAGGAAACATATCTTGATCTAGCTTTAAAAAATAAAAAGTGATTATTTGTAAAGAAAAATTTAAAGATTTGCAATTATTCACTCTTTTTTTAGAAGTTGACATTAGTTTCCAAATTAATGATATGAAAGGTAGTCTTCGAAAGGATTTCAATGTATATTGTAAACAAATTAGTAGAAAGAAGATTTCCTTAGAATCTTTGAATAATTTAAAAGCTTCCCCATCAATGAGAACACTAAGGGAAGGTATAGTGATGAACAATCTAAGATATACAAAGAGCAGAAAATTCTAAAGCTTTTAAAAAGTGAAAGATGAAGTCCTAATCCATATAATTAAAAGCTTTATGAAGGTTAATCTTCAATTCAAAATTTTTACTAGTTCCTAATAGTCCTACCCTTCAATGAAGGCTTCTTGTGAGGAACTGATGAAGGGCATCACGATTGATTTAAGTCCTAAGGCTAACAACTTGGAAATATTCTTATAAAAGCTATTACAATAATGAGTTGGTTTTTATTCCGTCAAAGAAGAGGGATTAGGTATCTTTAGGAATAAGAAAATATAAGTTTTCTTTCTAAAAATTAAGTATCTTTGAACTTGAAAAAAATTTCAAAACTACGTGACATATTAGCATTTATAGAGCTTGACAATGATAGAAAAAAGGCATTAAACACATTAGGACTTAAAGCCTTGTTTGGGTTAATGCTAGACACAACCCTCTTAATCTCCTCTAAAGAGAATTTTAAAATGTTTAATTGATTAAAGCTTTGTAATGTAAGAGCCTAAGGAAAAAGTAAAAGTACTGCTGAAGGTTAGAGAGCCCAAGGTGTTTATGATGTACTCCTTAATAAGAGGTAGAATCTTATATTATTCAATCAAAGTCTCTTGCGCTCATCCGTCAAAGCATAAATTAATTCAAATTTCTCCTAAAAAGAAGTGATATATAGAAGAACTTACTTTTGTAGTGCCTATTTTTAAGCCAAGTAACTTTAAAGTTCTACTTTATTAAGGAAACATGATTTCTAGAGCTTTATAATAAGCTTTCATTTCTTTATCATTCAATAGCATGATACCATCTGTTTGAAAGTCATAGAGCTCTTTTGTTTTTTAACAAACTCTCTATGGCCTTATCTAGGACCAAGCTTGTATGTGATTGTAAACTTATTCTAGGTACTTAAGTTCCTTCTTCATTTCCATAAGGATCCTGTAGAATTTGTTGGATTTATAACATGAATGGTACAACTCCAACCTTTGTTAATTATTTCTTAAAATCCTTTATAATTGGTAAAAAAATTTAGAAGAATCTAAATAGGGAAATACTCCTCTAAACTACGGTATGGTCGTACATCTCAATAGGTGGTTGAATGGAATATAAGGAATTACTGAAGATTGCTTTACTATTTTGAAATATCAAAAGACAGTCATAATTGACTATGACCTCTCTAACTTTTTTCTTATAAACTAATTCCTATATTTTCTATTTCTCAAAGTATAAAAAACATCCATCAAATTTAATGTTATTTACATCAATGTTGGAAAGGCAAGAACTAAATTCAAAGTAAGGTCTACCACAAAAAAAAAGTTCTTCTATTTCTATTGCTACAACAATCCTAATAATGTTCCTCATAATCAACCAAGTTTCAGTAATTATGTTATAAAAAGTTTTTTGGTCAATCCATATTATAGATCTATGAAATGCAAATTAGATGTATAGATAAAAGTGATACAACCTATACTATCTCAATACCTTTTAAGTCTTTAATTAAATGAATGCATTGATATGAAGTTGTCTAACTAAAATACCAACATCATCATGATTATAAGTTACCATAATCCTTTCATAGCAGTGACCAGCATTGTTTATGACTAGATTCCACTTCTTCTTAAACATCCAAAGGTTGACCTATTTATCTGTTTTCAATTTGATCTCCAAAAGCCAAAAAATTAAAGGCTTTGATGAGTTAATATAATCAAAAGTTGTTTTTTGCTTCTATAGGCTATTAAGGCCCCTTATGTTCTATGTTAAAATAGACATAAGGGTAAACTGGGAGCAGTAAAGACCTTACCTATGGTTTTATGGTATGATCTTATTTTCTTAACAAGTTTGAATTGTTCTACTGTATTACTAGGTGAATTAGATAGAGTTGCTTTAGATTCTACCTTATTATTCTTCTTTAATTTGCTTTGATATGACATATATGGAGAAACAAAAATAGATGCACCAACTTCTACCTAAATATTATCCTGACCTAATCTTGATTTGAACTAGGACAAGTAGTCCACTCCTGAGGTATATCAAAGTTAGATTCAAAAGTGAGTTGAGGCACCCATCCCACATCATTAACTATGACAACTTCTTCTTGATAATTATAAGTCTACAATTTATAAGAGACATTCCCTACGAGGCTTGAGTGTTCCCCTCAGTGGAGGGAGGTTTTAAGGAGAGGGATGAAAGACTCTTATTATCAAGCTTCATACACGCCTTATAATCTTCTTTAAAATATTTTCTTATACTAGGTCTTTAAACTTTCCTTTGTGGCTAAAAAGATGGGGTCCATTGGTAGGAGTTGAATGGAGTCCTCAATTAAGGAACAATCTTCACTAATTATTTGTAACGGAATTACTTTAAGAATCTCCTATTTTAAATCCAAACTAAAACAAATTCTCATATATCTCATTCTTCCCCTAGCCATAGCAGACACATTCATATAAATAGGCTTACTAGTGAAACTAGCCAACATACTCAAACTTTTAGAAGACTAATATCCTAAAGGACTTTTGTGAAAATTATCCAGATAGGTATTTACCTGCACAAAACTTCTACAAGGTTGGTGCCACGTTTTCAAAGATGAAGAAAAAGGGTTAGAAGATTTTATAACATGGTCCTACCTCTAACATTTCCTAAGCTACATCCTTGGAAACAAATTTAAAGAGAAATATATTATCCTCATTAAAAATCAATTCCACCCTTATTTTTCGAGAGCTTCGTAGCCCATTGTTTGATTACAAGGAAAGTTAGGCATTTCCTGATATTGTTTAAGGCCATAAGCTTGCCCCTTCTTAAGGATTTCTAACAAAGTGGGAATAGTGGTGACACCATCAAAAGTCACTAGGGGTAATATTGGGGAGAATTGATCATGGGATCCCCTAATATGAATTCTAGTTCAAGTTGAAATTGGAAGAGGAAGGAGCCTGTGTTAAAGGGGTTGGTTTCACCTGTATTGAGGAAAAAGGAGAACTTGTTAGGGAGGAAGAGATAACAAGAAATTGAGATGGAGGAGACTTGATACAAGCAAGAGGAATAGAAGTGAAAAAGAGCACCTAAGTCTCTAGAATCGAAGGATGAATGGGAGCTAGAGGAGGGAAAGTGAAGGCAGGAAATTGTCCAAAGGATAATGTAGTCTTTCCCAAGTCTAAAAAGCTTGAATTCATTAGATAAGAAAGGAAAGGAATATTGACGCAAGGGATGACAATTTTAAATGTTATTATAGTAATGGTAAAACATGAAAGGCAAGAGAAAACCTAACATTCAAAATACTAGAATCCTTTTAAAACACTCATGAAAAAAAAGAGAGGAAAAGGGAAGCAATATAGAGATGAAGAACATAAGCTAAAAGACAATAATAGACAAGAGAAAGAAGAAGAGTTGCCTAGGAAGTTGGAAGACGTGTATCATAAGGGAAAGGAGCTGGAGTTGGAAACTACCAACATAGAGATGAGGAACATAAACCATAAGACAATAATAGACAAGAGCAAGAAGAAGAGTTGCTTTAGGAAGTTGGCAGAAGAATATGATAGGAAAAATGAGATAGAGCTGGAAACTACTAGATAACCTATCGGAGGAAGTTTGGGTCAGTCATACGAGTGGAACCAAGATAGAGGGAAGAGCGAAATTCTCAATAGGTATCCCAAAACTTTAGATTTTACTATTTTTATTTTATTTAGAAATAACATTACTTTGTTATCTTCAAAGCTTGAATTGGAATTTCTCTTTTTTCAACATAATTCATATTTTATCCAAATATTACTTATAGAGCTACCCTAATAAGATAGATCTTAACTTGTAAAAAAAAATCTCATATGAAATAGTTTGGAAATCAAAAGTTTAAGGATTCATTTAACAATTATGAAAATAGAGTTTCAATAGATATATACAACTAGATGCTAATTAATGGTCTAAATCAATAAATTCATATGGCAATAAACACTTACATACTTATTTAAATATTTTTGTATCTTATCTTTTGGAGATCAACTATTTTTTACAACAATAAACTTGTATGTCTAATTTTATTTGATCATAAATATCAATCTTACTGAATCTATAACTAGGTATAATTTATAAATAATACCTTGTTTTAATTTGAATATCACAATTATGATTAAATCATAATTTTAGGTGCTTAAAATATTTCCAGAAATTTATAAACATTTAAAAATAAACAATAAGTTTAACTAAAATAAATAAATAATTTCATACCTTATTTATTTATTTATTAGCACATAAAGTAAATGTTATACCATAGAACAAAACAAGAGATGTAATAAATTTTTAACTGATGACTAGCCTTTTATATACCATACCAATTAATTGGCCCATGAAGATAGGTTTCGATATATATTATACGTACATCATTACAATCTAGTGTTTAATATAATTATCTCATACATATGGAATTGCCTTATACCATGCAATTATTGTACTAAATAAATTTTATAGGCGTTATGAATATTATGAAATAGTATAGTATTTTATAGGCGTTATGAATTTTATAGGCGTTATGAATTTGTACCGTCGCTAAATGTACAAATTTCGTCGGTAAATTCCGTCGCTAATATTTATTTTTCTTGTAGTGAAGTATGCTGAGTGCTGCAATATATTTGTTACAGAAATGTCACAAAACAACAAAGAAGATGCATTAAAGTAGAAATATATTAAACTGAAAATTAAAAAAAAAATCCAAAAATGTAAAAGCATGCCATAAGTGGTGACACCAATCCATAGTGTCGTATATCGTTAAACACAGATTCTACTGCATACGCGGACATCTCTGAATCCAGCAGCTTAGTCTTTTTATCTTGAAAGTTGAACTCTTTTATTTTTTCCTATCTTAACATATCGAACTCATCTTATATGGGTTTCAAATAATCAATTATCTGGCAACCAAGGTGATAGACTGAACATTTAGTTCGTACTTGTGCTCAACAGGCTTGACCAACAACACACTTCAGAGGTCCCGAATCTGACGTTAGTGCAGGAACCAAAGATCCTGGAGCTACTGTAAATGATTGACGCGCTGAATAATTTGGATCAATGCTTCCATAACCGGACTGTACAAAATAAGCACCGTTTATAAAGGCATCCCTTGATGATCTCCATTTCCAATTCTTCCAATTTCTGTACACTTCTCTCTTGGTAACCTGTACGCATGCCATCCATAATCACCAACTAATTAGATCGTCGTTATTTATTACAATCCAAGATCGAGGGAACAAAAATTTCTCAGTTGTTGATGGCAAGTTCACAAGTTGCGTGTCTAAAACTCTTTATACACATACCTGTTTGTTATCAGAAGCTACATAGTAATTTCCTTCACTAAAGATTGTTGGGTTGGCACTGCCACCTACGGCGTACTTAAGCCATTGATCGTACCGATTGTTGGCTACGTGTGCATAACCAAATCTTACCCTGAAACGGGACAAACATTAGGCCTTAGATGTCTACACTTCTCGAATATGATATGTTCAAAATTAGGTACCCCAACGAAATTTTACTTTCAAAATAAGTTGCTGTAAATGTAATCCATATACATTGAAGTTATTAGTTATTGTAAAGTAAAGCTTTTTAATGCACTAGGATTATCCCCTCGTGATTATTAACATGTTTCTGCACATACCTTGGCATTCTTTCGACAAGACCAGGGCCAAAATGGTTGAAAACCACAGTTACTTTCATAACTTTGTCTGCTGAGTATTGGTCACTGTGTCCCAAAAGCATCACCTGCATGTTAGAGACATATAAGACATAACAGAGGAGTCCAGATTACGTTTAAACAATCATTCATTTTAATGAGGATGATCCTTTCTCCTCCACCTTATCATGTTGAGAGAAGTAATTATTCGATATCGTGACGCCGGTTGATGCATGAATCACATCTATCAGACCGTCGGTGCAACGAGCAAGATAGCAGTGATCAATCCAAATATTCGAAGACGCAAATACAGCTATAGCATCGCCGTCGGATCCTTGACGTTGACCAACATGGGTAGGACTGCTTCGAACCATCCCACGCCTCCCTGGCCTACAGTCATGGATGCTAATTCCATGCACTATGACATGACTCACGCCTTGGATTGTTATACATGGTCCATATGCAATTTCCACTTTAGCCCCTCTTCCGTCAATAGTCTTGTAACTGTTCACAATTAGTTCGTTTTCCAGTTTGATTACCATGTCCTTGCTGAAAATGATCCACAGAGGCTGTGTTTGGATGACGCCATATCGAAGTGTACCTGGTTTAGGGTTTACAGGGTCATCGTACGGAGTGGTGACAACATATATACGTCCGTACTTCCCTCCCATGGCAGCTTGACCAAACCCCACTGCACAGTTGGCTAAGGCTTGGCGATTGGAGTTCCAATTTGAGTTTCTTCGCCAGCAGGAGTCTATAGAATTGAAAACTTTCTTAGTATAGCTGGGAAGGTAGTTTGCCACAGATTTCAAATTATAAGTGTAATCTATTCCAGTGGCATGCAATGCTAAAGCCAAGTTCAGGAGAAGAATCGTAAGCAACGGACTATAGGCTTTAGAGGCCATGTTTTGACAGTAAGGTGAAGAAAATGTAGCGAATCCGACAGAATTATATGCAAGATTCGAAGAAAGTGGTGTACCATAATCTAGAGATTAGGTGGATTTTGGTTTTGAGGTTTGGTAGGATGATGTTAGACAAACGTGGTTGCACGAGCTCGAGCTCGAACTTGTTGACTTGCGTATTTATAATGTCTCCTCCATGGATCAAGAATTCTATGGTTCTGACTTTCCGACTTCCGAATAAGTAAAACATGTTATAGAAAGTTGACAAAGTTATTGTAACGAATATATACTATAAGAGGAAAAATGTTATAGTACATATTTTGTAAGAACTTGATAAAGATGTAAGACATCATTTCAGCGGCCCAACTTAGACATCTTGCACGTATTTTTCTAAATCTTCTGGATCCAGAACTTATACAAATTGCATATTCAAGTTCATCTTGATCCCAACAAAGATACATAAGGAGTTTCAATTGACATTCAATGAACTTCGTCAAAAATTGTTACACGAATTTCTTCTTACCTTGAACTCAGTAGAATTTTTTGTTGGAAAATACTTTTGAATGCATGTGATAGCTCTGACATGAGAAAGAGCCACACAGTATCCTTCTACTCACAATGTAAGAATATGAGTGCACAATTGAGAAAGAGCTGTTCTGAAATTATGTTATTATTACGTTTTCAGCATCGTATCATTAGAGATGCAAGTCTTAATACACAATTTCTTGCAAGTCCTGACAGGCGAATCCGCAATCCACAATGATGTAGTTGCACTCTTCTTCATTTGTTTCGTTTCTGTTCTGGAGTCCACTACAATAAACCTCCAGGTAAAGATGATCAGACAATTAGTCTAAAGTGGAAAGTTTCTCTTACATAAGCTTAAGATGACAGAGATTAGCATTTTGGAGACGAAAAGTACAAAGGGCAATGGTTTTGAGCCCAATCGCTCAAGCTTCTTTTTGTTTTTTTCCCAGTTCCTGAGCGAATTTGTTTAGAATTGGATAAGTTTCACGTGATCTGGCATAATTTATCTTAAATTCATCAAAATACAGGGAGAAAAAAATAAATTGCGTGTTTGTACATGGAGAGTTTATCGATCTACTAATTGGTGTACACTTTCTTACATCAAACCATATGATAAAAATTATATAAAAATAATCATCATAAACCAAATGTAGTTTTGAACTGCTTAGGTACATCTTAATGAGAAAAAGAACCCGATGGGACCTTGATATTCTGATTATTCCTGGCATTTTCTATACATAGTTACGCATCCCCATAGAAGCATACACTCACCTTCTATTAGTTATACCACAAGGTTCTGACACAAGGTTATATTAGCACACTTCTGTTTGCACCATATCTCAGGATACTTGCACTTTTCCGCACGTCAGAGGGTTCCTTTGGTCTGTCATCGCATTCAAACTTTTCTTATTGTCGCAATCGGGCCCAGACTGCTCTCAGCTGTTCAATCCTGAAGAATTTCGCATTTTTAACGTGATCAGTTCGGTTTATGAGCCACAAACCGATTCTTTCGCTCCCAAGTTGTTCATTTTTGGTATTCAATCCATGGAAGATCATCATTTTTACTTGTTGTTGCTATATTGGTTAAGGTCGGATTTGTCCATAATGGGAACCTTAGACTAGAAATCACCTTAAATAAATTTTATAGGAAATTCAACCTTATGATTATCTTCAAAATCAAGGAGAACTCGACCTTAATCAAACATGTTTATTGTAACTAAATTTATAATGATTTTGATTGCCAAATGTTGCCTCAATATGATATATTAAATTATTGTCATAGATTTTCTCAAAAAATTATTGTCAAAGATAAAAGAGAAAATTCTCATTAAAATGATGAAAGGCCTTAAATTATTTTTTGTTTTTATATCCATTAATTACATTAATAAGACAACCTTTAATAAGTATAAATCAATGTTTTAAAAACCGGACCGGACATCGAACCGGTCGAAGGAAAGGTTTAAGGTTTAGAGGTTCAACCGGTAG
>JAOTIZ010000002.1:29534595-29550026 GCA_027123425.1 Erythroxylum panamense | reverse complement strand
CTGAGGACTGGACGTAGCCCACGGTTTGGGGTGAACCAGGATAAATCCTTGTGTCGACTACTTCTATCTCTATATCTACTTTAGATTCAAGTTTTCATTATTACTTAATCAGTAAACAAAGTTTTCAAAAGTTTTGATTACTTAGAACCTTTCGGAGTTCAGTAAAAGAATTTTATTTTGAACAAACGTTTTTGAAAGAATTTCAAAAAGGGGAATACACAATTCAACCCCCCCTTCTCGTGTATTCTATACTGTTTTATAAGTATTGTATTAACGTGTGATTCACTTCAATATAGAGGGCTAATCTTCCTTTTTCAATATATTTGGGCGTATCTTCATTGTGTATTGTTGTTCTTTCTCTCTC
The DNA here is from genome assembly GCA_027123425.1 of Erythroxylum panamense. Lineage (NCBI taxonomy): Eukaryota > Viridiplantae > Streptophyta > Magnoliopsida > Malpighiales > Erythroxylaceae > Erythroxylum > Erythroxylum panamense. The sequence continues at coordinate 29,549,662 of JAOTIZ010000002.1, read as the reverse complement.
TAAGGATTGTTTATATTATCCTTTGCTTATTGAATTATCTCTCCTTCTCCTTTAATTGTCTATGTATGAACCCACTCCTAGAATCTCAAATACAATACATAATCATTATGTTTTGGATTCACTTATGGCAAAAACCATTAGTGATAACATAGCATTGGTTAAATAATTTGAGTTTGTATGATTGTTGACTAGATTGATCTATTTTCCTTATTCGTAATGCGTCTTTCTAACTAAATCTAGAGAACTTGTTCTAGGTTTTTTGATAGCTAAGTTTAGTTAAAGAGCTTATTTTGATTAAAATTAAACTAAGGAAAAATCAGGATTAATAGTTTCAAAGAGAGGTGTGAGAATAATAAGACAATAAGGTATGATTATTCGTGTGTAGGCCGAGATTGAACTGAGATCCAGATTCCAAACCCATTGATCACTTTATCACTTGTTGACTGTTTTCTTTAATTTGCTTTCTTAAGTTTAATTTCACTTTATTTTCTTGTTTGAATCTAACCCCCCACCATATTCCTAACACCGATTTCTTTCATTGCAAAAGCTACACAAACACTTATTGTAAATACGATCCTTACTCACTGCTATTATAATTTTAGTGTGAAAAGTTATGGTTTATTTTCTGGTGCATTCGACATGCATCATTTCCTCAACTATAAAGAGAGGACAAGATTGCATGGATTTTAAATTCCAAGGAGATCTTCTTAAATAAATCTTATTATACAATTTAGTACGTTTAGGGATTTTCCTTGGTATGATTTACTTTGGAAGCATTGTTTACACCCCAAAGCTTCTGTAATTACTTCGCTTGTGATAAAAATAGAATAAAAAACATATGATTTGGTGATTATGATCCAATCTGTGTCTTATGCAAGGAAGTCAAGGAGGATAGGAAGCATTTATTTTCCCAATGCAAGTATTCTAAAGCAATATGGAGTAAAGATGCACATGCTAGGGGAGCATGTCAAAGTTACGATTGGAATGGAGTCTTGACCTAGATCATCTTGAAAGCTAATCAATTGAAAAATGCAGTGATCATCAAAACCGCCTTTACCACTACCAGTTACTCCATTTGGAAAGAAAGGAAGAACATACTTTACAAGGGAGTAGACACTGGAATGTACTATCTTGTGGATCTCAATCTCAATTGGAATAGAGAGCTCATAATAGTAAAAAATGCACACAACATACTTTCTCTTGACATTAAATGCAGATGGAAATTTTAAAATGAGTTGCTTATATCTTCTTTCTTGTTTGATTAAGTGATGGAACTATGATGTAACTAGTCTTACTTTGTAATGTTGTAATAGCTTTTACTAGTGTTAATAAATATTTCTCATTTAATTTTCAAAAAGCAATATGTATGCAATTTTCATATAAACTACAACACAGTATCACATATCAAATCCTTGGTGATCACTTAAAATTATTTCACTTATACAAATGACAATAATATTATAAGTTCAAAAAGTATTTATATTTTTAAAAGATAAAATAAAATGGTAGTAAAACATTTTTGAAGGTAGGAGTAACACTTTTGAGAGTAAAAGCAAGTAATAATTAAGGTAATAATATTTTTTATAAGTTAAAATAAATTGCATTAAACTAAAAAAATAAGTTAAAAGTGTATTATAAGTAGCCTACTATAGCAAACTAACTTATTTAATATAAAAATAAAATATAACTAAAATACTAAGCAGGATATATAGCTTTAGGACAAGGATAAGCTTCTTCTAATAGTCAGACCTGGGTTTATATAATTACTAATTCCTATGGTTAGACTTATTAATGAGAGCATGCTTTCATTTAATAATTGGCAATTGTTAGCTTCATTCCTAAAGATTCTCATCTTTCTTTATTTCTATATAGCATAAATAGTATTTCTTACAGCTATTTGAAGATAATGAGGCCTGCTTTGGTAATGTATATCATTTGAGTGGGCCACTCGGCTATTTTTAACCATTCATTATCTAAGCACATTATCTCACATAGATATTAAATTTTCAACTAGAATGTTTAAGTAAGGGAGCAATTGAAGAGTAGATGATTTAGGGTCTCATCACTTTGATTGTATAATTTTCATGCTAAACTATAAGATTTGTTCACTTTATTGTATTCATGGTGATGAGCTTTTATTGGGTGGAAAGCCAAAAGGAAAATGAAGCTTTTGAAAGATTACCTTTGAACAAAGTGATCGCTGTCTAATCCATCTTTAGGTGGTTATTAGCGAACAATTTATGATAAGATTTTCTTATTAAGGAACCTAATAGTGGTATCTTTATAAATTGAGTTTATATTATAGGTAGGTAGATTACTGATTTGGAAAGAAAGACCTCTTTGATGAAAATTCAAAGATTTATTAGAAAAATTCCTGAATCTTAGTGCCTTAAGGAAAAAAAAAAGTGTTTAATAGCTTTAAAATTAGGAAGCTTGTTGATTGGGCCTTCATTGTGCTAATTTATCGAACTAAGACAAGGTCACTCTTTCATCCGTTGAACTTCTTTTCAATTAGATTTCATTAAGGTCCTTAGCTTAAGGTTGTATTACAAAGTCCACGAAGTTTATGTTTTTAGTTCAATACTCTTGAAATTCTTACATTTTAAGTATTATTTATATATCCATTATACCTATAGGGATTGTTTGTCTGTTAGTAGCTTCCAAATTTTATTTAATGTATATGATAAATAAAGCTTAATTCTCCTTTGATTGAAAATTTGCTAACCGTTTGACTTTAACTTTGCCTAAATTTGAAGCACTCTCGAAATTGAAGAAATTGTTGAGAATTTTTACTATAGACTTGACTAAATTGAGTGTAAGGGAAAGAAGGGAATCATCTTTCTTGAGAGAATTGATAAGCCAATTAAGCTCCCTTAATAAACATATCAAGACAATATTTACTTCTATTAATTAATAGAACTAATACGTATTTGTAAATCTTCCAATAATCCACGAAGATGAAGATTGATTTAATGATAGCACCATAACAAACTTATGGATCATATGAAAAAGAGAATTAGAAAATCTTAAGTTTTTCACATTTTCTATGAAGTGTGAAATCCGTCTCATGTTTATTTTTTATTTTTTTTGCAATCAATCTAGATATATATTCTATACATACTAGAATATGTAAAAAGATAAAGGAGCCCCTTTCCTAAGACCTTTTGCTACTACAAACATAAATATAGAATCACCATTCATACAAACATTGCAAGAGGCATTTCCTACATATTGCTATAGCTAACTTAGAAACTCATTTGGGAACTCAAACATATGCTTGGTATTGGATAAAAAATTATAGTTCACCAAATCAATGTAATTTTTTAAAGTGTATAAAGAAATAATTTCATTAAAAAGTTCCAAAGTAAGTAAAAACAAAGGTTCTATAAGTATAGATAAAAATTGCTTATCCTAAATGGAAAACAATATAATTATTTGCATTCCCCTTTCTCATGCATCTTACTATACTACTAAGAATTGCTCATCACTGTTGGAAGTACATGAATAATCAAGATGAATCATTCACCTTCTTAAGCTAAATTTAGCTAGCTCATATGCTACAAATTTTATGGAGATATATTTCTCAATTGGTTCATACACATCAACCATCTCTTTAATTAGACCCCAATCCCAATCTCTACGACTGAACAATGATATCACTATATTTTCTTTAAAGTTGTCAATCTTACATTTAATATTTACACACAAGTTTGCCCTCATCCTTAATAGTTAGCTAGAAACTAAGGGAACGAAGGTATATTCTTAACTTCCCATACCCTTATCTCTTTTAAACATATAAGAATGCATCCATCTAACCAAAATGTAGTCTTTATTCTGAAGCAATCTCCAAACACTTTCCCCCAGGAATGCTTTATTACTTATACTAATTTGAGTAATTCCTAGGCCTCCTTCGATTAGCTTGCATCATATTTCTACCTCACAATGGAATTATATTTTCCTTCTTTTCCTCCAACACAAAGGAACCCCTGGTAGTTATAATTTACATTATGTTTTGGTAGGTTTTTAGGTGTTGATTAGATGCTTTGTGCATGTTTAAATTTAGAATTATATTAATATGATGATGTGTTCTTGTTTTTGAGTGTTTTATGGTTTAGAACATGATATTGGACTTTAATTTTGTGCACTTAAGATGTTTTAATGAGTTTGTTAGTGTATGAACTTAGATGAAGAAGATTGAAGGAAGCTAGAGAAAGCTTGGACAAAATGTCATGATCGTGATAGAAGGTCTTCCTTAGGGTCACGATCATAGCAGAAGAGGATGACACTAGGTCATAATCATGACAAGAGGCAATTTTCCCAAGGTCATGGTTGTGACATCCCTATGATAGTCGTGACAATCCTATCATGAGATAGGTGCTCGATAAATGCAGGGATCTCCTTTTGTTTTGATATTTTGAGGTTCTTTTTGGACAAATTGACATGGGTTAAACCTAGTCTTTACCCTAAATGACCCATGGGCTATATAATAATATAACAAGACTTAAAATGACCTAGCCTCCATTTTCCAAATTAAGAAAGAACATAAGGAAGAGCAAGAAAGAGAAAAGAGAGGAGGAGCATTTGTAGTTGTTGTCCAGTCGCCCCAACCTAGCCATTTCAAGTTCTTTTCTACTTTCTCCTATTTATTTACTTCATATTGATGTACGAATTGGGTTTGAGAATGTTGAACATGTTGTCAATGATGTTCTAATTTCATTGTGAGATTTATTCTTGAATCATTTTGTTACTTAATTGCTTTTGATGTCAATGAAATGTTTGGGTATTGTGATATTTACAATTTTTGCATACTTTGATAATGAATTGAGAGATTGAATCTGTAATACCCCTATACAAAACCTACAACCATCCATACATATAGTAACCAAATTCTTGTACACACATTCAAGGTATACAATTATATTCAATGTTATATATATACACATTACAAAACTCCACAATGCTTAACATTATCATTTAACAATAGTAAAACATTTTTACATTTACATGGTAATCCAAAAGAAAACATACAATTTCCTTTAACCATTACATGTACAATCATCTTTAACTAAAAACTCCTTTTAAAAGTACTTTTTTCTTTTATCTGTTGGTCCTATTCCCTACAGATGTTCCCTATACCTCACTCCTATTACTTAGACCTACACGGATTAACACTCATGCTAAGTTTGTAGGTTTAGTGGGGAAATACTTAGTTTGAATGACCATTCACAGTAGTAATCCGCCAAGCTCATACATTCAAAAATATCATAACTTGCATATCATAAATTCACATTCATGTACCAAACATTAATATTCAATGCTCATGTAAACAATGATGACGTACTTAAGCAAAGTACATAATGCAAACATGCTTTAATATATTATCCCTTACCGAAAATGCACATTTATAAGCCAAATATTGATATTCAACACTCATTTATACAAATTATCAGTATAATTTCACATCATTACAACTAATAAAAATGCTCATCAATACCAATTATTCATGTTGTAATGTTTTATTTCTTATTTATGAGTATTAAGTTTCTCTCTATGTTAAGCCTGCACATTTTTTGTGAGTGTGGATAAATAAGAGCTGTGGATATCCAAAGATATCAAACTGTGGATACCTAAAGGTATTGAATTGTGGAAACCCGAAGATATCAAACTGTGGATATCCAAAGGCATCAAATTGTGGAGACAGTATAGGTCCAAATGAAGACACGATTAGTGTCAAATTGTAGCAGCTGCGATGTAACCTTATAGGCATACCCATCTATCCACTACTAAGACAATAGAGCAAGCACTGTAACATTTCCTTTAACCATTTGCCAATTTCACAATTTATATATTGACAAGTCATATGATATACATTTCAAGTCATAAACTTTGTATCTATGTTCATATATGCAAGTCTTAACTTATCACCGTTAGAAAGGTGTCAAAATCACACTTATGTAATCATACTATACACATATGAATAATAAATCTGCATACAAATCATTTATGTACATATAAGTTTTCTTTGGAATGCATTATGCTCAATCTTAAATTTTCATGTTCAATCACCCAATTCACATATGATAAGTCCTATTTCATTTATTTGTATGTGTTTGAATAGTTTCATACACATTTAAACTTGTCATCGTTTTGCTTAACCGAGATGTATTTAGTGAACAAAGTGGATCTATCTCACGTGGGAGAGACCCTCTCCTGATGTAATCTTCTCTATACATTAATGAATTTTTTAAATTCTCAAAAAAAGAGAGGATGGAGTGAAACGAGAAACATATCAAAAGGTGAAAGCTTAACAAAAATGTCTGCGCCTAGAAGAACTTGGGGGAAGCATACACTCTTATAAAAACCTTAGAGAGAAGACTTTAGTTTAAAAATATTGAAAAAATATAGTTAATTTTATTATTGATAATAATTAAATATTAAATCAAATTTAGAAATAAATTAATTTTATGAATTAATTAAGTTCATTTTATTGTAATCCTTTGTAGAATATTTATTATTAATAATAAGTTTATTAAATTTTGTTAAAATAAGTAATTAAATCAACACTAAATAATTAAATAGCATATATTAATTAATGATTTTTATTAAATTTGAAACCAAAATCAAAAACTAAAAATAAACAGAACCTTAGTATTCTATTGCACTATTTTATAATTTCTATAATCCAAAATCGAATATCAACCAGTTGGTGACCTTGTTTCTTTCTTTATTTTTTTGGACCTTTTTTTTATGGACTTGGAGGGGAGGAAGACAATTGGGCTAATTAAGCTTAATCAAGCTAAACTTATGTGTACCTTTTACAACTAGTTGGCAGTTTTCAACAACAAAAATAGTTGTTCTCATTTTCTTGCACTTCAATTTTTATATCTATCACCAATTTCAAATAATTAGTATCAAAACGTTTACTATTTCAATTATGGCAACAGGAATCTTTTGTATAGAGAGTGAAATCTACAACGCTGAATAGTCAGAAAATACGAGTCTTGCACCACTAATGCAAGGGATTCTTACAACGGTTGAAGAGGATTATACCCTTACTTTCTGAATTGAATTGGCCTCAGGCCTAGAAAGAGCTATCCTACTGCTCAACTTAATCAATTCAACTTGCCAGGCACCAGAAAGAACAATTTGAATATATGGAAGAAAAAAAAAATAGACCGCAAAATGCATTTTACAGAACTTATGTACACTTTTGATGGAATACAAGTAATCAGCCCTCAGTTCGGGAAAAGAAAGTATCTTGGAGATTCTAAACACATGCCTTACCCTAATTTCTCCCCAGTTGTCAGCATTCCATTCACTTCTCTTATATTAGATGAACAAATAAAATGGGATGCCCAAAGTATTGAATATGGATAAAACTATGCAATAACTCAAGTTGGCAGGGTTTGTTCTTCCAAAATCCCATTTGATGTGTCTGACGACAGAAAAGAGCCTTTCTTGCTTCGTTCCAAAGATGTTGCCTGATAAATACCTACAGCATCAGACCATGGAATATGTAAAATGAAAATGTAGTCATCAAGGGAGGCCAATAACAATCAGCAAATGATAAAGAGTAATTTTGCCATGTTCAGACTCTTATAAGCCATCTTTCCAAGCATCATAATAATAGAAATAATAAAAATAACCACAATAAACATCCGTGTTCATGAAAATGCTTGTATTATAGCACCACAGAATTGCATATTTTTCATTTGTCAGTCCAAGTTGCATTCTTTCGTTTAGTTTTAATATCAATTAATGCCCCATATTTGATGCAGAAAATTTGCTTTTGAGAAATAAAACAGAAGGAAAGAGCAGATTATAAGTAAAAAAATTACTCACAAACAGTAAAACTGGGTATTCCAATCTCAAGACGCAGGAAATATTTAGCCAAGTGGCCAGAGAAACAAAGCTAAGTGTCAACTTAACTCCATCCAATTTTCTTGCTCAACCCACGTAAATATTATAGAAGTTATTATCTTCAATTTTGCAGAATCAAAGAATGGGTAAAACCCATGTAGAAACTTGCAATTTATGTCTTTACAGAAGAACCAGCACTTGTACCTCAAATGGCTTCCAATTTTATACAAGGTTTTTATCAATATTTATGTAGCTTCAGAGAGCCCAAATTATTGCCACCAGTGAAAACAAATTCCATATTTTCTCCCTCCTAATTGACACCACGAGCAAAATGTAGAAGTCAGCTAAAAACACGTCCACAAAAGAAAAAGAGCCTAAGGAAACCAGTTGGATGTAGTTCTGTGCATAATGTGGGATAAGGAAGCTGAAGAAAAATGCTACAGGTTTTAAGCAATAAAGAGTTTCTTATATGACCATAATTACTTAATGGATTAGTCATGCAAAGGACATTCAAGTGATTTGGATGCTTAATAGTAGGGTTTGCAAATTTAGTTAGGAAGATTGAAAAATATCGGATGAAGATAAGAAAGAAGTTTAGCAGTCTCAGAATCTTTGGCATATGTTCCCATATATGGGGGCTGGGCGTTGAGCACCCGGTTGGGCTAAGCCGGTCAACCTGGGCCTGGCCCGTTGACTTCAGGCCAGTCTGGGTCAGGTCTGGGCCCTTTTGCCATCCAAGACTTGCTACATCAGCTACCACAAAGAAGGAGAGGAAGTATCTAGGGTCCAACTGTTAAATAATTCGGTCTTCTTATGAAACTAGACATCTTTTAAAAGGAAGTTAGATATTGTTGCCTGATGCTGACTTCAATGACATGTTAAAAGACTATAGAGGGTAACAAAACAAAGCTGCAATCCATAACGATCATTCTGAATAGCTTCAAATCACAAGAGATCTCCTTTGACTTAATTAGTCTTTCTTTTAAACATCATATGCTGTCTTAAGAAAATAAGATATGAAGCTGATTATCCAGCAGACATATTTTCTATCCTTTTTAACAAATCCAAAGCTCACAGATAATCTAAGATATGAGAGAGATTGCATGCATACCAAAGCCCAAAATTGAGGAGCAAAGTACAAAACCAGGGAGAGAAAAATCCATTTTGTAGATGATTTCCATGATGATGATGCACCCACCAGCAACCATTAAATGCCTTGGAGAAGAGAATACCATGTGGAGTCTACAAGAAGGACAAGATTTATGGATTTATGACTTGATTTCCAGACAAGATTATGTGAGAACAAGTTGAAGGAAACACAGTCCTGCATAATGCTAAGGTGGAAAACTGACAAAGAAGTATGAATATAAAAAGGTAAGTGATCTACTTGATAAATCAATTGATGGATTAACCATCAGTCAGTTAAGTGCCCTATTACCTGTAATGCATAAACAAACATACAATCTAACATGGACAATCAAACTAACAAGAATCAGGATTATAATAAGAAAAGATAAATGACTTACATAAATATAATACAGATAAACTTCTAATGAAATACAAAAGGCAATAGCTCAATTGTTAGCAAACAAAAAAGGATTTAGTAGCAATCAACACAATACTAGCAAATAACAATAAAAGTTACCTCTCCTCTGCAAGAGTGTCAACGTAGAATATCAAAATAACTCCAAAAAGAATGGTACTAAAAAATGGCCAAGCTGAAAAGGGCAGGCTTGCACTTGCGTCAGAAGTTGATCCCTGAACCCATCCAAATGTAGATAAGCACATAAAGGAAGGTAATGTAATCAAGAGTCCAAAATCATAAGATGAAACTAATGTCAAACATTTTCAATCAGGTCCAAAAAGGGCTGAGATGTCAACATATGACTTACTATAATGAAGTCCCACATGGCCACGGGAAACAAAAAACATGTTGCAGAAGTAATGCTTATTGCATGAAGTCTTCTTTTGAGTTGATTCTGAAAATAAATTAATAAAATGGCCAAAATAAAAGCCAGCAATCAGATAAAATAACCATTTTTTATGGTTAACCATTTTTTATGGTGCATTACAAAATATGAAAATCTGTCAGGATTTTGACAGTGTGGTGGAGGAGGTTTTTAAATTACTCTTCCATTGAACCAGTATGCCCAATGGTTCAACATCAATTACCTGAAGTTAACAAAGAAATCAGAAAACATCTACATAGATTTCAGGGAAAATACCTTGAGAGATAAACGTCGTGCAATTACCCTTCTGAAAGCTGATAATATCCCAGCGAGGATTGGAATTGTCATTCCTTTCATACCCAAAACTACTGTCGTCTGATCATCAGCTTTGAGGCCTTCTTTGAATGGTATTTTTTCATTAAGTTAACAACACTATTGCAAGTGGTTGCAGAAAATTGAAACAACCAAAAAATAGGTTGAAGCTCAAGATACTGAACTACAAAAGTCAGAAACAGAAGAAGTTCCATATGTACATCTACAAGGATATAAATTGGGAAATAGGTTTCCATGGCCCATCCTTGTGATAAGAGGTAGAAAGATGCCAACATCACAATCAGCCCACCCACCTAATAGAAGATTTGTAAGCGCGAACATGATGATTATGAAAATAATTTATCAGGAAAAGAAGTATAGGCTCCTTTAACACCCCTGTTATAAGGTTACTTATAGAAGACCCCTAAAATGCTGAAAATTATTTATACAATTTGATAGAAATTAAAGATTTTAAACACTTAACTTGGATGTTGTTATGTTAATGTCTCCAGTTTTTTCATTATCAGGAAATCAGAGTTTGGTTTTTCATATTACAGTTTATCTTTCTAACTTTCCAAATTTCTACTTGGCTTTCAAAGTTATTCCAACCAAAAAGCTGCCAACATAAAGTTGCCCTCATCCAACATTAACAGATCTCACAAATTTGCTGATATATCATTCTCAATGCATCAATTTTGATATAATAATCACCAAAATTTTTATTATCAGTAATTAAAGCATAATAAGAATTTCTGGACCCCTCCTAATTCAAAGTAATAGCTCACAGCAAGTCAATACTACTGCTCCGCAGCAAAAAGATTAAGTGTTATTAGGGACAAGATTACTGAAAAAAGGAACATTTCTGTGAATTATCAAAACACAGAGACTCCCATAACTAAACATATACCATTTTGCAACACTAATACTACATGGGTCTAGCGTATTTGTCCTCAATATTAAACAGTATTTGCAGCCTGACAACATTCAAAAAGTTGATGCTGATAAAGCCTTTATATTTAAAAGAATCATTCCTGGTTTATACAAATAGTGCTTTTAAGCATTTTAAGTAACAAAATGCTTGTTCATCACACAACAGAAAATCAGTAAAATGATAGTTACATAGAGGAATGAATTTGAGCTCCTGTACAATATCAGAGATAACCTTCTGAATCACGCCATCTGTTTCTAAATGCTGTAGAATCTATAATAACCTATAACTACAGTATGTTAAGTACCAAAATACTTGTTCATCTTTAACACCATGAAAGAAAGTGCTCTAAATGAAAAAGAGTATATATCATGTAGAATATTAGACAACCTTTTTCCATACATGGCCTCTTTGACCATATAATGCAGCTGACAATACTCCAAGAACAGCACCAGAATACTCCGCCAAAATAGTTCTAGTGTCAGATTGAAGAAATAATTGATTACGATTAAAACAACAGAGGAAACAAACCAATATACTTTCACTTATAAACAACTCAGGGAGAAATCCAAATATCAACTATTAACATATTTCATCATATATTAATGATTTAATAAAGGGAATGATCTCATAGATAGAGAGAAATAATCCCAACTCGCACTAACGCACACTTTACTTCGCTTTCAATTGGCCGTTTTAATCTTCATGACCATATACCACATCATATGCACTTTGGGCATATTCAATATCATGAATAAGACTATCACAAATCTAATATAGCTGGTAATAAATATAAGGACATGTCCATATATGTTTTAAGTTATATATTAGTATGCATATAGTACCAGAAACACAATACTAGAGGAATGAATATAAGAATTATAAAAAAAATCATTTTTTATTCTACTTTCATACAAGTGGTACAAAACATACCTGACTGGTCCGCATATCTTGAGGCCTTTTCCCCAAAAGAGGAAGTATAAAGCTGTTATTGCACCATTTATGATAGATGGCACTATCTGAACAACAACTAAATTGAAAACGTATGAGAATAATGAAATTGGAAGCCATTATAATAACAGATTTCTTTTTCCTTAACAAACTGACAACATGAACCTGTTGATTAGATAGCGATCTCCCCTTCCAGGGCTTTTGCAAGGCCAAAAAAAGGATGGAGGATGGAACAAGACAACTGAAGAAAAAGAGCACCACCGATGCTCCACTTTGACAAAAATATTGATACGTTGAGTAGACAGACCATATTCTCAAGAAGTTCCCTATAATATGAATTATCTGCAAAGGAGTGTGCCTATATCAAGAAAACAAGATCACTATTACAAGTCACTATTAGATTAAAAATTTACAAGACAGAAGGGCATTTGAGTTAAAAGATGCCACATTCTATCATCCTTTTGCATCTGAGAAATATATAGCAGATTTCTTCAAACCATGGTAGGATCTAGACATTAATCAAACTATTGGGAATTCACTGAATTTCATATATACCAAGGAGAATATAAATAGAAATGAAGGTTAGTTACACTAGATGTTACTGTGGTTTGGACCTTTTTCACTTTAGTCCCTGAAATTTAAAAACAATCATTTAACTTATGTTTTTGAATCAGCCAAATACTCCCCTGCATCAGAATGGCAAAAGGATATCATACTGCTTGTGTAGTTGTTACGTGACACAACACCTGTCTTTGTTGAGCTACATTACACAAGCAGCACACCATTGTTTTGACGCTATAGGGAAGAGTAATAGATAAACATAATATCATGGTAAATGATAATTTTTAGGAACTAAAGTGAAAAAGGTTCAAACCACAATATCCGGTGTAATTTACCATCAAATAAACTATCTAACAAGATAACTCATTTTTCGAATCCCGCATTTTTCAAACTTGACCAAACGTATTACTTCTCCATAATTGTAACGACCAATTCCAGCAGGCAACAAACACGCGGAAACCAGTGTCGCCTATTGGATCACAAATAACACAGGAAGTTTACAATTTTATAGCATTCCCAAGCCACAATGATGGCACAAAAAATATTCATATGAATAGAAGAATGCAGCTATAAACTACAAGAAGACTCCAAAGCTCCAAAATTAACACACATGAAAAAAAAACTCCAACATGAGTTGAACCGCTCGCTTATTCGTACATGCTATGTTGTTCAAAGAACTTGAAGCAAAATTAGATAAAATAATTTGAATTCAGAACGCGAAATGGAAGCATAAAGAGAGAAAAGGAATGAACCAGAGAAAAGGTAGGGTTACTGAAAAAAATGAGTACCTGAAATGAGGAGGTGAAGATCGATCTTCACCCATTGGCCTTGGAGACATCATCCTTCTTTTAGTAACTTACAAGTTATAGTCGATGAATTTGTTTCCTTTTGTATTCTGCCTCTCTCTTGGTCTCCTGGAGACTGGAAGACAACTAAATCAAATGGGTTTTCAGCTTTGTGTTTAGTGTTGAGCAATAAGCTTCGATTTGGAAGAAAATACAAAAGCAGTAAGGAAGCAGATGGGCATCAAAATTTTATAACGTAAATGTCTTCGTCTCTAGCATTGCTCAAGTCTGTTGTTTGGGGGCCTTGTTTTGATCCACAATGCTTCGTCGGCTCACATGTTGAAGCCCAAGTCAGTCCAATTAGATATAATAAAGCAAATAAACATGGAAAGCACTGATGTCCCGTTTTAATACAATTTATAAAGGTATTTCTAAGACATGTACGAACCCACAAATGCAAAAGTGCAATATGTAATTAATATATCTTATATGATTAGCGGATAATATCAATAGTTTATTAAAGATGTTTGATAAAATTAGTTGTTTATGTTTATTTAAAGATGTTTGATAAAATTAGTTGTTTATGTTTAGTTGTTTATATATAAAATGAATTATGAAATTATAACTTTAAAAAAATTTATAAGGATATGAATATCAGTTGTTTATATCTTACTATTTCTTTGAATATTCTCATAAGAATTTATATAGAGCAAAAGAAGTTAACATCACCATTTTCTTCTATATCTTTTATCGACTCTTAAGAACATCGAAAATCCTCTCAATACAACTTCTCAATGATGAATGAGTTTAATTAAAAACTTCTCAAGATCTTCTTGAACTTGCAAGGATCAATTGAAAAACTTAAGAGATCAATAAAATTCCATTAAAAATAAGCTTAAGAATGAGTTCGATCGAATCACACCGGAAGTTTTTTTCTCAAATGCAACACTAAAAAAGCTTAATATGAAATTGGATATGTAAAAATGATATAGATTTAATTTATAATTTAAGGAGATATATTTTTTGTTATTTTAATTTTAATTTGAAATTTTTGAAAAATTGAAACTATATTTTTAATTTATTAAATTAAAATAAATTATTTGAAAAAATGTTTATATTAATCTATTAAATTTTAAACTTAGATAAAAATAATTAATTTAAATTTAATTTATGAATTTTAGATTAAATTGAATTGAATTAAACACAATATACAAGTGATAATAATATCATATACTAAATATTGATATACAAAGGGGCCTAAATTTCGAGTTTATACAAAAGTAATTAATGTAATATAATTAGAAATAAAAAATTTAAAAGTATTTAATTTTATAAAAAATTTAATTTAATATTAATATTTTAACTTTTTAATGTAATGATTAACTTTTTAAATTTTGTATAAATTAAGTCAAATTTATGTCGTTATCTCTATCTCCATTCAAAGTTGCGAATACCGTATCGAACTTGATACCAGACTGTGTTCTGGTACGGTATTGTACCAGTATCGGTCAATACTAAGTACCATTTCGGGTAATTTTTTAAATTTATAAAATAGTCTCTAAAATTTTTAAAGTTTGTAAAGTAATCTATTAGTATATTGTACAGTTGTATTATTACTTTACAAGTTTACATCATCTATGTTTCTAAAAATCATAATAATAAATAATAATCACAATTAATATAAAATAACAATAATTTTTAAATATTTCACATATAAATAA
>JAOTIZ010000002.1:29516575-29529311 GCA_027123425.1 Erythroxylum panamense | reverse complement strand
GGGGGGGTTGGGGTTTAGGGTAAGATTAAAAAATTGCAAATAGGTCCACATTTTTAATTTTATGGTACCGACCGATATGTCTCAATATTTGTATGTACTAGTCGGTATCGAACGAAAAATAATGGTACCAACCGGTATTAATGGGCGGTACCGAAGGAATGAACTGTACTGGCCGATACCGACGAATACGGAACGACATTCGTTCCTTTGTTTCCATTTCTATATCTCTATCTCTATCTTTTTGAATAATTTGTAATAACTTTTAGATATAATAGTTTTTTAGTCCCCTAATTTCTTAGAGGCAGGAGAAAAAACACTCCTCATAGTGGCATTTTCAAAATCAACGGACTGGGTTTAATCTGTCAATCCAATCAACTAATTGCCAAACGTAATTATCAACAGTTTGACATGGTCAAACAGTTAAAA
The DNA here is from genome assembly GCA_027123425.1 of Erythroxylum panamense. Classification (NCBI taxonomy): domain Eukaryota; kingdom Viridiplantae; phylum Streptophyta; class Magnoliopsida; order Malpighiales; family Erythroxylaceae; genus Erythroxylum; species Erythroxylum panamense. Next base: position 29,528,885 of record JAOTIZ010000002.1, on the reverse strand, counting down.
CCTTTCAATTCGTCAAAAAAGACTGATGTGCTATTTACTAAATAAAACCTAAATCTTCATTAAAATCTTGAAGACTTGAAGTTCCTTTAAATATTATTGAAATTACTGGTTCTAAACTAACTTGTATGTTTTATGCTAAAAACTTACTTTAATTCCCGGCTTATCAATCATTTATTGGGATTTTAAGGGCCTAAGACAAACTCATTACTCATTGGTTATACAAAAATGTTCATCATAAGTCCGCGTTTGGTAATATTATTAGTATTTCTTTTGTATTACAGTGCTGTTTCATTTTATTTATCGCTTATCAACTGATTAGGAATTTCAATTACTTCCTCTAAGCTCACTAAATAATTGTCTCCGAATTCTCTATAAAGAATTGAATATCATATTTTTTTGGATAATTAGTTTTCTCCTCTGTGTAGGCAAACTATAGTTGATTAAATCGTTTCGCGGTTACTTGCATATTCATTGGACCGCGTAACTTACACTCCTGTGGTCGGACTACTCCGCAAATTACCGAATCTAAAGTCTGCATTCCCAACCGTCGGCTTGCGGAACTTGGCATCAGGGCAGCAATGGCGGCGGAAACTATTTGCCGGACACTGCGAGACGGAGTCCTAGAGGGAGAGCTCGCAGCAGCTCTCACCATAAAAGACAGCTCCACGTCTCCTCACGGTTTCCAAGTTTTCTCATATGTACTATCCCACCTCTCCTCCTCCATTCTCGCGTCCAAGTCCCAGTCACGGTCAGTCCTCTTTTCTTTTTCCTTGCCAAACGATTCGCAATCTCAATCTCGCTTCCTTTGCCTTCGTACAGTGCTATTATAATCGTTTCCTTCACGAGGAACCCTTCCTTTTATTTGGAGTTTTTAAAGACGAGAGAACTTGATGTGGTTTCTTCTCATCAATGGTACATACTCATCTTTCCTCTCCTCCCTTTTCCTTTTCTTTTTGTTTGCTTTTTGCTTGGATAATTAAATTGGAGTATTTTAAATGCTGTTATAGGATCGGTATATTGGATTGTTATACTGATCCTCTGGGTTGGAGGGATCGGCTTGACAAGTTCAAGGAAATTTCACGCGACTCCTCAGCTTTGGTTCATGTCTACAAGGATGTGAAAGACATCGACAAGTTGCATCTTTCGATTCTTGAACTGGGGAAACGTATGTTTTCCATGTGCAAGTTATGGATTCAAAGTAGACTTGTGCTTTGACAACTAACAAGAATTTCATTTTGTTACTTTTGTCTTTGACGTGATTTCAGGATTGGTTGGACAAGGAAAAATGCGTTTCACTGTTGCGATTGACTCGGTAACTATGTAAATCTAGTGTTTGTTGTTCTTAGACGGTCAGCAACTTGGGCTTCATGCCATGGTTTTCTAGTTCTTTAAGCAGCTTTATTTGAATTGAAATTGCTGAACAAGAAGAGATAGGAAGTTCTAACAAAAATTACTAGGTGTTTTATGATCAATAGGTGGCTAATAACTTCCCTTCCCCATATTTTCAAGGGAAAATTTTCTTTGATATGTAGCTACCTTTTTAGGTTTTGGATGTATAGTGAATCCTGATTTGATGTATAGTTGATGTTGCTTACTTTTATGAGCGATTTGATTGGATGTACACATTTTTTTTATCCGTAGAATAATACCTAGCAAGTTATAGCATCTAATACTCTTTTTGAACAATTTAGGCAAACTTCCCATACACTGAAGTTTTACCAAGAAAATTAGTGTTGAATTGCATATATGCTGAGAGGTATACCAACCCTTGGAAATTTCTTCACAATTATCAACCATGTAATAAACGACCTCATAAGGATAGTCTTATGTTCAGTCTACCAATAACGACAACATATTTTGCCTTTTATATGTGATTGTTGTTATTACTTGCTATGACGTTTCTTGGTTTATTTGGACATATTTTTTTGCATTTGGTGTCTTAGTATGTTAAATTGTGCTTCTATAATACTTGCTTTATTTTGTTAACCAATCTTGAAATGCACGACTTTACCATGCCCAACATGCCTTAATTTAAAAATATATATATACTACAGGCTTTAAGTGTAAGTAATTGTTTTTTTAATATTACTCAATGCAATGGTGATGTTGGAAGAAGTATTAACTAGTGACTAAAACTAACAAAATAAGGAAATATGGATAATATTAGGCTGTTGGAATATCAAGTTTCCAGTCTAGATTTTAGCTAGAAATGATGAAATTTTATATTTGATATAGCTGGATTTTTAGGTTTTGTTTGCTGAAAAATTTATGCTAGAATTTTGGGGTTTAATATGGTTAGAATTTGGGTTTGATATGGCTAGAATTTATGGTTTGGTTTGTTGGAATTTAGTGAGAAACACAAACAATGAAGGTTAGAAAACTAGGAATCACTCCTAGAAGAAAGCATCATACCTTCCAGTTGAAAATTTAAGTTTGTAGAAAAAATTCGGGATTTATTCTTATTGATGGGCTAAGTGCACATATTTATTTAGAAGTTCTTAGAATCCTTATTCTAATAAAAAAGAGTTCTTAAAAAATTTAAGTTCTATTATAATAAAAATTCTATAAGTTTAGGTCTTAAACAAATAGGATAAATTATCGAAAACTAGAATAACATATTTATCTTACTACTATTTCTTATCTATAAAGAATGCTAACATATTCTAAATTTCAACCTTTGTTGTTTTTTTTCATCAACTCAATTCCCATCTTCCATCCCATCAAAGTAAAGCTTGTGGTTGAATAATTCTTCCTCTTTTATTTCTTCAATAAATAAGTTCTTTTGTATCAATTCTTCCCAACTCTTCTAAAGTCGTCTTTAATGTAGAATGTGATAACTATTGATCATGTAAGTCTGATGTTGTTTTTTGGACTAGTTCTTGGAGCACCTTGTGATCGAAGGTCATTAATATCCATTCTTTCTGTATTTCTTAAAAGTATTTCATCTTGCTCTTGGTTGCCGCTTTTACATGCCCTTCAGCTATGTGCCGTCATTGTGAATCAAAGATCTAATACCAAATTAATGTAAGACAAATAGAAGAAGTATTAACTAATAGCTAAATTTCAAAAACATAGGAAATATGGCTAATATTAGGCTGTTGGAATATCAAGGTTCAGGTCTAAATTTTAGATGAAAAATCTGAAATTTTAGATTTGATATGGCTAGATTTTTGGAGTTTGTTTGCTGAAAATTTTATGCTAGGATTTTAGGTCTTAATATGGTTGGAATTTGGGTTTGATATGGCTAGAATTTAGGGATTGATTTGCAAGAAACACAAACAATGAAGGGTAGGAAACTAGGAATCATGCCTAGGTCTAATAATTACCCTTACTTTCTAATTGAAAACTCAAGTTTGTAGAAACAAAATTGAGGATCTATTCTTTTTGAAGAGTTGAGTACGCATATTTATAGAATTCTTAGAATCCTTATTCTATTAGAAAAGAGTTCCTAACAAATTTAAATCTTATTCTAATAAAAATTCTATAAGTTTAAGTCTTAAACAAATAGGATAACATATCCAAAATTAGAATAACATAATTATCTTACTACGACTTATTTAATAAGAAATTCAAACATAATTTTGAATTTCGGCCCTTGTTGTTTTTACCATCAACTAAATTCTCATCCTCCATCCCACCAAAATAAGCTTGTGGTTGGCTAATTCTCTCTCTTTTATTTCCTCTATAGTCTTTAAGCTCTTTAGCATCAAATGACTATCCTTTTAAACCATGCTTCATAAAGCAACTTCATGTAGGATGACTAGAGAATATACGAACTAGCTCGATACTCCTCCTTGAAGTGATAACCTATCAATTTACTCACCCAGTGTCACTGATGGGAGGTAGATAGACATTGTTCTGGTAGATATTTAAGGCTAAAATGGTTTGTTCTAATGAGGAATGTCCGCCCCCATAGATATGGATGCCAATGTCGCACCACCCTTGCCATCCCATTCAATTCGCTCCTCTTCACATTCCGCGTACTTAAAAATGCAATAAGGTGGCCCTTTTGGTGCAAAACAACTTTGATCCCTTTCTCGAAGTCGTCACATTCCACCCCAAACTCTTAAATTGGGTTGTTGAAAAATTGGGGATTTGACCAAGGCTTTCTTAATGGAAAAGACCTTGATAGTCGCTTCATTCCATTGGAAGGAATTCTTTTTCAGCAACTTTATCGATGGAGTTGCTATCTCACTATGGCTTTTGATGAATTATTTGTAATATCCTGCTAACCCAAGGAATCCACGAAAGTTCGTAACTAACTAAGCGGTTTACGTGGACCTTTGGAGGATCCATCAAGACATTTACACCATAAATAATGTGAACCTAGTATGTCACCTAGACTCCCCAAAGGTGCACCTGGTTCTCTTAACAAATAAGTAGTGAGCACACCATATTTTCAAACTGTGCATAAGTGTTGTAAATCCATGTCTTATTATACACCAATATGTCGTTAAAAAAGTCAAGACAAACTTATGCAAGTGAGATTGAAAGATCTCGTTCATTAAGGCTTGAAAGGTTGACAGAGAATTAACAAGGCCGAAAGGCATGACCAAAACCTCAAAATGGCCATGATGGGTTCAAAATGTAGTCTTCTCTATAGTTACCTCATCCATCTAAACCTTATGGTATCCTAACCATAAGTCTAACTTGGAAAAATACATAGTTCTATATCATTCATCCTATAATTCCTTCCCCATTCCTTCACAGATTTAACATTTAATTTCCAATAGTTGACACAGAACCTCCATGACCCATCGTGCTTAGGAACAAGCAACACTAGGAGAGGGGAATGGTGACCAACTTGGCCTGATGATGCCATGGGCCAACATATCCTTGCATTCTTGCTCAATCTTATCTTTCTGCAAATGCGGATATCTATAGGGCCAAATCAATACAAGTGCCAAGTTTAGGAGAAGTGCAATTCACTAGTGACATTCACAGGCAGGATGTAACTCTATTGGTTTGTGAGATAAATATGAGAATTCAACCAATAACTTCTCTAACTCAATCGGGAGTGATGGATCCTTAAATATGTTGAGTTGTTGCCTTCTCATCCAATCATTTTCCCTGACACTTAACTCAGTTCCCTTGAAGATCAAAGCTCATAGTTAAATCAGCAAAGTCCCATAAAATTGGACCCAAGGTATGCAGCCATTTAACCCCCAAAACTAAATTAAGTCCCACTAAAGGAATAACATATAAATCAATATGAAAAGTTCCATGATTAACTTGGAACACATGCTGGAACTGGAAATCTTCTCCCTACTAGTTACAAATACTTGTTCCTGGTTTGTATATGACCGAGAAACCAAGTTGTTTTGCAGCAACAGCACTAATAAAGTTGTGGGTGCCTTTGAAGTTTATTAGTACTCATATTGATCTTCCTTCCACCATCATTTTTTAGTTGTGTAGTTTGTGTGTTCCACACTCCCATTATAGTGTGCAAGGATATCTTTAGATCTCCTGCTCCTTTGTCATCCTCTTCTTCAAATTTTGTCAATTCCAACCAAAACAACTTCTTGCGTCTTTGTCCTTGGGAGAATGCTTCATCACATTTGACCCTCTTTGTTCCTCCATCTTTGTCTTGGCTAACTTTTGAAAAAAGGCATGTTTGTTCTCCTTATACTGGATGTTGCCCCAAAATTTATCTTCCCTGTGGTTGTAGAAATTCAGTTTGAACCCAACAAATTCTGGTATATTAGGAACGTTTCTCACCAACCAAAGCTTCTTGAGAATTGGTTTCAACTATTCTTCAACACCATCCCTCTTTTGCATGTGAGGTCAAGCACTTTCTTGATGGGGAGATAATGTTACAAGCTCGTAATGACAAACAGTCCAGTTGGACACAGGGGAATTTGTTCGAATAGTCCGTTTTGACCAAGTTTTCAAGAGATTTACTCACGGGAAAAAGAAGATAGAAAGGTAGATAAGTTTATTTTTAAATTTTGAATTTGAATATATAACAGTTGTTTTTATTTCTGTTTTTCAGTTAAGGCTTGATAGCCTTTTATTAGTAGTTTGTTAGGGCTGTCAAGAGAAGTCTATTTTAAGTTTTTCAAAATAGGTCATAAAGTAGAATTTTTCTTTCATAGACCTACCAAAATAGGTCATAAAGGAAGAAAAGCTCTAATAAACAGCCAACTTGATATTTTTTTGTAGGGTCCCATAACTAGAACCTGGTATAGGGCCTATAATAACATTGTTGCTTGATTCGGTGCAGAGGTGGAGTATCATGCTATGGCTCTTGCAAATGTGAGTTAATAAGGGTGAGACGTTTTGAAGAAATTTGAGAAATGGCTACTAGAATTAGCACAAACCTTTGTGAACCTAGGATTCTAATTCAACTAATCCTGATAGACAATAAACCTTTTGCTAAGAAGGATAAAGAATAATTGAATGTTGCAATCAGATTACCAATAATAAAAACTAATAATTAAAGCTAACTATAAAAAAGGGAAAATGAAATAGCTAATTAACTGCAAATGAGCAGTGCACGTGATCAATGTATCTTCATTATCAAACCAATTCCCACTCCCTTTCATGCCACCAAATCAGGTTGCATGTTGAATCTACATTTCTTATTACTCTTGTAGAGCTTGAATTGATTTCATTAAAAATTTACCTTTTTTTATTTAACTTTTTCATTCTTCAACAATTTGTTCAGACATTATTGTTTTTAAACTTTTGAACTTGTTGATCATCTAAATGCATTGTATATATGTTAGTAATTTGATAAAATTATTGGGGGTAATTTCCCAAGTATTGTGAGATATAAGATCAAATTCAGTGATATATTTCTTTCTGGTATGAACAACATCTGTTTTCCTGTTATTATGCATGCATATTTAGGTATTTAGGTGCTTACAATTATATGAAACAAGGAAAAAGAGTTTTACCTATGTAATAATCTGATGTTCAATGTTTTTCTTTTGCTTCTTCTAATCTTGTTTTGTTTTTTTTTTTTAATTTGACTAGGCAAGTGAAATGCTAAGACATGCTTCTGTTTCGAAAGTTGCAGGGCTTGTAAGCAATCTACGAAGCCATGGTACACACTTTTATGCTCTTCTAGCCTGCAATTACTGGCTGCATTGCGCATGTTATTTCTCACTGAATATATTCTGAGGTGGCCTTATTGTCAGGTTAAAGAATGTTTTTCATTGAATTTTTATATGGATAGCATGATGATCTTTTTATCTACTTTCTTCATTTGCGTATCATGAGTTGGAAGATGCTAATGCTTTATCTGGTGGTGGGGATGCATTGCTTTGGATACGAGTCATCTATTGTGTCCTGTATGTTCATTTCTGTTTTGTGGCTGCAGAGCAAATATCCAGTATCTTTTGGTTGTTGCATCTAGACCTGCATGAAGTCGGGGTTGCATCTTCTCTTGAATACGTATCTTCTATGGTGGCTAGTACAGAACCATCTAACCAGGTTGTTGCTAATAGGGAGAGAGCAGATCTGGAAAGTCCATCTTTGAGGGAACAAAATTTTGGAGAAGGAAAACTTGATGTTCGATTCAAACGCCGAAATGGTCGTGTTCGTATACTGGTAACTTGCGATCTCACTATATGCAATTTAACCTACTGTAAACTGCCGTTGGCTGTAATAGCTTCTTGTCTTTACTCAGACTGAAGAATTTCATATTGGGCAATCCGGTATTCATTTTGTGCCCCTTTCATCTGACACGGGAAATCTCAGTCAAAGCCTCTCGCTTAAGGTCTGTTGTATTCTTAACTCTTCACGTGCATGCGCGTATGCCCCCTCTGTATGTACATGCTCAAGCATTAATGTATAGTTAATTAAGATGCACTTCTCAGGCGAACATATGGTATGTAGCACGGACACGGAAAAATAGAGCCGTGTCCGCGTGTCGGACACGTGTCCGTGTCAGACACTCACTGACACGCGGTGGACACAGCTCGGACACGTTTGGAGACTGTTTGGATATTGTTTAATGGAATATATACTATATAGAATATATGCTCCATATTTTTTAAGAGGGACTTATAAAGTACCAAATATGCATGAACTATCAACATGTTGGAAGTTTTGAAACACATCAATCAATATATATCATATTATGAATTCTGAATTTTTTCTTAATTCTAAATTTTATAATATATATATATGCCGTATCCGTGTCCACTAAATTTTAGAAGTTGGTGTGTCCTCGTGTCCGTGTCCGTGTCGTGTCGCGTGTCCGTGTCCGTGTCTGTGCTTCTTAGGAACCTATGTTAAATACTCAAGTCGTACTGTCACCAATATTGGGGAAGACCATGTTGTTAACCTCTTTACCTAGGGGGATTGGCTTGTACAATAATCATTTGTGAGGGTGTTTGTTTACTGAAATGGCACTTCTCTTAACAGGTGCAGTTTAGTCTACAACTGTCAGAGAAGGAGCGAGCTGAGAGGGCTAAAGTTCTTCTTCCTTTTGAGCACCAAGGTGTGGCGACTGGGACAAAGGAGACTTCAATCCTTTCTTTCATATAGAAATGTTGTTTGTTACTTGGAGATTCCATTATTTGCTGGGACTGTGTTCACTTTCCTTGCATGCTTAAAAACGTCCTTTTTCATGCTTTTTTAGGAAATGGTAAACCGATACAAATCTACGATGGTCGAAGATCTCTAGCAGAGAACAGAGATGAGGAGACTCCGACGTCAACTAACATCTCAGCGAGAAAGGACGACAATCGAAGTGGAGAGATAATATATTATCGTGATTCCGATGATGAGATGCCTGATTCTGACGAGGATCCGGATGATGATTTGGATATTTAGTATTGCATCTGTTATTTTAGATTTCATCACAGTGCCAAAATTCTCTACTTGTTGCACATTTTCTATCTAATCGGAGATTTCTAATCTATAATGAGATGCATGCGAGGCAAATTTCATGAAGACCCGCCTTTTTTACAGCCATCCCTGCACTTCCACAAATACAAAAGTGATTAGGAGCCTGGAACGCATATATGCTCATTCTCGTTTAATATTTAACCGAAAGTTGTATGGCTTAATATTAGTCTAACAAGTTGTAGTAATGCTTTTTCGTAAGATCTTAATAGTTTAATAATTTGCAAAATATTTCTATTTTAAATGTTTATTAATTAATATTATTAAATATGAGATATGTACCTTAAAACTCAATATAACGTTGTAATTTAATTATTAACAAAATTAATATATTTTGTTAATGGTAGAAGGCATTCTTTTCATAGTTTAAGAAATTTTTGAAAAATATTCCCATCTTTAAATTTCATGAAAAAGCTTTTTAAAATTTTTAGTTTTCTAAAAAACATATAGCCGAAATATACATATTATGAATATTAAATATAAATTTATCAAATGTACTAATATGATAACTCAATTGAATTTTTAAACATGACCTAAATAAATTAAATTGGATTTAAATTAAGAATTAAATATAATTATAATAAATTGTTTATTTCTATCATATTTAATTATTTCGATTTGAGTTTAAGAGTTGTATTGAATTATTATATAAATAGTATTTGATTAGTTCATATATGATATTCATACAATATATATTTCCTCGTTATATTTTATCCGAAGTCTAAATGGAGTTTTTCTAAAGAAAAAAAACTAAACTATTTTTTCAGAGAGTTTTAAAGATCTGGGAGGAGGGGTTGGGTTTCTAAGATTTATTAAACCATAGGGGAAGTTTATGTCTTTTACCAGTTTTATTAATTATTGAACAAAGTGACCAAATCGACTAAAGGATTTTGCGTGCCCAATTTAGCTGAAAAAGAAAGGACGAATAGAATTGTTTTTCTATTGTTTTTAATAATAATCAATATTTTTAAAAATCAGATCAAATGTTAAATTAGTAAGAAGAGAATTTTAAAGTTTAAATTTTCAATCAGTATGAAATTATTATATAATTCGTATACGGTAAATGAGTAAAATAAAAAGAATGTATCAATGTATAATTAATTAATAATAAATTTAATAATTCAAACTAAAATACAATCTAATATAAAAATTAAAATAATAGAAACAATTAAAATTATGTTTCAGCAGGAAGTTGTATCTCATCATCATCATCAAAATATGTATAAAAAAGATATCAATTAATTATCAACAAATATTCTTAATTCGTTGTAAAGAATATATTTTCATAAATCACCTTTTCAATTTTACTATAATCTGTTAGCTCAAGGCTTATTAATAATTTTGATTGTGACTTTATAATATTTTAAAATTCAAATTAGATTTAGTTCCTTCTATTGCTAATGAGTTAATTTTTAAAAGGAAATAAAACTATATGATAAATGCTTCATTTCTTGTAGAAACTTTTTTTATGAACTTTATTTATTATACAAAATCCAGAAGGATTCTACTAATTATATATTTAGTCCATCAACTCTAGATTTCTCTTAACGGTTGATTATGACAAGATTCTAGTAGAGATAATATTGAAGATTCAAAGTCAAATTTAGAACAGAAATGAAGCAACGATTAGTTGAAGAAAATGTCTATTTAAGCAAGAGCCACAAAAGTTGTGAACCAGAGAAGCATGGAAGGAAAGAAGAGAGAAAGCCAAATTATTGAGATACATCAATACTCTTGAAAGTCACATCATTATCAAATATCTTGTGCCTTAGAAAGTGACAACTCTTTTTTAAAGAGACCACTGAAGCTTATATGGAGCAAATTACTTCTTCATTTGTTAAGAGCTTGTAGAAGCTAGCAAAATACTACTAATTTAGAAGGACGAAGAATCTTGAAAAATATCTACTCGTAGGAAGGTTAGAGAACCTTGAAAAAATGTACTCATTGGAAGGTTAGAGGACCTTGAAAAATAAATAATCGTCAGTTTGAAGAGCCTCGTCAAATTACTACTTGTTTTTTTTAGTGAAACACTGAAATTGGATACTTGGGGACTGGACATAGGCTTGGGTTATAAGTCGAACCAGTATAAATTGACTGCAACATTCTCTCTCTTTTCTTAACTTTTTTTATTTCCGTATTGTATTATGTGTTTGTTCATTTCAGCAAGAGGCTCTTTCAATGTTACAGTAGGCTCCTTCTGTTTTCAACTTACTAAAGGTTCCTTTCAATTTAACAAGCGCCTTTTGTTTTAAATTGTCTTAACTGGATTTATCCTTTAGCATGCTGCTATCATTTAACATACTTCTATCATTTGTCAGGCTCCTAGCTATTGCTTAACAGAGTCCTATCGCATAGTAGGCTCCTCTTACTTTGCAGGCTCCTGTTGTTGTTTCATTCGAATTAAAAGTATCTCTTGTCTGTATTTGCTTTATTATAATAGAGATCAAGCAATAATTCTTCTTCTTTGATCTAGAAATTAGTATAGTAAATATAATCAATATTAATTGTATCACATATAAATTATAAAATCAATAATAATAAAAGTTAATATATCGAGAAAATAAAATAAACTATCTATTCTTTTTCCATATATTATAAGTAACATAAACAAGAATATTAAGTCTTTGATGCATTAAATGTTTTGTTTCTTTGTATAAAAAATCTCTAGCTACATTTATAGTTTGATGCAAAAGTCATTTATCTAAGTAATCTAATATTAAGTTTTCTCAATATTGTAATACTTTCATAAAACGATCTCTACCTCTCATCTATATTTTAAATGTTCTTCATTAAAAAAATATTTTTACTTTCAATCATATAAAAAAGATTGCACATAATGTCAACATTTGTATGTGTATCTCCACTATATAAAAATTGAGAAGGTAAATTACTAAATGAATCATTTGTATATGCATGCACCTTACTAAATGGTCCCATCTCTCTCTCTCTCACACACAATACATTTCTTCTTCTAAAATAATGCATTGCCATAGCCAAAAATGCCCAATCAAGTAGCCAATATATAAAACTCAGATGGTTGCAATTTTTAATCATGTAATTACATAATGTATGATGAATCATTAATAGAAGGAACCGTATCATAGTCCATAAATATATAAAGGAAACATGTAAGGTTTAGAAACGAAGTGTCATCTTATTTTTGTGTATGGGCGTGCTCCAATATGGTACCCTTAGAATTCAACTCTGCTCACCACTTGAGCGACTGCTTCTCCCATAAATGCCAACATTGGCAAAAAAATTTAAGTCATTGAATGAAAAATCTTTAGACACCTTTCCAAATTTCTCCTCTTTTAAACCAAGTATTTTGAAATCTTTTTTACTCAAAAGCTTCACATAGTTATTGAGGTTGAGATCACATGTGTTGGACCCCGAACCTTTCTATGAGCAAGGACTTTTAACCGAGGAATTATTGGCAAGTAGTTATGTGTAAATA
>JAOTIZ010000002.1:29454523-29472050 GCA_027123425.1 Erythroxylum panamense | reverse complement strand
CTGCAAGTAATGATTTCTTAAAAGTTTTGAAATCTACCGTTTCTCCAAATATAACATGCTTTGTTTTTCCGATCCAACAGACTACACCTAATTGTTCTATTTGTAATCAATTAATGGATCAGATACAATATACAAAACACCTTAGAAATCAATATTATGATAAATAGAAACATTTTGAAAATCATAACAACTATGTTCATTTTGTTATATCTAATCCAAGAGCTCTCAAACCTATTAAAGAACGATTAGAATTAGCTCAAAATTTATATCAATTTTATACATAAGAATTAAATCACGTAGAAAGACTATTAGTCGATCATCAAATTAGTACTCCTTATCATCCCCATGACTAATCAAAATCAAGAACCAAATATTTTAGATGTAGATAATTTATAATTAACCGAATCAGCCGGAAGATTTCATGTAAATACATTATTATCGAATGAAAAACAAAAACAAATATCCAAAGCACAATTAGGTTTAAAAACTGAATAAGACATACAATCATCAAATTTTAAACATTTTATAGATCGAAAAAATATTATTTATTTTGGTAAAATAGTACATGAAACACCTATTAGAATTGATCAATGTAATGGACATATTCGAATTAGTTTAATTGATTAGGAACAAATTTCAAAACTATTACTGAAAATCCCTAAAGAAAAACGATCAAAAATTGGTTATATTCATTTATCAACTATACAAATTCTTTTAATAATCAACTTTCCAAGAAGGAATAGATTCACCAATAAGAGCGCTATAGTAGATGAAAGAATGAACAACTTAAATGATCAAATAATAGGAATGATGAATGGAAATCTAGCATATGGAAAAATTAAATTTAACACTCGTTTAAAATTAGGAATTCCTCTAAAATCACCAAATTTAGACAATACAATAACGATAGCATATAAATTTTACAAAGAAGATTTAATGACACAAGGACAGTATTCGTTTTCTATTACTTATCAAATAAGTTGTGCATTAACCAACTCTCATCATAGTATCGAATTCAAAAATATAGATACAATCTATCTAGATCAATTATTTAATGATGTTTCAAAAGTAGGAACAAATTTCGAACTAAATTAAGAACATTACTTGCAATCCAATATCCAATCCACATAAATCCACCTATAACTAGAAGACATTCTTTTTCAGAACAACCATCTTCTTCAACTTCTTCCAAATTATTAAAATCAAAATCTCTACGATTATCAAAACCAATTTGATTTATATAACTTGAACAAGTCATAAACCAGAAAATTAAAATTATCGATCCTATTATTAATCCGACAATAGAAATTCGATAAAACTCGAAGATATTAAAAATCATATCACCGATTTGACTACTTATATTAAAAATACATTATGAGTGTTACACAATATATAAAAGAGATAAAGGAACACCTACAACAATTAGAATTAAAGATTACTGAGTTAATACACATTCAATCAAACACTGTACATATAATTCAACAATTAATTAAGGAAAACAAACAACAAATAGAAGTTATACAAAATTTAGAGCAAAAATTAGAAAACAAACTAGAGAAGTTAAAAACTACAGAAGTTAAAAATAGAAATTGCAAACTAAAATGTGGTATCAGAGCCTATAACATTAGTAAAGCCATAGACTATTTACAAATAAAAGAATTTGAAGAACCAGAGGAATCTTTAAAAGTAGTAGAACAAAACATAAAATCTCAATTAACTGAAATTACTCAATTAGTACAAAAATTAACCTTACAATCAGATACTGAAAAAATACATCAAATAATTGATAAACATGAAATTATTTATGGGTATAAATCAAATGAAGAAATATATGTAGATGAAGACCAACCCGAAAGTAGTCGATTAAGAGAACAACAAGTAGGAAGACATCATACAAAAAGAGAACACAGTGGTGATAAAAGAAAAAAAGGATCAACAACATTCTTATCAATGGCAATCAAATGACTTTTTAAATCAACATGGATATTATCAAAAAGGATCAAAAGTACGAAAATATCCTACTGAATATACACCAAAACACATCTCTTTAGGTTCTGATGGAATCCTAAATCTAGATTGTGTCTTACAACCAGAAAAGTTAATAATTGAATGGACAAATAAAATACAATTATTACTCCAAATTGAAAAGCCATTTGGAGAATTAGAAAATAAGGACTTATTATGGAATTTTATAACATATAAAACTTCTGGAATAGTACAAGACTTTTTACTAGATAATGCTGATGAACTTAAGAATACACCATTATATCAAAACGGAACTAACAACATTCAAACATTTTCAATCATAGCAGGAGAAATTTATAAAGAATTTTTAGGAAAAGATGTCATTTCATTTAAACAAGAGGTATCAAAAAACGAACGTATAAAAGCTTTATGGCATTTAAATAATATGCGTATATGTGATATCTATCACTTAGATGAATATATCTATGAATTTTAAAAAATATTATTAAAAATTAACTCAAACCGAACAAGAAATGTACATTCATATATTTATTCAAAAATTACCCTATCCAATGAATCAAAAGGTAGAAGCAAGATTTCAAGAAAAACGAGACACTAGAGCAATTACTTATAATTTAGGAGGAGCAATTTATATAACTCAAGACATTCTAGTCGAACAATGCTTTGAATCAAAATTAAAGGTACCTTACGACATAAAAACATGCAACTATGTCGTTCTAAATATGCAGAAGTACCACAACAATATGGATGTGAATCAAAGCCCACTTATTCTAAAAGAAAAAAGAAACCATATAAGTCTTATACATGGAAACGTTATCCTCGTAATTATTACAAACGCCTCCATATATCCCTTATAAAAAACAATTTAGAAGATATAAATATAGACAATTTAAACCTAAAAGGAAAGATTGTCCACAAAACAAAAAAAAATCTTGTAGATGTTGGTTATGTAAAGAAGAACATTATGCAAATACTTATCCTAAAAGAAAAAATCCAAATAACAATTATAAAGAAAAAATCAATATATTGAATTCAGCCTTACAAACAAATTTAGAACCTATAGAATCATATTATAATACAGACTCTCCTATCTCCTCTATATATCATTATGAATCTCACACAGAAAAATCAGAATCCTCAGTTGAATCCGAAAACAACTTTTATTCAAGTACTAATTCAGAATTAAAAAAGTTAATGAATATATAGACACTGGCACTACTATATGTATCGCCTCAAAAAAAATTATTAACTAATTTGAAAAAAATAGAAAAATCACCACAAATACGTATAGCAGATGGAAGTTTTAAATTTATTTGGTATGTAAGTTATTATAATAATATCATAATAGAAAAATTTACATTCTCAGTACCATCTATTTATCAATAAGAATCAGGATTACCACTAATTCTAGGCAATCACTTTTTAAAATTATATAATCCTTTTTGTCAATATTTACATTACGTCACCCTAAGAACCTCAAACATTAAAGCTTTAAATCAAAAATAAAAAATCCTTAAAATTCCTATTTATCATACCATATATTACCAAAAATTACAACTAATAACCACAAAATTAGATTATCTTCATTTCTATCTTCTTAATAATATGTCTATTCAATTAGATATCGAAACATTATTACAGAACATTTGTAGTTAATATTCAACAATTAATTTAAAGGATCCTACACAAGACGTTAATATTCGAAATAATATACCATATACATAATAAGACGTACAAGAATTTTTCACAGAATGTTCAGATTTATTACAAAAACAATTAATCTCACCTAGTACTAGTAAACATTCTGCTCCAGCTTTTTATGTAAATAATTCTGCTGAACAAAAAAGAGGAAAACAAAGAATGGTTATAAAATACAAAAAACTAAATGAAGCCACTATTGGCGATGCATATAAATTACCACAAAAAGATTATATTATCAATAAATTAAAAGGACATACATGGTTTACAACTTTAGATGTAAAATCAGGATATTGGCAACTTAGATTACATGAAAATACAAAACCTTTAACTGCTTTTACTTGTCCTCCCCAAAAACATTATCGATAGAATATATTACCTTTTGGATTAAAACAAGCACCCAGTATTTATCAACGATTTATGGATAACAATCTAGAAGGTTTAGAAGAATTTACATTTGTCTACATTGACGATATTATTATCTATTCTAATCAGGATAAAATGGATCATTTAAAAAAGGTGAAAATTGTTCTTCAACGTTGTAAAGATAAAGGATAATTCTAAGCCAAAAGAAAGTTAAATTAGCATAACAAAATATAGAATATTTAGGAATTGAATTTCAAAATGGACTTTTAAAATTACAACCTAATATTTTAAATAAAATCTAAGATTTTCCTAATCAATTAACAAATAGGACTCATGTACAACAATTTCTAGGCATTTTAAATTATATTTCAGATCAAGGCTTTTTTAAAGATTTAGCTAAAGAAAGAAAATTGTTACAACTCAAATGCAGTACGAAATCACAATGGAATTGGACTAGTGAAGATACTCAAGCTGTTAAAAAACTGAAAACATTGTGCAAGGATCTACCTGTTCTATATAATTATCTTCCCAAAGATACATGCTGGTTCAAATTGATGTCAGTATGGATATATAGGCTGGCTGCCTTTTGACAAAACCACTCAACAATAAAAAGATTTTACTTTGCAAGTATATGAATGGGACTTTCAATCCCACTGAATTCAAGTATTCGATTCATAAAAAGGAAACATTAGCCTATCTTAAAACATTGAGAAAATAGCGAATTGATTTATTACCTATTGAATTGACAATTCAAACGGACCCCAAGTATTTATATGGATTCATTCGATACAACATAAAAACTAATTATAATCAGGGTCGCCTCATACGATGGCAACTCAAACTCAATCAATACCAATTTCAGATTCAATATATCAAATCTACTGACAATTTTCTTGCAGATATTTTAGCAAGAGAATGGAAGCAACAATACTAAGTCTCGAAGATGCATTATCACAAAAAGAGATTGAATTAATCAATTTATAACAACAAGTTGGCAGCATCATGAAGGAAATAAATCAACTCAGGTCTACCATCCAGGTATTGAAACATAATGCAAAGGACCAACAAACAGCCACAACCATTCCTATAATCACATCTACTTCCACTACCACAACTTCTACCATTCCATTAATCACACCTCAACAAATTACCCAAGCATCATCAGTCCAGCCAACCACTCCCCCTAGATCTCAAAAACAAAAGGATGCATCTGAAGGAAAAACCTATGTTATCTATAATGGACCAATGGCAGGTTTGTACGATGAATGGCACAAAGCAGCTGTTTATATCTCAGGCCACTCAAGTATTTTACACAAAAGCTTTTCATCCAGAGCTGAAGCTGAAAAAGCTTTGGTAGAATTTAGAAACCCTGTCCTAAAACCACAATACAAACAAGTCTTACAAGCACCTGTTCTAGAAAACAAAATGAAATCTTTAGGCAAACCCATCAACATGGACCGAATCAATTCTTTACCATCAAAAGCCTTACAGATAGAAGCCTATAAACTCACCTTAGAAATGTTTTACGACTGTTTCCATTCACTAAACACATGGACTGAAGCCTAGAAAATATTCCAATATTATCCTCAAAACTGAGGGAAATATGGACCTAAAGCAAGCATCATTCTAGAAGCCGATCCATTAACCACTTATCTACTCTTTCAACGTGGACTTATTGACACCATATACTTAACCAATCTAAACATCCTATCAGAATTCCCTGTTGGATTCATCCAAGCAGTCAAAAATTACAAAGATCGTTTTACGAAAGATAGAGAAATATTTATCAAAATTTTCAGCAATTATCCAATCTTCAAGGAACATGAGACTATCAAGGATGCATAAATCAAATTATCCAAAATTGCTTTTCTCACCATTGGAATAAGCAACGGCATTTATCCACCAATTGACGAACCACCATAACATACATTTGAATGGGAACTAATCAATCAATTCAACCTTCATTGTCTTGAAGGAGTATTTATTCAAAGAGCCAGAATCACCAAGGAATCAAAAATCAAAGTCAATTACAAAGGACTTAACTAAGTTATGATTTCAAATTATAAATCTACAGTTACTCTGGATGCTCTACAAATCATCAAACAACTTTTAAATCCATTTGTAACTATGGAAGGAATCTTCAATGACCTTTCAACATTATGGAAATATGTCATTTTTCATCAACATCAACATCATCCTGAACATAAATGCAAATATTTTCCATCCACTGCTCAGACAGATGACACCGGATCAATTGACGTAATTATTGAAGAATAATTCATCATCAGACCAATAAGGATGTAGGCCAGATGGACGGCTAGATTTTAGTTACTTTAGAATCTTTTCTTTTACAATTGTCAGAACTTTACTTTTTAGCTTTAATATCTTTTCCTTTTATTTTTGTTTTTGTCAGATGTTAGATGTCAGGGAATCTTTTATTTTTTCTTTAGTCTTTTTAGCTATTGTCAGCCATAATATTCCCCTGTTTTCCTTTCCCTTGTCTATATAATGTAACTTTCGAGCATTTGCTTTGGTATGAAATAACAATCTCTCTTAGTTTCTTACCAATTCTCTCTCTGCTCTCAGCCTAAGGATTGACATTTAAGCATAAATGGAGAGAAAGGTATGCAATTATTAGATGTTCTTGTTTCATCACTAATTTATTTATTTTTCAACCATTACATTAAACTTATCTTTATCTTTCTCTGTTCCAGTTATATTGCTTTCCCTGGTTATCAATTACATACATTTCTAAACGATTGTCGAATCCATAATTTTAATCCTTTACTATTTCAACATTTGTTAGCAGTATTACCAACTGTTTCTTACAATAATCTTGATTAATCATCTTTTTACACCCACAGATATTAACATGGGATATTTTGAACCCAAGAAAGTATTAAAAGCATTAATTAAAGCAAGCTATGATCGAGAAGACAGATTGGATAAAGTTTTAGCCAGATATCATAGACATAATAAACAAGCTCATAAATCTCGAGATGCTAGAAGATATAGTCGAATGTATGAAACAGCCCAGATGATAGAATATATTAATCAATTTAAAGTAGCTAATCTCGAAAAAAAATCTTATTATCATGATAAACCATCTTATAGATTAAGACTTTTGTACCGCTTGTATCTTGTATCAACTTTGTACCCAACATGCTCAAAAATTTAATCAAGGATTGTTATGAAATAGAAGAAAGCCAGAATAAATGGATTAAAAGATATGAAGAATATCTAGAAATAGCCAAGATTAATAGAAATTACAATCTAGAATTTGAAGCAACTCAGATGATTCTATTCCTTAAACATATCCGAGAAAATAATAGAAGAAATAGAAAAGAATATATCAAAGAAATAAACCAACTTATAGATTAAGTTTTAAATTTTCCCTATCATGCATCATATTGTATTGCTCTTTACCCAGCTTGTATTACTTTCAATTATATATGCTTTACCAATTATGCTTTTCATATTAGTTACTTTCTTTACTCTATATCCAAATAGATATCTTAGTTTTCTTGAAGCAGTATTCCATTTTGGATTCAATAATAGATTATTAAGATTTCTATACATAGAATGGATATATGCTCAAGATGAGCTTATCCAAGCACTAGTAGAAATAACAGAAGAACAAGGATACTATAAAATCGAAAACCAATATTTTAAATTTCCCTAAATGCTGTAAATATGAATAATCATTGTGATATTTGTCACGAATTAATTAATCATGTAGAATATATCGAACAACTTAAAAACCAATATTATAATGAATTTAAATATTTTGAAAACCGTTACAATTATGTTTAATTTGTTATTACAAATCCACGAGCAATTCAACCAATAAAAGAAAATCTAGAATTAGTGCAATCTTTATATCAATTTTATCAATCTGAATATACTTTTTTACAATCACAATTAACCCAACATAAAAATACTCCTAATCATCCTTAATAATGTCTTCATCTCCATATGAAAAACAAATAGATACAACCATATTAGTTGTTGATAATTTAGAATTAACCGAATCTTTAGGAACTTTTCATATTAATACATTATTATCTAATGAAAAACAAAAACAAATAGCTAAAGCCCAATTAGATTAAAAAACGGGACTAGACATCCAATCTTCAATTTTTAATCATTTCTTAGATCGCAAAAATATTATCTACTTTGACAAACTAGTACATGAAACACCTATTAGAATGGATCAATGTAATGGACATATTCGAATTAGTTTAATTGATCAAGAACAAATTTCAAAACAGTTACAGAAAATCCTTAAAGACAAACAATCACAAATTGGTTATATTCATTTATCAACTATACAAATTCTTTTAAAATCCACTTTCCAAGAAGGAATAGATTCACCAATAAGAATGGCAATAATAGATGAAAGAATGAACAACTTAAATGATCAATTAATAGGAATGATGAATGGAATTTAGCTTATGAAAAAATTAAATTCAATTTAAAATTAGAAATTCCTCTCAAATCACCTAATTTAGATGATACAATTACTATAGCATATAAATTTTATAATGAAGATTTAATGACCCAAGGACAATATCCTTTTTCTATCGCTTATCAAATAAGTTATGCATTAACCAACTCTCATCATAGTATTGAATTCAAAAATACTGATACAATATATCTAGATCAATTATTTAATGATGTTGCAAAAGTAGGAACAAATTTTAGAACTAAATTAAGAACATTACCTACAATCCAATATCCAATCCACATAAATCCATCTATAAATAGAAGACATTCTTTTTCAGAACAACCATCTTCTTCAAAAACTTCTCCTTTATTAAAATCACAATCTTTACGATTATCTAAACCAATTCGATTTATAGAACCTGGAAAAAACATAGAACAAGATATTAAAATCACTGACCCTACTATTCCTAATCCTACAATAGAAAACTCTATAAAACTCGAAGAGATTAAAAATCAAACTACTGATTTAACTACTTATATAAAACATACATTATGAGTGTTACGCAATATATTAAAGAATTAAATTAACGATAAAAGAATTTAGAAATAAAAATTATTGAATTAATACAAGTTCAATCAAGCATTGTACAAATAATTCAATAGTTAGTCAAAGAAAATAAACAACAAATAGAAATTATACAATGGCTTATAAGATTTGGTTCTGCCCTACTTTCAACTCGAGTTTTGGGTAGATCAGTGGTTTCAGAGCTTACAGATAACCCCCACGTCTTGTGTTCGAATCACAGTAAAAAAAATCCTGCATTCCACAAGTTCTAGGGTAGTATGGGCTATTCTCAAAAGCGTGGGCTGCCGCGGAAACATGGTGGGCTTATAAGATTTTGTTCCGCCTTACCTTCAACTTGAGTTTTGGGTAGATCAGATATATGTATATATATATATAGATATATATATTTCTATATATATTCAACCTCATTTGCATGTTGAAAGAATTTGTGCTAATTGTATTATATGTAGACAAGCTAAGTCTAAGGTTATGACATATTGTTTGTATACTCCTTCGCTAGTCCCTAACAACATTTGAGTTCATATTTCTATGGATTTTATTTTAAATTTTCTAGGTCTAAATTAAAATTTCCTTGCACTTTTACATATGCAAATTTAGTTATAAAATGGGCATGTATCAATGAAACTCAACCATATAGACCTCTTTTGGCGTCTACAAGTAAATCTATCTCTAGATGCAACAAATTTTCTTTAGATAGACTTTATATAGATTAAGGTAATCAACAAACAACCTCAACCTATCATTGAACTTATTCACCATATCCATATTGACTAGCCAATATAGGTATACTATCTTTGTGATAAACTATGTGTTTAATTTTATCCACCTTTTTTTGCACTATTTATTGTTGCTCCTTCATAAAGACTTTTCTTTGGCTTAAGCTTATTATTAGGTCTTATATTTGTTATGTAATTTATTAAATATGACTTAATTCTCCTATGTTTAAGGAAAACCACCAAAATTCTCTTATTTATGTTTTAAAAATTTTACCATTTTTTAGTATGTTTCTTTTAATCCATTTTGGTTCATATTTATAATACCTCGTCATGGTTGACATCCTTAACTTGAATGTCTTAAATTTCGTCGACTACCTCAACCTTATTTTCATTCTTTATGAGCCTAGGTCTATTTTTGTAATTCCCATCTATTTTATCGACTATAGCATCATTTTGATGTGTGGTGGTCCCATGAGACTTCTATCATGCCTATCATGATTAAGAACTTAATGAGTAGATTATATGGTGTTAAAATGGCTATTGATATGTATAGCAAAGATTTTCCAAATATGGAGTTGCACATAAGGGCCAAGCGTGCAATTTATAACTCAATCATTTTGGTAGTCTACTTATGATACTCACCAATTATAAAAAGTTCATCTATTTTTCCTTTAAGGAAGACTTAATCTGCTCCAAATCCAACTAAAGGAAAAGATATTAGGCAAAGCTATTGTGATTTGAGTCTCATTGCTTTAAAGACCTCAGAAAACATAATATCAATAGAGCTACCATTATCCACCAGAATTCGGTTTACTTCAAAATTGTGATTTTCTCTTTAGTGATCTTCTTATTTTTATAAAGGTCACATGGTCTCGATACTTCCTCTTTGTCAAATACAATCTATCTTCCTATTGAACGTCTTTTAATGTGTACATCCATCGTGACTTAATCTCCTCCAAATCCAACTATCGAAAAAGATATTAGGCAAAGCTATTGTGATTTGAGTCTCATTGCATTAAAGACCTCAGAAATCATAATATCATTGGAGCTACCATTATCCACTAGAATTCGGTTTACTTCAAAATTGTGATTTTCTTTTTAGTGATCTTCTTGTCTTTATAAAGGTTACATGGTCACGATACTTCCTCTTTATCAAATATGGTCTATCTTCCTATTGAATGTCTTTTTGTATACTTCCATCGTAGCATTCCTATGATTGCATCAAGTAAACTTATTTAGCTAAGACTTAGTATAATTACCATCTTCAATAACATTTATGTTAATGACTCTAATGGGTCTTCTTTCCTATCCTTTGGTCTAAAGTCCTTGATTTAGACCAAAGTACTACTTGGTCTAGGGCTTGAGACTGATGTCTCTCTAGATGGACATCTTCATTCCTTCTAATAAATTTCTTTAAATGTCTCTTCTATAAGAGTTCACAAATTGTTCATCTAAGGTTTTTGCAACCTTTGTTTCATGATCATAATCCTAACAAAATATGTAGTAGCATTTTTATCACTTTCTAGTGTTATTGGCTGATGAGGGTTTGCTACTCACTCCCTAATGAAGTTTAAAATTTCATTTATGGATGCGTTTAGTGCAAACAGTTTTACTTCTACACTTCCTCCAAACTTCCCTTCCTTCTTTGGACATTTTATAATCCCACTTTTAACAGCAAGCCTACCAAGTTGTTTCTTTTTATTGTTCAATTAGTTCTACTCTACACGCCTGAGGTGTTGCCTATGTATTGGATGACTATTAGGATGTTCTAGGGACATCTCAACTTCCTTTAGGTTGATGTACCTTCTAGCCCTTTCTTAAACTTCTTTAAAGGTATGCATCTTATCCTTTTGTAGGCATTTCTATAGGATTGTCATGATTGGCAAAGCTTTCACGACTTGGGATCTGTTGTGGTATACTTCACCTGATTTTAACATAGTATGTTGGGTATCATAAGGTGGTTACTACTTGACCTCATCAGTTTTGGTGGGTGCAGACCTAGATTGGAACATTTATGGTCATTAGTTATTGATATATTTTCTTGATTGTTACTGGCAAACTTGCACAGTCAAATTATGAAGACATTCATGAGGAATGAAAGGTGGATTCGAAGGAGGTTATGAAGGTAGTGTTGTTATTTCCATTTCATGTTAAGAAATAGGGATATGGGCCAATGATTCATAATTTATTAGTTATCAAGATTAAAATAATCATGGGTTCCACCCTTAACATCAAATGATAAAATATAAACTTTCGAATATTAAAATAGATAAACATGTTATATTCAATGGCCACAATTCACTTTATGTTCTTAACATATTGCAAGTATACCTAAAACGCTAGTTGACTTTTTTAACTTTTCGTTAGGAGAGCGCTCTGATTCGAGTACAGCTGCCACTGCTACAAGGAGCGATTCGGTGTTGAGCGTTGACACTTGACAAACTGAATAAAACAATAAGTTTACAATGAATGTCTATCATAAAAAGATTACATTCAATATGAATTAAAATCTCCTAACATATTAATAAATAATTTTTAAAATATGTAAAAATATTTTAATTTATAACTATCATGATAAATATGTAGATTATTGACAGATCGTTCTTAATTTTTTATAGACTCTAGGTAAAATAGAAAAAAAGACATATTTTATCTCTTTTTATTCTTTATGATGTTGAGAGTTTGTTACATTGATGTTTATACATTGTTAATCTGTAATTAGTTATAGCTTTATAATTAGCTAATAAGTCCTTGCAATTAGTTAAGATTACTTAGCTGTACAGTACTGTATATAAATAGCTACAGTGTAAATGTAAATACTTAATTGAATGAAATCATCTTTTATTCTTCAATTTGTTTCTCTTCTCAACATATGAGTGTCAAGAGTGGAGTCTCATAAAGAACAAAATTAGGCAAAATAAGAGATAGGTTAAGAGTGCGCTATGAGCAGGTACCTTTTTTGCCGTTGCCCAGAATCGGGCCTGATTAACGAACGGATAGTCATTTATCTTTTTTTAATTAAAAATTTTATTATCATCTAAACATTTTCAAGATGGTAATCTAATTTTAAAGTTTAAATGCTACATTTAGATAATGAAAAAAATAGATAACAATTAATTGTTTATTCTCTGAAAATATAAATTCCACTTAAAAAGAAGAATACTTATAACTTTAAATTGCTTGGTCTAATAGCTTAATGAATATTTGTTTGCTTGTATATGAGCATTTTAGGAATTGAAATATTATTGGTTACTCTATACAAGTATTATAAATATTAGATTCATATAAGTTACACAAGATGATAATCATAATTTCAATAGATAGTAAAATGAATAAATATATTCGTGTTCTATTGGACGTCATGCAGTAAAATGAATAATTAGATAAATTAGGTGAAATAAAAAAACTATTCACCGAATATATTTACATAATTAGATAAAAATTACTACATTAATACATTTTCTTCAGAAGCAAGGATTGGAAACGTATAATGTTATAGCAAGTAAATATTTACGCAGGTGCACTAGACGAAGATAGCAACTTTCTTTATGTTCCTGTTCAAGTAAAAAGCACAAGTAGTGAAGGGAACATGGAGCGTCAAGGACTGTTGTCTGAGACAGAAGAGAGGCCATGGGTACTCACAAAAGATGCCTTTTTGGCGGAGCTCAAGAAAACCGGCGCCATGGCCGTTCCTATGGTGGCTGTGTCCGTATCAATGTATCTTTTACAGGTTATATCTCTTATGATGGTTGGTCACCTGGGTCAACGTGCTCTCTCTGGCGTTGCAGTAGCTTCCTCTTTCTGCAATGTCACCGGCATCAGCCTCCTGGTAAAGTTTCCCTTTCTTTTACCCTTCAGTTTACTGTTCTTTTGTGGATGATTGTTTATTAGTTATTACCCTCTGTATTCCATTTCTGGGAAGTAGCAGTTGTTCAGAAGTTTTTAAGATCTTGAAATATCCTCGTGGAAATTATCTAGCACGCAGTGGCTGATGAGCTAGTTTAATATTGGTAGCTAAGAATGTTTCTAGCTATGATGAACCTTAATAAGTGACAGTAGTACATAGCACATGGGTTTTTTCTCTTTCCTTTCTATACCAACTTCTTTTAAGAAATTCTGACTTGTTAATGCTTTCTTATTGAGGATAGGAAGCTCGAGAAATAATACACATATCGCTGTTCCAAGTAATCGTGGAACAAGCCGTGTGTGAAGAGTGTTCAAAAGGCTAAGCCATCAAATGCCGGGCAATCATCTATCTAAAATGTTCTCTTTTCCCAATCCTCTGCCTAAGTTGAATTAACTCCGACTTTACGCTCCTGTTTCTCATTCCAGGCTATAGTGATATCAATCACCAGCAAATGGGTCACATAAATTTTACAACTTTGTGAGATGACGTACAGTTACTTAAATAGATGACAACCGAAAACAAATCCGTGGAGCGTGGAAAAAGAAGCAGCACAGAAAACAGGCCTGTGTGATCAATTTATAAGTTAATTGAGGTTGCTTTGGCATAATGACAGCAAAAAAGGTTAAACAGTTTGTTATGGCTGAGCCTGATTTAGAGATGCCAAGTTATGAATAATCTCTCCTGAAATTATTCAGCTTTCACTTTAATTGACAGAGGCCCCATCGTCGTTGTTAAGTGTATTATACACATAACTTACTCGCAACTGTGTTAAATTTGAAAGGTCTTGATTGAAGTAGTAAGTTTATCTCCTTGTCTGTGCTATCATAATTTGACACACAACATTGCATCTTGCAGTATGGACTGGCTGGAGCTCTCGAAACTCTTTGTGGCCAAGCTTATGGAGCAGAGCAATATCAAAATGTTGGAGGATACCTCTATTCTGCTATAATATCACTCTTTCCAATATGTTTCATGATATCTATCTTGTGGATCTTCATTGACAAGCTGTTGATACTATTTGATCAAGACCCTCACATCGCAATTGTCGCACGAGAATACGCAATTTGTATGCTACCTGTTTTATATTGTGCTGCTATACTGCATCCTCTAGTTCGCTATTTTCTAATTCAGGGTCTGATTCTCCCAATGCTCTCAATAACTTTGGTTGCCATTTGTTTCCACATTCCCATTTCCTGGACTTTAATTTATAAGTGGGAGCTGGGAGTCAAGGGAGCAGCATTTGCCAACGATGTCTCAGATTGGTTAATAGTTATATTACTTGCTTTATACATGAGATACTCTTCATCATGTGAAAAAACTCGCAGCCCATACTGGGGCAATTGTGTCTCAAGCATCAAGGAGTTCTTCCGCTTTGCTGTCCCTTCTGCCGTAATGATTTGGTAAATTTTACTTTAATAACTTCAAATTTTGTTTGCTCTTGATACTCAATGTGTCTCACATTTCAAATTCATTTCTTTCATGCAAATTATCAAAGCCTCGAGTGGTGGACTTTTGAGATTCTAATATTTCTCTCTGGCCTCCTGCCTGATTCAGAGCTTCAAACATCGGTTCTGTCTATTTGGTATCTTTCTTTACTTAATACTTGGAATATTGGCTAAGCAGGCACTTCAATAGACATGCTTTTGATTGTTTTAAAGTCCGTATTCAGCCTTTCAACTACATCGGTACACTACATGATACAAAATGGGATTGGTGCTGCTGCAAGGTAAGGGTTGAACACAAGCATCTGCGCCATGTTACTCTATTTACCTCCCAAATAATTACAACAATTTTGCAGTGCTCGAGTTTCAAATGACTTAGGAGCTGGAAATCCATGGTCCGCTAAAACAGTTGTTATAGTCGTTCTGGTTGTTTCACTTACAGAGGCAGCCATTGTGAGCATAGTTCTCTTCCTGTGCCGTAACGTGTTTGGATATGCATACAGCAATGACAAGGGAGTTGTGTCATATGTATCCCAATTGGCTCCATTGCTTTCTTACTCTATTGTAGTGGATAGCTTGCTTGCTGTCCTAGCTGGTTAGTTTGTTATCTTAC
Source organism: Erythroxylum panamense (assembly GCA_027123425.1). Taxonomy (NCBI): domain Eukaryota; kingdom Viridiplantae; phylum Streptophyta; class Magnoliopsida; order Malpighiales; family Erythroxylaceae; genus Erythroxylum; species Erythroxylum panamense. The sequence goes on along the minus strand of JAOTIZ010000002.1, from coordinate 29,456,290 downwards.
TGCGATTAGCACTGAGATAGAGCTCTGTATGCATCCAGTGAAAGAGTTGATCCTATGGAAACAGGAATTGTCCGTGGATGCGGATGGCAACATATTGGGGCCTTCATCAACGTAGGGGCATACTATCTTGTTGGACTTCCACTGTCTGTTGTACTAGCATTTGTTCTACAACTTGGAGTAAAAGGCCTTTGGATTGGAGTGCTCGTAGGATCTACGGTGCAGTTAGTAGTACTTTCTGGGATAATTGCATTGACAAATTGGCAGACACAGGTTCTATTTTATTCAGAGTGTTTCCACCCCATAAGCTTCTTAGTTTTCAGTTGGAGGTTAATTATGTTCTTTTTGCAGTCAACCAACGCAAGAAAGAGGATATTTGAGGGAGCAACTCTCAACTGATAATCTTAGTTTCTCTCCGTCGCAGTTGCTTGATCAAGTGATGCCGATAAGACATGTTTTGCCCAGTGTCTGCTTTTTTAAATGTTAGAAAGTAACATATTTGGTTGTGTAACAATATTAAATAGGTAAGAATGACTCCAATTTTCTGTTGTCTGAAATTTATTTTCATTATTTGGTCGGTTGCAAATTCAATCAAAGTTATTATTTAATTTCACTTTTGAAGATCTAAAGTTATGAGGTGATAATTTTGTGGGAAAGCTTTTATGAGAGATTATAATTTAGGTTGAGAGTTCTATTTCCTTCGAAGAATTTAAAGAATTGTCTTTTTTAATTTTGTTTTCCGCATAATTCAATTGTACCAAGTGGGCAAGGATGGATTGCAGCTTAGATTCTATTTATGTTAGTCGAGACACAAATCCTTTTCTCTATGGGCATCAACTCTCACAAATGCTGTATTTAGGGATATAAAATGACTAATCTTTCTCCGAATAACTTAGACTTTAAATAGGATCTATAATATAAAACTTTATGGTATACAAGATTCTCATAAAATGGGTCAACTGTAGAGCATATATATTTGTCTGTATAATTGAAATTATATCATTTAAGATTCAAGCTTTCAAGAAAGAGAGAATTTGGAAGAAAACCACAAGTTAAAATAACACACTTCATATTATTGTTGTTGTGAATAAGGCGTGATTACAAAGGAAGAGAAGTCTTACTTTTACAAGCTAGGCAAGGGATAACAAAACAAACAACTTTTAAATAACAACTCTACATAGTACAATAATGTAAACTAAAATACAAAAATGCATGGTAAAAGTAAAAATTATTAAGAAACACAATTACTATATTATTCTTAATGAATTGGGGAGACTTTTACTTATATCATGAGTGAATAATCTATGGATTTTGTTCATCTTTCCTCAACCCTTTATATAGCTAATCTTCCTTCCAATGTCAAATGAACCCTATCCAATGGAATAGAATAGAAATTCCAATAGAAATAACAAATCTTCCTAAGGTAAGTCGTATCCGTGATACTTCTTTTCCCTTTTTAAGTCCGTATATTATATATTTTCGTAATCGTTCTTTGACCAAGAGCATACGTACTATTCTTATAACTAATCATTCTAAAGTAAAGGAGATTATCTAAAGTTCAGTTTGAAACAATATGGGTTAAAAGCCACTTTGGTAGAGTAATATGTGAAATTAGAAATCCCCAAAGAACTCAACTCTTTTTAGAGAGACCAAAATCATAGTCATCTCCATATTGGTCGTGTATCAAACCATGTGGTTCAGCCGGAATCTGGCCGAACGGTGCGTTGCCGTTTGGATCCATCGATTCCGAGAAGCTTTGGCTAGAGACTA
>JAOTIZ010000002.1:29421723-29448719 GCA_027123425.1 Erythroxylum panamense | reverse complement strand
AATTATTTTAATTAATTAAATTTATTTTAATCTCTTATATAATATTTATTAATAAATTATTAATTAAATAAAATAAATATTTTAAAAATTAACTTTTAACTAAAACTTAATATTTATTTAAATTATTTTTAATTAATAAATCTAATTTTATTTGAAATTTACTGGGATTGAAGATTATTTAATAATATATATTAGTTAACATAAGCAAAAACGAAAGAAACAAAATAAAGAAATCTCATGTGATTTGACAACTGAAGAGTAGCTCTTCTTTGTAATTCAATTCACGCAATTTCGGCGTGAATTGAATTAACAAAGAAGCAATGAATTGAATTCACATCAATTCATTGCCTTTTTTTAATTACAAACGATTGAATTGAATTCAATCCCACGATTGAATTCAATTTAGGGCTTTCCAAATAGGGTGTTAGTCCCGAAGGTATCGATATAGCTCTGATACCATGTTAAAATAAAGAAGAAGAAAGATTGGGAGAATTGTAATTGTATTCATATTTCAATTGTTTCTGTTTTTTCGTATATCCAGAGGTTGAGAAGTCCCTACAAGTCAGGGATTGATCAATAGCTTATTTAGGTAATTAAACAAACTCCTAAATTAGACCGTATCTTCTAACACTTTCAGCAGCATTCAAGCAAACCTTGGCTTTACTCGGCACTCCTGGTCCTGGCAAACCCCTCTTGCTCTCAGGGTGTGTGTGGCTGTGGAGTTGGCAACATTCAATTAAATCTTCGTTTTACTCTCCCAGGAAAGAATCGAAAATGGGAGAGCCCGTGGAGGAGGAGAGATTGGGATCGGAGCTTCCAATGGAGGTGAACCCCTCTTTTCAAGAGAACGTGGCCACCGCCGAGGACTGGCGTAAAGCTCTCAATAAGGTTGTCCCTGCTGTCGTCGTCCTTCGCACCACCGCTTGCCGGGCCTTCGACACGGAGCCCGCTGGCGCTAGCCATGCCACTGGGTTTGTCGTCGACAAGCGCCGCGGAATCATTCTTACCAATCGTCATGTTGTCAAACCCGGTACCACCCATTCCCCCCTTTTCTTTTTTCGTTTTCAATCTTTGAAAATAAAGATTCAGTTTTTGTTTTATGGGCTCTTCGCACATTACAGGTCCTGTAGTTGCAGAGGCCATGTTTCTCAATCGAGAAGAAGTTCCTGTGCATCCCATCTATAGAGATCCTGTAAGTGAAATCCTTCTTTCTCTCTTATCAATATTGTATAACTCTGCTGTTCACAGATTTGTGAGACATCTGGGACCTTGAATGAAACTCATGGACCCCTAAGAGTCTCAGTATCCTTTTTTTTTTAAGCAACGAGATTTTCTTTTGGATTTCTCTACAGAGTGTTTCTATCATTCCAAGTGCTAATTTTGCTTAAAAGGTTTGAAGTACAGTTCTCTTCCAATATAATGTATGTGCTAAGACAATTGGAAGTCATCATGCTCAAGCACCATGCTTCCCTGATCTTAAATTCAAGAATGCATGAAGTTACTGTGAATTGTTAGGAATTCAAATAATTAATTCCATAGTTCATAAGTGGAATAAATGAAATGCATTTCTGATTTTTTTTTATAACAAGTCAGTACAACCTTCCATATTGTTATCAAAAGAGGTCATATTTAATTAGAACAGAGGAAGGTAAACAACTATTTGGGCTAAATGATGGAATCTTTTAGAGCATAATGATGAGCCAAAGAAATAACATGAAAAGATAAAAAGGAGTGTGTAGATAAGACATGTTACCTTCTTTTATTTACAGAAAGGTATCAAGGAAGAGAACTTCACGTGCTATTTTCTTTTTGAGCCTTCCATGTTCAAACCCTTTGTGTAAACAGTTAGTGGGAATAAAAGATATTTATTGCATGAAATCACTTACGCAAATCTTATGGAAGTAGAAATCGCTTATTGTTGTCTTTTTATGGAAGTTAGTATTGTTATGTCATGCCTTTGCTAAGAATATATGGTCTATATTGTTAATTTTGGTAATTTGTATTGCCTTGCAAATGTAAGTTAATAAGTTGACACCTAGGGTAATGTTGTTTACTTGACTTCATTGTTTTCGTACAAGTTTATTACTTCCTTGTGAAATATTTGTCCCCTTTCCCATTAGTATTTTTGATTTGTGCTTTACTTGTGTTGTGGGTGCTATACATTGTAATCGAGCTTTTCTTCATATACTTATTGTGATACTATTGAATAAATATTAGTTCAACTCTTATGTGCATTTAAAAAATTGAAAAATTGTTAGATTTCCTTGGGAACATTTTTATTTGATTTACATTAGGACTTGATGACATTGTGTTTAGGCTGTAATTGACGTTAATGTGCATTCCTTTCTCTTCGCTTATCCATACTATATTATACGGATAGTCATTGTCAATGGATTCTTACCATTAGCATTAGTTAGTTATAAATACTAAGCATTTTTCATAACTTTTCCTTAGGTTCATGATTTTGGCTTCTTTCATTACGATCCTGGTGCAATTCAATTTTTGAACTATGAGGAAATTCCACTTGCTCCTGAGATTGCTTGCGTTGGGCTTGAAATTAGGGTTGTGGGAAATGATAGTGGTGAAAAGGTGAGTATCAGTAGTACAAGGTTCTCTTTCTTGTAATAGTGTGTTACATTCTAATGTCAGGTTGTATATTTATTTATGCTTTGAATTTCTTATTTCTTGTCTTTGGGTTGCTTGCATTGGGCTTCAAATTATGATAGTGGTGTAGAAGTATTTATAATTACAACTTTCTCTTTCATTTTACATTATTACGATTTTAATGTCTGGTCATATATTTATTTATGTTTTTAATTGCTTAGGCTTCATGATTAACTTGGAGGTTAAGCATGGTATCTAAGTATTTTTTGGACCTTTTTTTATCCACTCTCAAACTTTGAATTGATTAATCTTCAATGGAGTTTATTTTGTTTGCTCACACTAAAATATTATGGGGATATTGATAATTGATTAAACATTCATTTATCATATACCCTTTTTGAAGGTTGGGTTGTAATTCTTGTTATCTTTTCCAAATGTTGCCAAATCAGTCAAGAGTTGGTAAGAACAAAGATGTACTTAGATACTTAGTGGTCCATCCTTAGTAGGAAAATGCCTATGTTATGATTAGTGGTGCACGTTCATGATAATAGTTGAGATTAATTAATAGGTGTTAAGACAAGCATGCTATTTAAGTGGATTCCTTCTTTTATTGATCTATAATGCCATTATATCTTAGGTGATTTATATGGACCTTTGTTGTTGTGTTTTATTCATACTTGGTTTTTTCAAGTTACATTAGTATAGCACTTAATCCTTGCCTTATGTCAATCACGCTCCTTTGTGTCTGATTCCTTGCTTTTTGTCTTTGTCTTGGTTCATCTTTTGTGGGTTTGAATGCTATTTGCAGGTCTCAATTCTAGCTGGTACTCTTGCTCGTTTAGATAGAGACGCACCTCATTACAAAAAGTATGACTTACAGTTCTTGGTTCTTTGTTGAATGTATTGCAATTGGGTTTAACTATCAAATAATGTTAAGAATTTTCATTTTCATGTTATACACTTATCAAAGTTGTTGCCCATATGAAATGATCATATCTACTTTATCATTTTTTATTCTTGATCCTTGCGAGAACATTTATCTACCATTTAATTGTATTTGTGCAGGGATGGTTATAATGATTTCAATACATTCTACATGCAAGTAAGTTGTTTATCTTAGGATGTGCAACAATTTTATTGTGTTATTTTTCTTTTCTAGAATCTCCAATAAAATTATCTCTTGAAAGCCTTTGTTAACGATGACCTGATAATCACTTGTTTGGATTAAGTTGTTGTCATTTGTACTTAGGTTCTTGCACCCTTCTTTTAACTACGATGTGATTTTGCAATTATGGTGGTGCAAACATACGTAGGAAAAGGTGCTGTTTGGTTAGATGAGAATTGGCTAAACCTGCCAAGAGGCAAATGTGGTGTCAAGAACTAGATTACAAAATCAAAGTTAGAACGTTATAAATATAATAATAGGTAGTAGAAATAATGGGTGCAGATTTGCAATGTGAAACTGATATGAGATTCATGTTATGCCATTGAGACAGTTATGGGTTTCTTCATTTACCATATATAGATCTTGGAATGGTTTAATAAGCATTTTAACCTGTAATATATGGAAGAGTTTTATTGATCTTAGATGTTAACACTTAGTGATATCTTTACACTTGCACTTTTTCCACAGGTTCCATATCTTGTCAAATACCTTACTTGTGTCTGTATAAGTTGTTTCCTTTTGTGTTTGGAAAGTACTATTTGCCATGTGTTGTTTGAGTAAATCTAGGATATGCTCACAGTTTGTGATCCAAACAACAATGGTGATGCTTCTCTCTGTCTCTGTCTCTCTCTCTCTCTCTCTTTCCATGTATATCTAACTAGTCTTTAACCCTACTAAAAGAGGTGTCTTTTAGAAAAATGAAGCTAGTCATATGTCATTGGCTCAAATTATAGTCCTTTCATGTAAATGCTTCATAGTACTAGAGTTAGAAGCTAATGAGTTTTCACATTTGCATTTGCATTTATAGATACCATAATCAATTTAGGTTGTTAAATGATGCATCAAGATGGTGCCATATTTCTTCAAACATTTTCTCAGGCGTACTCGTTAACTTTATTTATGCAACAATGGCATATTACTTTGACACACTTGCAACTTGCAACTTGAAGTTGAGGAGAGCATGCTTTTTGACTTAGTCTTGTTCACTCTTAGGCGGCATCTGGAACTAAGGGTGGGTCAAGTGGTTCTCCAGTAATTGATTGGCAAGGTAGGGCCGTGGCCTTGAATGCAGGGAGCAAGACTTCAAGTGCCTCAGCATTTTTCTTACCCTTAGAACGAGTAAGTATTCTAGATTTGCATGATTGTTTGTTTTCCCCATGATTGTTCTTTTACTATCTACATTACCCTTATAAGTTACAAAATTTTCTTGGGATCTCAACTAAACGAATTAATAATACTAGATGTATGTATGTATTAAATCCTAGGATCTGAACCTATATTATTTGTGCAAAAGAATTTTCCTATATTCTCATATAGGGAATAGGAGTATACAGCCATATATAGGACATTACAAATAGGAATTAAATCTAGAAAATTATCCAAAGCTATCTAATATAATCCCTTAATTTAAGGGATTTCAAACTTATCTTATCTTATCTATTTGCAGCCTATCTATATCTAATTATAATCTATTTACAGCTTTTAGTATCTCAACACTCCCCCTCACGCTGAGAAATAGATGTCTTCCATTCCCATCTTGTATACAAGATCGTGAAAACTTGAACTGTTTAGCCCCTTTGTTCAAACATCAGCTACTCGACGTTCTGATGGAACATAGGACATACACGCTAACCCTTGTTCCAATTTTTCTTTAATGAAATGTCTATCAATCTCAATATGCTTTGTCCTATCGTGTTGTATAGGATTATGAGCAATATCAATGGCTGACTTATTGTCACAATAGATTTTCATAGGGCCTTCCCATTTGACTCTCAAATCATCTAGAATAATCTTCAGCAAGAGTAGTTCACACAATCCTTGACAGATAACCCTAAATTTTGATTCTGCAGATGACCTCGCCGCCACATTCTGCTTCTTGCTCCTTCACGTTACCAAATTTCCTCCAAGAAACGTACAATACCCTGTAGTTGATCTTCTATCCATTATGGAACCTGCATAGTCAGCATCGGTGTAAGCTTCTAGAGCAAGAGTATTGTTTTTCTTGAACAAAATTCCTTTTCCCGGACTACCTTTAAAGTAATGTAGCACCTTATAAGCAGCTTGAAGATGAGGCTCTCTTGGATCTTGCATGAATTGACTGATCATGCTTACCAAGTATGCTATGTCTGGCCGAGTGTGAGCAAGATATATGAGTCTACCAGCTAGTTTTTGATACATCCTTTTATCCACAACTGGTTCTTCTTTAGCTTCTCCCAACTTGTGGTTTGGATCCATTGGTGTAGAGATTGGCTTACACCCAATCTTCCCTGTTTCTACCAACAAATCAGTCACATACTTTTGTTAAGATATAAAAATCCCTTGTGTGGAATATGCCACCTCAAGACCGAGGAAGTACCTTAGTTTCCCAAGTTCTTTTATCTCAAACTCTTTTACTAGTCTTTGCTTCAATTCATGCTTGTCTTTCTCATCATTTCCAATCACTATGATGTCATCCACATAGCCTAGAAGTGCAGTAACTCCCCCTGCAACCGAATGTTTAATGAAAAGAGTGTGAAAAGCTTGGCTTTGTTTATACCCATACTCCCTCATGACTTTTGCAAATCTCCCAAACCAAGCTCTAGGAGATTGTTTTAACCCACAAAGGGCCTTCCTCAGTTTGCAAACTTTGTTACTTGTGTCTCCCCCAAATCTTGGTGGGATGTTCATATAGATTTCATCTAAGTCTCCATGGAGAAATGCATTCTTAACATCATATTGTAGGACGTGCCAATTAAAGTGGGCAACCACAGAATTCTCACAGTGTTCATCTTTGCAACTGGGACAAAAGTCTCTTGATAATTAATACCATAGATTTGAGTGTATCCTTTGGCCACCAATCTAGTTTTATATCTCTCAAGAGATCTGTTAGCCTTATATTTGGGTGTGAAAATCCACTTACAATCAACAATGTTTTTCCCTTTTGGTTTATCAACAATCTCCCATGTTCTATTCTTTTCCAATGCATTCATCTCCTTGCCCATAGCATCCCTCCATTCACGTTTTGAAAATGCCTCAGAAACGATGTTAGGGATAGTAATGGTATTTAAACTCACAATGAAGTTTTCGTAGATTGGTGACAGGCGCTTAAGAGAGACATAGTGAGATAGATGATAAAGTGGTCGCTTAGTGCATTCTCTAGTTCCTTTCCTAACAGCAATAAGTTTAAAAATTGTGTGCGTAAAGGTGAGTCAGATCTTCCAATGATTTCATATCCAGAGTCTGAGTTGGATTCTTGGACTTGTGTTAGTTCTGGAACGACCTTCCTCCTTGAATACACTTGAGTAACGCTAATTGGGACATGTGATAACACAGGTTCAGTAGTAGAATTGGGGAACTCAGACGTAATTGGTTCAGAGGGCTCGGTTGTTTCAACACTACGAGCTGGAGCAGGAGGAAGGTCAAGTGTTTTAAGTGGTTCGAAGGACTCATAAATGCTATCTTCCATCATTGAAATCTCCCCTTAAAGAGAGGACTTGGAAAAAAAAAGTGTATTTTTTATGAAGGTGTCATCTGTGGAGATATAAAATTTCCTAAATGATGGATTGTAGCACTTATATCCCTTTTGGGTAGGTGAGTAACCGAGGAAGACACATTTGATGGCTCGGGGGTCTAGTTTATCTCTATGTTGGTTATGAACATGAACAAAGGCGGTGCATCCAAATACCCTAGGTGTGAGGCCATTTGAGGTTTTGAAGTGTGGGTAGAAGCTATTAAGAATTTCTGTGGGGCTTTTGTTGTCTAACACACGTGATGGAAATCTATTTGTCATGTATGTGGCTGTAAGAATTGCCTCTCCCCAATAGGATTTAGGGACATTCCCTTGAAAGAGTAAGGCTTGGGTGGTGTTGAGTAAGTGCCCAATTTTCCTTTCTACTATCCCATTTTGTTGAGGTGTGTTAACACATGATGAATCATGGATAATGCCCTATAATTGAAAGAAAGGTGACAAAGTCTGGTTGAAGTAGTCTCTGGCATTGTTTGTCCTAAAGTTTTTTATTTTAACCCCAAATTGGTTTTGAATCATAGAGTGAAAATTAGGTATAACAAGGCTAACATCATATTTTTGTTTAAGACGAAAGAGCCATGTTACCTGAGTGCAATCATCAATTAAGGATACAAACCAACGAGCCTCAAAGACATTAGGTATAGTAGAGGGACCCCATATGTCACTATGAATCAAATGAAAAGGATGATAGCTTCTTTTATTGCTAATAGGAAAAGATACTCGAGTATGTTTTGCAAGTTCACAAACATCACAATGAAATTTAGAAATATCTAATCATTGAAACAAATGAGGAAACATGAACTTTAAAACTTTAAAAGATGGATGACCTAGGCGTAGATGATACAAGCAAATGGTAGCTTTATTTGAGGAACTGAGAAATGACAAAGATAGGTTGCTCCTAACTTTTTGAGGCAATTCAAGTAGGTAGAGGCCACCCCTTTCCTTAGCAAGTCCAATCCTCCTCCCCGAGACTCGATCTTGAAAAACACAGTGAGAAGGAAAGAAAGTAGCATAACATTTAAGATCATGGGTAAGCTTTCAAATAGAAAGTAGGCTAGTCGGCAATTTTGGAATTTGGAGAACACTTTTTAGAATAAGGGTAGGTGTGATGTGTATATCTCCAAAACCTGCAATAGTAGCTAGAGAGCCATTGGCCACTACAATCTTTTTGTTACTTGGGCATGGGGTATAAGTGTGAAAGAGTTGAGAAGTGGGTGTCGTATGGTCTGTGGCACCCGAGTCTATTATCCAAGAATTGGTATGAAGATTTTTTGAGGCATTCATGCAAATAGGGAGTAAAGATTTACCTGAAAGAGCCAAAGAACAAGTCTTAAAAGTTTTTTCAATAGTCCCCAACAAGCTTCTCAGCTTCTCAATTTCTTCACTGTTTAATTCCATCGTTCATAAATTTTCCTCAACTTTGGGCTGATCTACCATATGTGCTTGGGACCTCTGCTGTCCCCCACGGTTTCCCCATTCTCGACTTGGTGGTTTACCATATATTTTCCAACATGTCTCCTTTGTGTGCCTTAGTTTCTTGCGGTGGGTGCACCCGAGGTTGTCCTTATTCTCCTTCCCCTGGTTTTCTCTATCACAATGCTTAGATAGATCACTTTTTCCTTTTGTCTTGATGATCATTTTTGCTAATAAGGCTGACCCATCCATGGTTTGTGGTTCAAGCATAACACGCCTTCGACTTTCTTCTGCTCGAATCGATGAGATTGTCTCTTCTAGAGACATAGTGTCCTCTTTTCCAAGGATTTGGATCCTGACCTGATCAAATTCAGCATTCGGCCCAGCCAAAAAATCATACACAGTCTTTTTCAATGAAGTTCTTCAAGATGACAGCATCCTCAGGGCATTTCATCTCAAAAACTTGATAATGGTCGAGTTCTTGCCACAGATTCTACAGCAAGTTTGCATATTCTGTGATAGATTTATCTCCTTGCTTAATAGCTGCAGTTTTGATTTTGATCTCGTACACTTGAGCAACATCATGAGCCTTTGAGTATGTTCGATGAATGTAGTCCCAAGTCTCCTTTGCAGTGACAAAAACATGTATGTGTCACTGATCATGGGATCCATAGAATCCCATAGCCAGGACATTATCATGGAATCCTCCTCATCCCATGCTTCAAACATAGGGTTATCCTTAGTCGATCTTGTTCTAAGAAGATGACTAAGTCTCCCTTTGCCCTTGAGGTATATACGGACAAATTGAGACCATTTGAGATAGTTGTTCCCATTAAGCCTATAGAAAGCTTGAATATTTTGTAAATCTCCAATTTTCTGAATGGTGTCGAATTCTTCTGGAGGGTTAGATCTAGTGGAGATAGAGGTTTGAGAGGTTGACATGATTTAGGAGAAGATACTGTAGTGAAGAAGAAGATACCGCAGCAATTAAGGCTACCCTAATGAGAATCACAAAAGAGAGGTAAGGAGGAATGTAGCGATGAAGGCTGGAACACACAAGAGAAGAATAAAAAAATAGGGTTTTGGTAGTGCAGCAATGAAGGCTACTCAAAGGACAAATCCCAGAAAAAGAAGCACTACGGCTTTGATACCATGTGGGAAAGAATTTTCCTACATTCTCATATATCGAATAGGAGTATACAGCCATATATGGGACATTACAAGTAGGAATTTAAATCTGGAAAGTTATCTAAAGCTATCTAATATAATCCCTTAATTTAAGGGATTTCAAACTTATCTTATCTTATCTATTTACAGCCTATCTATATCTAAGTATAATGTATTTACAGCTTTTAGTATCTGAACATTGTTTACATTGTTTTTAAAACTTGCTTCAGAGTAAGTTGTAACTCGTGGATAAGAATATTTACAAAAATTGTATTACCTAGATTTCATATTAGATTTGTGTTTTTATGTTTTTTAACCACATTCTAGTTGGTCAAAGTTGATGAGTAAAGATATCATTACAAAAGCATTTCCTTGCATATTATATGTATTCAGCAAAACAAAGGAGACCAAAGAGTGCTTAGATGTTCACCTTCAGGTGAAATCATTGGATGGTAGGCTACAACACCGTGTTATGTTCACCTTCAGGTGAAATAATTGGATGGTAGGCTACAACAATGTGTTCTTTGAGGTCCATAACAAAATATTGTGGCATTCTCATTTTCTTAACCAATCACAATGAATTCATAAATTCATGGACGATAGTGTGAGTTAATCCGATAAGTTGTCTTTTAAATGACTATCGTAGTCTAGGAACTCTATATGTTGAACTTATCCTATTAGTTTGACTTTTTAATAAGTTTTTTGTATCTTGGAGTTTCAATTTATGGCATTCTTGTCTAACCAAATTTTGGGTTCATTAATTTTGGCTAAGAAAAGAGCCCAAAAAAAGTTAAAAAGTGTGCACAAAAATTTTCTTCAAAAATTAAAAGTGCAAAGATGGTTTCTATTAGAAGTTGTTTGTTAAATTGCAACAATATTTTTTTCCTGACATATTGTGGTTGATTTTTTAAATAATTTTATAATTGGATGTATTAATCCAAGGATGAATGATCTTTGCTTTGGATCTGAAAAATAATTTGTGGCTAGTTCTTTAATCAGTGTATTAGTTACAATATTTGGTGGGTGAAAATTGTTGTGGCTAGTATGTAGAAATTGCTAGTTTAAGGAAAAGTAGCTAGGTCTTCATGATAATATAAATATCCTCTATACACTTTGTATTTTGTAATTGAGAGTTTACTAATTGCAGGTAACAATTTAGCACAAAACGAAAAATTGCTAGAATTCTTTTGTTAGAGAAAGAAAATAAGAAGGAAGAAATTGACGCCTTGAAGCATTAGTCGTACAACTATTGTCAAGTCTTGTGTTGTGGTTCATTGTAGAAACTTTTTGGTACTTTTCACTGTAGATGGCTTTATTTATTGTTACACTTGAAAGGCTGTGCACAGCAGATTCAAAATCAAAGTCTTATTTATTTTGTAGGTCATCAGGGCACTAAGATTTCTCCAGAAGGGAAATGATTCATATTCAAAAAAATGGGCAGCCGTTTCTGTACCACGGGGTACGCTCCAGGTTTGTTGTTTATATAAATTCCTTTTGAAACTTCTAGTTGTGTTTTAGTAGTTATAGGTGTTACTTGGGACTATATCACATTAGTCTAGTTGTTGTTTCAAGGTTGATATGGACATCCTTAATTGGCCATTGGTGGTTCTATACCTAATGCTGACTAGGATTTGTTCATGATGGTTGAGAAGTTATTCATAGCTGCCTAGGATTTGTTCATGATGGTTGAGAAGTTATACATACAATTAAACATGAGGTTCTAATGATTAGGTTACATTTCTCCACAAAGGGTTTGATGAGACACGTCGACTTGGTCTTCAAAGTGAAACAGAGCAGGTGACCAATTCTCTGTTTATGGTGGGTATGCTTTGGGAATATGGCTTCATTTATGGCTCACTATATTATTAATTGATAGGTTGTACGACATGCTTCTCCCCCAGGTGAAACTGGAATGCTTGTTGTAGACTCTATGGTAAGGACATTGGTTATTTAAGCATTAAGTTGTTTGTGCAATGAATTGTAAGGAAGCTACAAATACATCCCTGAAATGTCTCAGGCGCCAGGTGGCCCAGCTCACACATACTTGGAGCCGGGTGATGTGCTTGTTCGAGTGAATGGAGAAGTAGGTTGCAAAGTTTTTAGCAATTTTTGTTTTGTGGTTATTATGACCTTTTACCTTTTACAAATTCTTATTGCTTGGTTTATTCTCTACTAAGCATAATTCTGCTTTTATATTTTCTTGTTAGGGTTGAAGATCTGTTAGTGTTATTATTATATATACCTACGAGTCTTGTAAAAAGTGTGAATGGATTGTTTACCCTAATTTACCATTAGTATATTATTATATATAAATATCACATAATTATAAGATTGACTATAATACCCTTATTCTTAATACTTGCACTTCAAGTTGGTATGTATCCTATCAATGGCTGGTTACAAAGATATTAAAATTTCAAACTACCTCACAAGTATTTAATAAAGAGATTAGCTAACTGATCTATTCAGATTGTAAATTTTTTATTTAAATCTTTGGAAATTGTCTTCCCTAACTTTTGCAACTTAATGTGGCACCAAAGTTACCTTTATACTATAACTTTTGCACTAACCGAGCTACTACATTTTTCTTATGAAATTTACCTTTATAAATATGCAATAACTTTTGTAGGGTCTTTTAACTTGTGAGCTAGCATAATCTGCATCTGCTTATCCCATTATATCAAGATGTCTATGGTTACGATACAAAAGGCCTTATCTAGGAGCTTGCTTGATATATCTCCTAATATTCGGTACAAATGTTAATGTTGAGTTGACTTATCACTTGAAATTTGATGATATGTTTTCTGTTAGTAAGGCATAAAATTTTTGCCTATTAATGTGAGATATCTCAATGGATTAGAATCCCTTATTAGGTATAAATTTTACATTGACGTTCACATGGCACAAGTGTTTATAAGCTTAGAGCTTTACTTTCTAGTCTCTTGTAGTGGATATAGAGCATAATTTTGGTATAGTTAATTTTTTAAAGGTTTTATTGTTGGAAATTTAGGCTTAGAATTTGAGGGTTTAATATGTCTGAAATTTAGGTTAGATTTGCTGGAATTTTATAAGGAACACAAACAATGGAGGGTTAGGAAACTAGGAATCACTCCTAGGGTCTAAGAATCACTTTTAGGAGAAAGCATCACACTTTCTAGTTGAAAATTCAAATTTGATAATATTAAGAACATAGACAATGTTTAATGGGATGGGAGAAAATGTATTAATGGGGAGAACAGGGAGAAGAAGACTCAAAGTGATTGAGGTTCAAAAACTTGAGATAGTCGGGTAATATTTTATCACAAAATATGATCTTCTCGAAAAGTCATAATACTGCTTGTATCAATACTATAGTTCTTAATCTTATCCTTTATTTAACAAAACTGATTAGATTACTAATGCAAATGAATCTTAAGTATCGAAACCATGAATTAGCATCTCCATTAAATGTCCTCTGTGTTTCTTTCTTTATTAAGTGGTAGCTTTTTTAATGTATTTTGCACTTGTATCTTTACTTATGTGTTATCTGTGTTCACTGTGTTCATGTTGTAGGTAATAACTCAATTTCTCAAGTTAGAGACTATACTTGATGATGGTGTTGGCCAAAAGATTGAGTTGGAGATTGAAAGGGGTGGGAAATCGATCACATTAAACTTGATGGTGAGACCTATACTTAACAGTTATGCTTATTAGATTGTATGCATCACAATTATTTGGTAAGATATCTTCATTTGGAGATGCTAGCAAACCGTTAATGAAAGAAACTTAAACTTTTGGGTGAGACTTAAAATGGATGAAATAATATTCTAATTAGAAAGAAGAGAATTTATAAGTATGAAATCTTGTAAGCTTATATGAAAACCCTTGACTATTTATTCTTTCCCCATTTTAGTGTGAAACTTAAGTGTGTAGATTGTAGACTGCATAGATTTAGAGTGATTATTAATACTGGGAGTATATAGAGACATTGTAAAGTTATATGCTGTTTTCAATTGTCTATTTTGCATGCATAAAAATAGAGGAGCTGCTCGTAATTAATCATTATTATATTCTACAACAACTTAGAGTAATATCCTAATAAGGCTTATAAGATCTAGGCAACCATCTCTCTTTAAGTTGCACCTTGAGGAGTTAGGCCTAGTTTATTATGGTATCATAATCACTGCTAGTTTGATGATATGCCTTATCCAAATGTTTTGGACAATAAGTGGTAACAACAGTAAGTTAATTTTGATTAGCTTCTTCATTGTGCATGAAAAAAAAAAAAGAAAGATGCAGCGACTAAGAACTATCAAATATCTTCAAAACATTAGTGTCTGAAAAGGTAACATATGCTTTGTGATAGGTTATTGTATGAGTTTATTATTGGACTTTCCATCTCAGTACTTGAAAATTTAGCTTTTCTATTGGTCTCTTTTCATTAAGGTTTTATATTCATTCCTCAGGTTCAGGATTTACATTCCATAACCCCTGATCACTTTTTAGAAGTCAGTGGTGCGGTAATACATCCTTTGTCTTACCAACAGGTTAGTTAGATTGTACTTTTTTTTATATATTTATATCAGTCTATTTTCTTGTCATAACTTACTTATATGCTCAAAATACTTAGCAAACAAATTATACGTAGTCCATGTTTAGGGGGCTCTTAACTGGTGGATACTGATATATAACTCGCAAATTTCACATATTGATGTTATGAAATATTTGATATATTAATATATGATTCTAGTACCAATGCATTAGCTTCGGTTGATATGTTAATTGCTTTCCCGACTTGCAATTCTCTCAATTAAAAGGGCCACAACAAAGTTCTCAGTTATAAGTTACTCTCTTCTTTTGTTTTTTATGCTTCCAGACTTCTGTATTGAAGAAATAAAACAAATGATTATGTGTAAAATCACTCTTTATGATGTTATAATTCGAAACAAAGAATTACTTGAATCATTTAGAACAAATAAAAGCATTGTCTTTCATGAATAAGTTCCTAGAAATATATAAGTTTTAAGAGTTAAAATTCTAAGAACTGTTCTTAGAGAGAAGCATTTCATCAATAAGCTGAAATTCTTTTTTTTCTTTCTTTTCATTTCCTTCTTTTTTTCTTGAACTGAATGTACTAATTATTCCTAACCTAAGTGAGAAAAGTTAAAAATATCACTTACTAATTTATCCCTTGTTAAGAAAATTGACTAATATATAAAATTGACAAAAACTAACTGTCAAGGAAAAGGACCTTCGACTATTATACGAAAGTACATAGTAAACACTAACATTTTAATACCTAATATGTACTCATTCTTCATTATGGTCAAATTTTCATCGAATTACATGCTATCACTAACCAAAGTTTAATGATATTTACATTCTTTGTTACCTGTTGCTGCATTTCTATAGGCCCACAATTCACCATTGCCAAAATCTCAAAGACCTTTTTAACGTCTGATTGAAACAGGCCAGAAATTTTCGCTTCCATTGTGGTTTGGTTTATGTTGCAGAACCTGGGTAAGTCTTTTTTATTTTAATTCTCCAAATTTTGCATCTTCAATCGAATTGCCTCTTCTTGTGATACCTACATGGCGTCTTGCAATTTGACTAAATTTGCAATCTGACTAAATTAAGTTCTCTTTAATTGTTCCCCCGCGTGTGCTCCCTAATTTATTACTTTTATTGCTTTTTGTTTTAATTTATTTTTCTCCTATTCTTTATGCAAACCTGCTCTATGATGGTTTCCATATGCTTCCCTTTGAGGAATTTGACCAAAGTGTTTGAACTAGTTTGTTCTTATTGTTGAATGTGTTGAATGTTGAAAAATAATCTGTATTCTATGTCATTGTGTACATAGGAACAAGGTTTATATATAAAATTCCTGGGACTATTAAGTAATCTAGCTATTAACTCTAGGAAATCTCTCAATTATAGGAGAGATTATAGGTGTAATTATAACAATATCAATACAATATCAATGCTAATAATCTCTGGTCAACACTTATCATTATTTAAAAAAATTATTCTTTTGCAATTGAATCTTTTATGTTTTTTAGTCTAATTACTAATGGTTATTCGTGTTGGAACTTGTAAATTTGACTACTGCAGGTATATGCTCTTTAGAGCTGGAGTTCCGCGCCATGCAATCATTAAGAAATTTTCTGGTCAGGAAATATCACATCTCAGTGATCTTATTTCAGTTCTATCTAAGCTGCCTAGAGGAACTGGAGTACCACTAGAATATATAAGCTACATGGATCGTCATCGAAGAAAGGTGCATTTTGTTTTTTGTTTTTTTCCTTTTTCTTTGCAGTAGTTGTTTAAATGATGTTTGTTTGCTTGAACTGTGAATCTTCTTTTACTCCTCATGTCTTATTGGATTTGTTTCCTTTTGAGTGAATTCTCATGAATTGCAGTTCTTAGTTGATAGTCATGGAAGAGCAACATATTACTGTTGGGATTTAGGACCTAGTGTGGATTTATCCCTTGAGCTATGAAAACTTCCAGCATAAAAGAAGAGGGAAAAAAGAGACAACATTGAGAAAATCCAAGAATGAAAAAGCTCTCAGCTACTGATTCATGACTCTACTATCGAAATATTCTCGCTCATGACCCATGTATTGCACAGGGATGTGGGCCTACATGTCAAACTTAATTTTCTCGTGATTGATTGCCAAAAGGTTCCAGTATCATCGATAACTGTCCTAAGATCTAGTTGTGTGTTGGTAAAACTTGGCAAATTTTGGTTGGGCATTTGAACCTTGTACACTTCAACTGATCCTTTATTTTGAGTTTCAATTGAAGTATGCCAATGAGCCCCCTTAGCTCGTCTTCTTTCCTAATATAGGTTATGGTTTAAGTTCTCTTTTAACCATGTGGATTGCATGACCTATTACATGTGGAGTTGTTGGTTTCTTAATTGTTCTTCCCAGCATAACTACAATCCTTGGACCTTAGACTGTAAAAGGATCTTGCCAACTTCAAAATAGGAAACTATTAGCCTAACTTATCTCTACTATCAATTTATACATAGACAAAGCAACTTGGTTTTCATAAATTTTGTTATTGCGTTATGACCATTGTATGTTAGGAACTGATTTAAAACTCCTATCTATTATTCTGTTCCAAGTCTATAACTAATTCTTATGTATTTAGCTCAATGGTACAAGGAGGGGTTGGGCATGGGTTACATCCCATGTTCGATTCCCAGCCTTGGGGGGTGCTGGGGCTACCAACCCCTGTTGCGACCTTGGGCCGAGCCTGTGAGCCTGAGCCTGTGAGGGGGGGTAGGCCGGGCCTAAGGGAGGTGCCGGAGCCCTAGAGTGGCCCAAAACCAGTAGGGCAAAACCAGTAAGCCGGGGTCGTAACATAAGGTAAGCCAATTTGTTATCGAACTATTCTCACAATGAACAATATAACGAATTCTGAGATACGTTCTCCTTGAAACATTACATTCAATCATCTGCTTAGAGGGAGTTTGAGAGTTACATGAGAAAATATGTTTACGGTGCTATGTCTGCTCTCCCAAAATATGAAAGGACAATTCTTGCATGATAGAATTGCTTCTGTTGAAGAAGCAAAGACTTGATTCCAGAGTAGTGCTAGTTTGTTGTTTTTACAGGACACTGCAACGAGTGTTACAAAAGTTGCTGTGAGGGAAGCGTGAGCTTGGGACTTGAGGAATGAGGTACTCAACTCTGAAAAGTGTGCATGCCCGTTGCTTTTATGCAGTTCTTTTGACCTCTATTATATATGCATATGGATGTTATTTTGAACATAGTTGTTACTTGTGTTTTTCAAAATCTTAGAACCTTTCATCGCTGCTCTCATATGGTATCTGTTTTTTTCTAACGATCGCATTTCATAATTTAGGTTGAAAGCTCATTTCCAATTGAATCCATGAGACGTAGTTATTGCCATTTATTTGTCAGATGCGGCTTTTCTACTGAATTCTCCTCCGTAAGCTGAACACTGCGCATTTAATTGTATATGGATCAGATCTATTGAATTTCTGAGCAGCTTCCCCCTCTATCTTCGTGATGTGCCTACCTAATTACCTGATTGATCCAAAATTAAGGAAGCAAGCAAGATGGTCAAGATTGCACGAGCTCAATGGGAAGTAATAACTCTGCTTGGCGACAGGGATTCAAGAGAAAATCCAGGAAAAACAGAGACCCCCAACTGACTATGTCTGCTATCAGTTGGCATTCCTTGAAACTCTCATCCACAGATTTTCAGCTAATAAAAAGTTACAAGGTTAGTTGATTGCAAAAATTTCCAACTTGCGCTCACTAGCATGTTGGCAGGATTCAAAGAGAGCCGAGAAAGGTGGAGTGAAGAGATGGGACGAAAAAGAGATAGTTTTGTAGCAATCACTTGTATTAGGAACTAATAATTTATAGTAAATGTACCGAAGTTATAGGCTAGCTAAACGTTTGATTCTTAACAACAATGTTGTGGGCTAGTTACGTCGAGCTGCTTAATGTCACACGATGTCTGTGCTGCTTTTGTCTGGCTGTACATGCCCTCGTTTGTGTCGTACACGCCGTCATGTTTGTACGTCAATACAATCTAAACAAGAGTAAATTTCCGCACAAGCCATTAATTTATAATTTTATCTCTAGATGTGGATCACTTATAGGCCTTTAAACTTCTATACGTGTGATTATGGTACCCTTTTGAAGAAAAAATACAATAATCGGGTAAGGATGACAAATTGGTCCAAATTTAGTATGGTTTGATTGGAGTTAATAAACTAAATTTAAGTTGATTGTATTCAAATGTAAAAGATTAATTGAGTTTAATTAGTTCTAATAAATTAGTTTGAGTTTTAGTAGTTTGAAATCTACTAGATAAAACTAAGTTTTTTTCTAAAAAATTTAAGTTAAAGTTTGAATTTTTTTTAGATGCTAATAGATGATGTAAATTAATTGTTATTAACACTATCATATACAAAATAGAGTTAATTGTAACAAAAACTTTATTTAATTTTTTAATATTCATTTGAATTTTAAAATTTGATGTTATTTTTTAGTAAAAATAGTCCTATTGTCAAATTCTTTGTTAATGTGAATAATATGACTAGCCATATCAAATTTATATAAATATCGCGTAATTGTTACATGTTATATTTATATCATATATAAATTTTATTATTTAATAAATTAAAAAAATTAAAAAAATTTAAAATGATTATGAATTTAAACATTCAAAGGAGTGTATAATTATTTAAAATTTTGATATTTTAATTAATTAAATAATAAAAATTATATATGATATAAATGTAATATTTAATAGTCACGTGAAAAGATAATACTAATTTAACATGACTTATTGGGTAATTTATATTAACAAAAATGTCATCATTTTTTTAAATTGAAAGTTTAAATGTTTTAACTTAAATTTTTAAAGCTTATTATTGCTTTTTTTTGTTAGCCCACGAGGTATTCTAGGAGGGTCCTAATTATAAGAAGACACCTTTAAGCCATCCACTCTCAGACTAATCTCCGCTCGCTCCGGGTCAGCCCATAAGGAGTAAAGTGCTGACCAAATAGATTTTTCCATTTTCAGGACTTGAACTCGAGACCTCTGATTAAGGGATGAGAGTACTGCTTGCATAATTTAATAAAATTTGAACTTTTTTTATAATTAACTCAAAGTTGATTATCCTTCGAATTAGTGAAACAACTTAATAATAATAAGCTTTGGTTAGAGTCAAAAAAAAAAAAAAACTTTGGTGTTTGAAATTTAGTCATGTTTCTTTGTTGGATTTTAGATTGATTCAAGACGAACTAGAAAAAGCCTAAGTAAAGCCGAACTAACTAGCCTTGCCAACTTTGAAACCTACAGGAATGGAAAGCTTCGGTGTGTTGTTGACCAATTTGGCGCCTCCGTTTCACCATTTAGCTTCTCTTGTTTACAAAAACACTGCAATCCCATTTCGGCCGATCTCTCTTTACTTCAATGCCTCACCTCCACCACCATGCCTGTGGAGGAGGAGGCACAGGACCAGGTCGTCATTAACGAAAAAGATGGTGGTTTTCACTGATGAAAAGTTCGTTCTTGGGACGATATTGTCTTCTCTTTTCGGATTTCTTATTCTCTACACTTTATATGGAGCTAACTGTGACAATAAGAGGAAGAAGAGGATCGAAACTGGCTGTAACGACTTTGCCGCTGCGGCGGAACGGAAAACGAAATGCTGCTCTCCGGAGAATGCATCCGGCTCCGACGTTATCATCGTCGGAGCTGGTGTTGCCGGTGCAGCCCTTGCTTATGCACTTGGCAAGGTATTACGTTTGTTCTATTGATCACCATGTCCAGCTCTGGGTAGTATCACAGCGTCTCAGATTTCAACGTTGATCAAGAAACCTATCTGCAGACCCAACCCTTTCATCCAGAAGCTTAAAGAAGCGTAAAAAGTTTTGTTACAATTTCCCCAAAAACATATTGCTTTCTGATACTAAGATGGTCAATTGTTTGCAAATTTGCAGGATGGAAGACAAGTTCATGTGATAGAAAGGGACATGAGAGAGCCTGATAGAATTGTTGGTGAACTTCTCCAACCTGGGGGGTATTTAAAACTTATTGAACTGGGACTTGGGGGTAATGCCTTTCAGGCCTATAATCACATTTGCTTTTGTTCTTTGGACTTTGAGGGTGATTGTTGAAATCTGGCGTGTTTGAGTTCTCATTCTCTGTTGAGTTATAGTGTGATCTGGGACAAATTGTTTTCTTCGGAATTTTGCATCTTTTTAGAAGTTTGACACTTGCTCAATTGCCGAGCAGATTGCCTGGAGGAAATTGATGCTCAGCAAGTGCTTGGATATGCTTTGTTCAAGGATGGGCAAAGTACAAGATTGTCTTATCCTCTTGAGAAATTTCATTCAGATGTTGCTGGGAGAAGCTTTCATAATGGGCGTTTCATTCAGAGGATGAGAGGAAAACTTGCAAGGCTTCCCAAGTATCGTCTCTTGATCCCTTACTCCTCCAAAAATGAAAATTACATGGTAGTGATGAATACTTTTTACTTCCGTCATCGTTGTCAATCTGGGACTAGTTCTCGTACCGTATGAAGATTGTAGTTTGCTCTTTGTTCACTTTAGTTGTGTCTTGTAGTTCATCAAAAACTTGTTGTTCCTAATGTCTATTCCACATTTTCCATTTACTCCATTTCCAGGTTTTACTTTTAGTAAGTGGTTATTAGGCTCTTTCCATGTTTTCACTTTCAATTTCATGTTTAGTGTACTGTTAGAGCAAGGTACAGTATCATGCCTGCTTGAAGAGAATGGAACTGTTAAGGGGGTTCAGTATAAGATTATGGATGGCAAAGAAATTAGAGCTTATGCTCCTCTTACAATTGTCTGTGATGGATGTTTCTCCAAAATGCGCCAAAATCTTTGCAATTCAAAGGTAACATTACACCAATCCTTGACAAACATTAATGCAGTCATGGTTAGTTCTAATATCTAGTTACATAGAGATCACCCCGACATTATTTTACTTTGGTAGGTAGACGTCCCTTCTTGTTGCGTGGGTTTATTACTTGACAACTGTCAACTTCCATTCCCCAATCATGGGCATGTTATTCTAGCTGATCCATCCCCGATCTTGATTTATCCAATCAGTAGCACACAGGTTCGCTGTTTGGTTGATATTCCTGGTCAAAAACTTCCTCCTATAGCTAATGGTAAAATGGCAAAGTATTTGAAGAACATGGTGGCACCGCAGGTATCTGTTTAGTACTAACTCTATCAAATGGTTCTGTTCTGTTAGGAAAACAATGAGTTATTATATACTAAAACATGATCTTGGATTTCAATCAGTGATCTATAACATCCCCAACAACTATTAATACCTGGTTTCTGTATAATTTGTCCTCTCTGTTGACTTTTGTTAGATGAATCATCGGTTGAGGTTGTAACAAGTATATGTTTCAGATTCCATTCGAGCTTCATGAATCCTTCATATCTGCAATAGATAAAGGCAATATCAAGACAATGCCGAATAGAGGAATGCCAGCTGATCCCCGTTACACTCCTGGAGCTTTTCTTCTGGGTGATGCTTTCAACATGCGTCATCCATTAACTGGTGGTGGCATGACTGTGACACTTTCTGACATTGTTATCCTCCGGGATCTTTTGAAACCACTGCATGATCTTAATAATACAGCTGCTGTGACTGAATGCCTTAAATCCTTCTACACATTGCGCAAGGTAAGCTAAACCTTAATCCTGTGTTAAATCCTTCTACTTTGCACAATGCTATTGTAAGTCAAATTTCAAATGTCTGAGAACGCAAGTGAGCTTAAAAGGGTCATTTCTAGGCGCAGATTGTACATTATGTGATATCATACACTGCTAATTTACAATAGATTTGTTATAACATTGAAAACATAGTTTGGTATGATTTGCTTACCAAAAGATTTAGATAAGATGAGTTTAACCGGAAAACATGAAATTGGCTAATGAAATTAACATCTTCAACTTATCATCTCTTAATGTTGTGTCTTGCAGCCTGTGGCATCTACAATAAATATCCTACCAGGTGCATTGTACATGGTGTTCTCTGTTTACCATGATCAAGCAAGGAAGGAAATGCGTCAAGCATGCTTTGATTATCTAAGTCTTAGGGGTGAATTTTCATCTGGACCTATGGGTTTACTCTCTGGACTAAACCCATGTCCATTGAATTTGGTCTTCCATTTCTTTGGTGTAGCAATATATGCTGCTGGTCGTCTGCTACTTCCTCTTCCTTCCCTCCAAGGAATATGTACTGGAGGTAGAATAATTTTGGTAGGAGGTTCTCATTCCTCTTCAATTCGATGCTTATGAAAGCAGAGATGAGCTCTAGTTATCTTTCCATTCCTTCTCTCATTATGCATGGCCTTCATTGAAGATTGTTATATCGGTTCTAAAAACAATTTTCTCCACAGCAATTACCATGATCTGCTATTCGAAACTTATACGTATATGTAAATCACTGAATCTGGCTGGTTAGGTACAGGATATAACTTCAGGCACAACAGAAAATGCATAGCAATCCAGTTTCTCCTATTGTGAACATTCATGCATTTTTAAAGTCCAAGAATTTGACACAAAGTTTGATCCCTTTGCTTGAATGCAACTATTCTATTTCATTTAAACTAGAAATGGAAGTAAAATAAAGGGAGGGAAATTCTATTTCCTTGTAGTTATGACATTGAAAATTGTCTTTTCACTTAGTGGATGTACTTTCATAAGAGATGTCCTTTGTGGAACAATTTAGCTAACCATCTACAGACTTAACTAATAATTCCTGTAGAAATTTGTTCGAAGCTAGTGCTATTGGCCTTTGTATTCTAGCATATTATAGTGTTTGAAAGTTTGAATTGGGCTCTTGAGATTTGAAAGGAATCAAGTCTGCAAATGAAGTTTGAGTACTATCCTGGTCCTGATTGCACAAAATCCTCTTGTACAGACTGCGTTGCGTATTATTTTCCCAATTATCAGAGCAGAAGGAGTTAGCCAGACGTTCTTCCCACTTATCGTTCTGGCTCTTCAAAGAATTACTGTTAATGAGTGCCTCAGATGGTGAGGTGCTGTAGGTGCTTTAGAATATCTGAAATTGGAAGAAATTGATCCAGAAAACAGGGAATATACTGAAATGGATGAAGATCATACAGAGAGTACTATAACAGGTAAGGTCTTCATTGCTTCCCTTGAGTTTCCATTAATATTCAATGATTTCTTCTAGGCACTCATGCATTATTAGTTCAATGAATGGCTTGAAGGGCATTTACCAACTTCTAACTAGCTTTGCTTTGAAACAGAATCAGCTTCTACAGCCTATATTGAGAGCCTAGGACTGATGGTTGTTCTGCTTTTATGATTCATCACGTCTGTGTTTCATCAACCAACTACTTGCCGACCACCTGTCTTCCTCACCTGATTTAGATAGTTCTTTGCTTGCCTGTACCAAAAACATTTAAATTTAAAACACTTGTATCAGTTGATTTGTCATAGTGAAAATTCTATTACGTCTTTAGCAGTTTCTGAGTGGCCTACCTGAGTCACCATGATTCTTATATGGCAACCATTGTTTAATTATTTTTTCAGGGAAAGAAAGAACCAGAATTGCTGTCACTTTGATCAAGTAAACGACAGGTACGACCGGCCGTGACGACGACAGCCATTAACGAGTTTGGCAACATCATCCCCAAGTCTTTATGCTCTTAACAATTTTAATGGATATCCAGTGATAAGTTTCAAGTTAAAGTTTGCTGTCTGTTATCTCAAACTTAAGCTTATTTCTCTTATCCTGAGTTATAAATTTATTTTATAAATATTAATTAATCTTATCAAACTATAATCAAGTAATTGGTGCAAGAACTATGAGTCCATTTCTATAATCTAGTGATTGATGTCACGAAATCCGAAGAAGTCTAGTATTATATAGTCTTATCCTTAATTAGTAAAGAAGGTGGTTCCAAATGACCAAAGGTATTTATATATTAAGTGATTAGAAATTACAATTTTTATGAATATTAATTAAATTTATCAAATTAAATAAAGTTAGTAATTAATTTATCTTATCAAATTAGTAATCACAGAAAATTAAAAAGTGATAATTAGTTAATCTTATCAAATTTAGTAATCACAGGAAAAATCAACTAAAATAAATAAATGAGTTTTTATTTAACAATATCTTTTTTCAATTAAACTTTAAATTCTTCTGTAGTTAAAAATAATTTCTTTCAATAATATTTCAAATTCTTTAATTTTATAAAATCTTTAGCTGATTTTATAATAATCTAATAACGTTTAACCTTTTAAAATTTAAACTTCTTGTCTTATTGGTCTAACTTTTTTAAAATATTGATTACTAATATCAAACTCTTATCATCTGCAAAACTTACATCTTCTTTAACATCAGTTTATGTAGCAATTAGATATTGACTAATCTTGATTTAAACACATGGAATATATAAGAATTCCATCTAATCTTATGGATCTTAACACTTTCCTTACATTTTTGTATATATCTCTCAACATATTTACTAATCTTAATTTAAACACATGGAATATATAAGAATTCTATCTAATCTTATGAATCTTTCCACTTTCCTTACATTTTTGTATATATCTCTCAACTTCTTCTCCAACTGCTTCTTTGGCTCCAAATAAACAACTGGAATACGTTGTGTGATTAGCATAGCCATAACAAGATATATGCATTTCATATCATCATGTAGAAATTTGTCAACTTTGCTAAATGTCTATTGTAAAAGGGATAAGGGATGTTTAGAAAAAGCAAACGATCTCTATCATGTTTGGATGATTGCCATAATCTCTATATGGGAGGAGAAGTGAAAGGGTCTGATAAATGTCTCAAGCATGTCGAACTGGTTGGTATAATCAGAGATCAAATTCACATTAAGCTACTTAAGTTTTATGAATATATGTTCGAGATATGATCAAATTTCTATGCATGAACACAATCGAAAGATGATCACAGCCTTAAATTTCCTTGATATGAGTTGGCTTCTTAAATCTGGGAAGGAAAAGAGGATCATCACCTCTTCTTTCTAAAATTTCAATCACATTGAGCCTTTTTTTTTTGTTCCCGTACAATATCATGCTTAATTGCCTTTCACATCAGAGACAAATGGAACTAAAGACCAGTAAGTCTGGCGTGGGACTTGTAGCAGCCACACTCTTCGCACGCCATGAGAGAGTTAGGTTTCAGTTTCTTTCAAGACATTTAAATGGTGGTCCTTCTTCCTTTTAAAACTACACTAGTTTCATAGTGACATTGAGAATTTCTTTATTGCATAAAGAAATTCAAATATGAATAGAGATGTCTTATTCTATACACCAATTAATCATAACAAATAACAAAAAACAAAGTTTTCTTTCTCTGGTAGGTTGTTATAGATCTTTATGAGAGAACCAATCCCAAAAGCTAGCTTGAAAGGTGAGAGAGCTCATAAGCCTATAAACTCCACATCAGTTTCTTTTATTACCGATGTGGGACATTTTAAACCGTAACATTCATCCCCTCATAAGGACCAATGATCTCATTGGTCACGGCTATGTTGGTCACGGCTGGCACTCCCAGGTCACCACTCCATGGGCCACCATTCTATGAACCACCACTCTAAGACCGACTCTGATACCAATTGTTATAGATCTTTATGAGAGAACCAACCCCAAATGTTAGCTTGAAGGATGGGAGAGCTCATAAGCCTATAAACTCCACATCAGTTTCTTTTATTACCGATGTGAGACATTTTAAACCGTAACATAGGTCGATAAATCTTTATCAGGCTCGACCTTTGGGGGCTCACAGTGAATATTTTTCCTTAACTGTACAAGTCTTTGCCGGCCACAGAGTAGGAGAATTTGATAGAGCAGTGCATCCACTTATTCCAGTCACTGAACCTTGCCTTGATAGTGTATGTATTGATTTTCACGTGATTTCCTGAAGTCTGGAAGTTCATTGTAACAAAACAGACATATACAAATGAAAGTTTCTTCAAACTTTTGTTCATAAACTCTATGAGAAACATTACAAGAAAAATGTGGATTAGCGACGGAAAAATTACCGTTGAAAATTAACGACGAAAATTTAACGACGAAAAGATTACCGTTGATAGAACAGTGCATCCACTTCTTCCGGTCACTGAACCTTGCCTTGATAGTGTATGTATTGATTTTCCTGTGGAACCATATCCATGTCGATTGTAAGTGAAACTGCGTTTTTTTTTAATCAATAAGGTGCTTGCAATATTATGCTCCATTGTACTATAGTATTGTTTAATCTCAGTAGTGCATGGAAAGTTTTCACCAACAATCAATGTTGACTTTTACCTTTTGTCACTTTTATGGCCTCTAGTTTATAATGACTTGAAATTAGGGGACTAGAAGCAGTGCCGGCGGCCCACGATGGGAAGGGGCCCCCTAACCTCATCTTTTAGTTTTTTAACTCCTAGAGTATATAACTAATTCACTCAAATTTAATTTAACATTGGTGATGTTTCGAAGAGTAAATATTAGGGAAGTTTTAAGATTGCAGGCAGTAAGTACTCTAAGTTTGCAAGTTTTAAGATTGCAGGTTACGTAGGCTGCAGGTAGAGGTAGTAATAAATAATTTTATCATTGGTAATTTTTGACGTTATAA
>JAOTIZ010000002.1:29369857-29384341 GCA_027123425.1 Erythroxylum panamense | reverse complement strand
AAATTTATTTTAAAATTATGTATTATAACTTTAATTATATTTATTAATAATTATCAAATTAATTTTATATATTAAATTAAAATTGTAATTATGTCTAATTAAATATAAAATGAAATAAAATATGAAAAACAATAATTCTAAAAAAATAGTTCAAAATTTTGATAAAATAGAAAATAATAATTCAAAATTTTA
This sequence comes from Erythroxylum panamense, assembly GCA_027123425.1. Lineage (NCBI taxonomy): Eukaryota > Viridiplantae > Streptophyta > Magnoliopsida > Malpighiales > Erythroxylaceae > Erythroxylum > Erythroxylum panamense. The sequence continues at coordinate 29,384,149 of JAOTIZ010000002.1, read as the reverse complement.
AAATATTTTTATTATTTTACTATAAATTAAAATTATACAACTGTATAATATGATAATAGATTATTTTATAAATTTAAAAAAATTATAGATTATTTTATAAATTTAAAAAATTACTCAAGATGTTACTCCGTATTAACCAATATTAATATAATATTATATTATACCAGAATTTAATCCGAAAATAAATCTGTTACGATATTCGTAATATTGGTTAGAAGGCCGAAGACGAAGAGTAAGAAATTTTAACGGCAAATACAAAAGCAAGGCGCACGTACTGTATGTTTCAAAACTTTCCACCGAGACCCTTGGCGCCTTCTGCATTGACCTTACCCTCTCCCTAACCATACGTTTTCATATTTTAATGCGCGCACACGGCTCACCCTCGACATGCTGTCATACTGGAATCTTCCTTGCAAGTTTTTATTTACCACTCTCTCACCGTTTGTCTCTTCTCAGTTTATTCTTGGATCCCTCGTATTCATTTCTTGGATTATTCAATCTCTTTTATGTTATTTAATCGATTTTCATTGGAATGGGAAACCAATAGTCTATTCCAAGGTAAGTTTATTTTCTTTTCTTATTGACACTTTTAGAATTTGCACTAGTTTGCGTTCTAATAGCTCACTGGTCAATCGTGGATTGAATTTATTCACTAATTTGTGTCTGTGGTCTCCTACTGACAGTTCATCTCTCTTTCTGTGGCTGCGGGTTTGCCCTTGATTTTTAACCGTTAGGTGTGGGAAAGTTTGGTGGAGTTGTATTCTATCCAGTGTTCCCCTCGGCAAGGGGTTTAGGGTCGTGGGATTGGAATTCGGAATGTGTTCATATGCTTTTTGAGAAATTTTCAGATTGTACTTTAACTGATTCTCTTGTCAGTATTTGTTTTTTTTTTTCCCCACCTCGTCTTCTGAAACTTTTAATCTCCCCTTTTAGCACATCTATGGCAGATTGGATCTTTGTTTCTGCATAAATTGTTTTCAACGCTTTCTATCTCTCTCCTCCATCAATATAACGGCCATCTGATTATTTAATTTCCTACATTAGGTGCCATCATACATCTTGCAGGGCCAAGAAGAGATGTATCTGTTCAACTAGAGAATCGCTAATAACTGAGTTCCCTGAACGCCTTTTTGGGATATGATGTTCGTTCATAAGTGGAAATGCTCATGGTCTCTCATAGCTACAATTGTTTCTGTAGCAGCATTAGTTTCTGTAGTTCATTTATTCTTGTTCCCTGTGATACCTTCATTAGATTTCTTCAGTGCCTGCCAAGTTCAGAATACTTGTGTCCCTGTCACTGAATCGGCTGCTAACCCGAGCAACATTGTTTCTGGGAATTCACTAGTGACTGATTTAGATCACAGGTTCCCAGAAGACTCACACAAGGCAGTTGTTTATCGCAATGCACCTTGGAAGGCTGCAATTGGGCGCTGGCTCTCTGGTTGTGACTCTATTGCTACAGAGGTCAAAATCAATGAGGTAGCAATAATGATAAATATTTGGTGACTAATATATATCTTTTACTTTTGGAATATGTTGATTTTGATTTGCTCTTTTGACTTTTAAGTTTAGTACTATTTACACGTCAACTTTTTCAAACTCTATTTGGCTTTTGTTTTCTGCTGGCTTCCTTTGCTCATGCCATTGTAATTGGTCTGCAAGTTTCTTTTTTCTCTTGCAGATAATTGGTAGCCAGAGCTGTGATGATGACTGCAGTGGTCAGGGTGTATGTAACCATGAATTGGGGCAATGTCGGTGCTTTCATGGTTTTAGTGGTAAGACATTTTCTCATTTGTTTCTTTCATTTTCTTATATCATGGCTTTTGCAAAGACACTAACTAGTTCAAGGTCAACGTAAGATCTTTTACAAGACCAGTGATTGGATTGTTGACAAAATAGAGTCCTTGGTGGGGGATTAACTGGACAGAATTAACTTTTGCATTTTCTACTAACTTTGATTCATAATAAATATTGGAAAAAGTAACACCGTGTTCTTCTGAGTATCAATTTAACTAAAGCTATTTCTTGTAATCATTTGACGAACCATTCGATTAGGAGCATCTCAAGCTTTGGTGATGACTTACCCTAAAAGAATGTGGAGAGCGTATTACATCTTTGACAGCCCAAATATTTTGCTAATCTTTGTGAATGATAATTATGTTATCTAGCCAATATGTGGTGGTTAAAGCAACAATTGAGGGAGAGAACATTGCATGCTGAATTCCCAAATTCACGTCATTATTTCATGTGTTGATTGAGTAGGGAAAGGATGTTCTGAAAGACTGCACCTGGACTGCAACTATCCTAAAACTCCAGAGCTACCTTATGGCCGTTGGGTGGTTTCCATATGCCCTGCTTATTGTGATACAACAAGAGCGATGTGCTTCTGTGGGGAAGGCACAAAGTACCCAAACCGCCCTGTAGCTGAAGCATGTGGATTTCAGCTAATGTGAGTTCATTAGCTCCAAAGTTTGGTTTGAGATTCTTTTTCTACATCGTCTCATGTATAGCATCTATTTCAGGTTACCTTCAAATCCCGGTGGCTCAAAACTTGCTAACTGGGGAAAACCTGACTTTGAAAATATATTCACAAAAAACAGTAGCAAAGCTGGGTGGTGTAATGTGGACCCTGTTGAGGCATATGCTGCCAGGGTGAAATTCAAAGAGGAATGTGACTGCAAATATGATTGCCTTTTAGGGACATTTTGTGAAATTCCTGTCCAGTGTGTTTGTATTAATCAATGCTCTGGTCATGGATTTTGTCGTGGTGGATCCTGTCAGGTACCATTTTGCCTTCCTTTACATTAAACTAGATTCATGTGATTTAGTTCACTGAAAAAGCAATTGTACACGATTTAACTTAATAATACTCTTAATTAGGCTAAAAGGACTTTTGTAACAGAAATAGTATTTGGGAAATGCACAAGCTTTTGCACTGAACTCATTCTGAGGTTATCCAATAGTTACAGATTTTTCATTTAAGAATGTGAGAATTATGCATTTATCTTTGTTATATGCTTGAAGTGCTTTCTAATACACATGTTATGTCTTAAATTTTGGAACATAGAAACTGTTCTGACAGCTGTTGTTAATATTTGCTATTCTGCAACTTTATCATTAACCAACAGGTATTCAAATGTCAAGTCCATCATGAGCATCACTGTTCACAGAGTGGTTGTGAGACACAGATAAAGATATCCTTATACTTAATACAATAATCTATTTTCTAGACTTAATAATACTGCTGTTAATCTTTTGAAGTTGAAGGAAGGAAATTATAGAAAACCAAACGCACTGCTAGTAATATTGAGATAAGATACTCTTGTTTGATTTACAGCAGTTCAACATGTTTCCAGTTCTTGCATACTTTTGGATGGCAATTCTTTTTGAAAAAGGAATTACTTAGGACATTTTGAAGCAATTCCTCAATGCAAGTGTAGCAGTGCTTGTTGCAATATGTGGGAGATACACTTGAATATCACATGAAGGATTAGTTAGTCATTGAATATCACATAAAGAATTAGTTAGTTTGTAACTAATACCTTTTAGCCTATTCCCATTTGAATTCAATTTTTATCAACCATCATTTCCTTCAAAATCTCCATAAAATATTTTCTTTTTCTTGATTACTTTCTTGTAAGAAATAATCTACTCAATTAACATATGTTTTACAGTGTAACAATGGATGGTATGGAACAGACTGTAGCATTCCATCTGTTACTTCTTCAGTGAGAGAGTGGCCTAATTGGCTTCGACCTGCTCAGCTTGATGTTCCTGATGATAACATTCTTAGTGGGAAATTGGTTAATTTCAATGCTATAGTGAAGAAGAAAAGGCCTCTTATATACGTGTATGATTTACCCCCCGAGTTCAATAGCATGCTTCTGGAGGTGAGGATAGAATCAAATACTAATATATTATAACTCATTGTTTAAGCTTTTCATATCCTTTTATTTGGTGATGCAGGGTCGTCACTTTAAGTTTGAATGTGTGAACAGAATCTATGATGAAAAAAATGCGACATTCTGGACAGATCAGTTGTATGGTTCTCAGGTACTTTTTGAACTGAGAACCATGCCCAACACTTTGTAAGGAAAACATATAACTGATGGCTTGAACTCTTTGCACACTTACAGATGGCACTCTATGAGAGTATTTTAGCTAGTGCACATCGAACATTAAATGGTGAAGAAGCTGACTTTTTCTTTGTTCCTGTTCTTGATTCATGCATCATAACACGTGCAGATGATGCTCCCCATTTAAGTATGCAGGTGCATTTTTCTACCTTGTTATATGTACTTATTTTGCTTCAACCAAGATAAAGGGTTAGGATTATGTTTGATCTCTCTGTTAAATAGTATGTCCAATCATCAATTTCATGATTGTCTTTGATTGTCTATGGTAAGACTAAAGAGTCCAATTGTTTTGTACCCAGAGTCAGTCTTTATTGTTGATGGGCTTTAATTTATTTTTCTTCTCGTCATATGTCCTTTGGTTTGATAACCTTGTTAGTTTCCTTACCTTCCACAAGTGAAGTCCAAATATCAAATTTAGTTCAGTCCTTGTTAATGTTTGCTATATATTGTTAAAGTCTTGATGTGTTTAAATAAGTTGGTGCTGGTTTTTAATCTCTTATTCATAGGATTCCTTGAATATATATGTAAAGAAGCTGTAGAATGTTCTTTGCTTTTTTGGCAAAACTCCTGTCTACAATCATTGCTTTGGTTTTTTTTCTATACTAATAACTTCATGTGTAAAATTGACTACTCTTTATTCAGGATTATTTCTTTTCGAATTGTGAACTGGATGCCTGCTTATTGATATGCTAAGTTTTTGTAGAGTTTATTCAAGAATATGAAAATTTTATGTAGATATGGTTTAGAAAATGATTCAAATGTTATCATATCCTTTCACTCAAACTGTGAACAAGTTACAGATCTACCCTAAATGAGGCCAGCCAACGTAAGACAACTATAAAAAATAGTATTATGTAAAAATATAGAACTGTAATATAGGTTGCTGAAACTTGGAATTAAGGGCTGAAATTTACTGTTAACAAGTTAGAAGAGTAGATCAAAGAATCACTCCTATGATTTGTAAAAACTAAAATTCATTCTAGGGTTTAGAATACCACATTAGTATTATACCAATAGGTTCTATTGATCACTTCAATGTTTCAAGGGATCACTTCTATATCTAAGAATATCTATTAGAAGAAAGCATTGCATTTCTTAAAACTTAAAAATCATAAAATATCACTTCTCTCCCTTCACAAACTGAAATATTAAACTTAAATAAAAATCCTGTCAACTAATCCTACTAAGAGAAGAACTCTAGATCTTTCATCATACACTAAAGATAATTAATTCTAACCTAACATGGTTCAAATAGAACATTTTTTGATTTAACTCCAAAGAAGGAAAGGTGATACTAAAAGAAAATACAAGGAATCCTATTTTTGGTGAAACTTCTCATAAGGAAAACTGACTAGTATAGAAAATAATTGTAATTGAATTCCTATTTCCCACCAGTAGCTTGGCATCATTTTCGAACTCTGAATTTTAATGATTCAAATGCTAGGTCAAGAAATCCCTCAAACCAAAAGTTGAAGATGTCAGGTATGTTTCAAAAAATGATTCATTACTATTTTGACTATTTACACTAATAGTTATTTTTGTCAAATCCTTGGGTCAGAAGGTTAATTCATCATATTATTTTGAAATCTCCTTTCTTTGTGCTTAATGCTCAACGTAGTGTACACAATCACTTAAACTAATGTAGAAACTCCAAATAGACCTAAAACCATGTGTTTTGAATAATTAGTTAGGTTTTGTTCATAGTATAAGGAACATAAGTCATGGCTACTAACAACTCCTCTAATTAACTCTTCCCCGTCTACAAAATTAAGATCTTTTTTGAGATTATTGTGTTAAAAGTTTCAAGTGGGAGGCTTGGGTGGTTCTTACTGCATTTGGTGTGTAGACCAAACCATCCTTAATCTACTTTAGATCCTATCAACTCTAGAACTTAATGAGGACATAAGGACTTTAGATATAGACATTTTTGATGTCCCATTACAGAAAGTTATGAAAATTTGTAGTAGTTTGTAAGGAAATTTAAGACATTATTACTAAACAATTCATTTTTGGCTGTGTAGCATTATGCCTGTTTGGGACTATTGAACTGTTTAGGTTTGTATACCGCATTCCCATTTGATTCTCAATGGAGGCAAATATGAAAAGAATTAGAAAGCTCCTTCTTGGTTCATATGCTTGTGGTTAGAAAAATCCTATATAATCCTTACCTGTTCAATTTGTAGTATATGACGAAAAATTTAAAACTTTTGTGGAGTATATCAACACTTTATACGTACCCATGTTGGACAGTATCACTTTTTTTTTTGAAGTTATGCATATGAAGTTCTATTTTCAAATGGTTTTGCTTCAAGATTAAGTCACATGAAAGATCATTTCCATTGGTCGGCACTATCTGACATTGAAAATCAAGTAGGAATAGAAAAAGGACAACAATAGCTATTTTACCGTGTCTGTTGCTTTATTGATACATTATCTATGTTATGTTAAGTAGATTAGTCCACTTCAAATCATCTTCATTATGTCAATTTTGCAGGTATTAATAATGAAGCACAAAGAATGCGTTTAAAATTTCATTTCTTTGTTGTCAGCCTTCTGCTTCTATAGGAAAGGAAAATAGATTTACATAAATAAAAATCCAAAGATGAATAGGAAAACAATAACATCACCACTGTGAAAATTAAGATTTTGAGAGAAAAGTTGCCAAAAAGCTCTACATGAGTTGGATTTTTAGGCAACATATCTCATTGATTCAGAAATTGAGACTAAGAATGCGTACAACTCTGTGTCATTGTTCAAAGGATTCCATGTTCTCAAATTCTCCTCTTCTTGCTGATTGCCTGCAAGATGACCATCGCAGTAACATACAATAGTTGCTTAAACTTAGATGACCATTTTTATATCGAATTTCAGGTTGTCTAAAGTCTTTACATCCTTTTTCTACTTTGGAATCCTTTGGGTTCCCCTACATATTTTCTCTCATGAATTTTCAATTTCTCATGCATAATACAGAGAAAATATCTATCTGTAGGATATATGCCTATGCTTAGGAATATATCTTAGCATGGAGCTTAAAGAAAGAGCTAGAAATTCAAGTTTTTTTAGTCTTTAACTATGGTCATACGTATTATGTCTATACATGTTATTCGTGAACGCGATTTTTCCTTCTGAAATTTGAATATTCTATATTGCTTCCTTTTTACCCTAAAATGCCAGGAACATATGGGCTTGAGGAGTTCTCTCACCCTGGAATTCTACCGTAAGGCATATAACCACATTGTCGAGCATTATACTTATTGGAACCGCTCATCTGGAAGAGACCATATTTGGGTAAGATGTGTTTATGGTTTGCAATCAATATACTTGTGGTGAAAATGAGCAAGATGAATTCTAATTGTCAGATTTGATATCATGAAAATGAGCAATAAAGCTGACTAGTTTAATTTTAGGAAATTTTCATTGCCTTATTAAGGCTCCTTAGGCTTATTAACCTACTAGTCTTTTTTCTTTAATGTGGATTGTCTCCATAAACATCCCAAGTTAAGTTTTTATGTTATTTTTCAGCATATTGATTTGACTATTAACTATTTTGCTTCCTTTAGTTTCTGATTCTTTGTCTCTTTTTATGTTTCTCTAGCTCTGCTCTTTGTATAATTTCTGCTGTTGTTCTATGCTTTACTGCTTTCCCTCAGAATATTTGGAATATGTCATGCTAATGATGCAAACTTTATCTTAACGCAGTTTTTTTCATGGGATGAAGGTGCTTGCTATGCTCCTAAGGAGATATGGAATAGTATGATGTTGGTTCACTGGGGTAACACAAATTCAAAGCACAATCACTCCACAACAGCCTATTGGGCTGATAATTGGGACAAGATTTCTTTTGATAGAAGGGGCAAGCATCCATGTTTTGATCCTGATAAAGATCTTGTACTTCCTGCTTGGAAGCGGCCTGATGTGTTGACCTTGAGCTCCAAACTTTGGGCAAGGTACTTTCTTCTGCAACATTTTGTTTCTTATTACCTAATTATTTCTTCCTCCTTGGTCAGCTGGATGCCATGGATGCATTTTTAAATTGATGCAAGTAAAGATGCAATGAGTATGCCATTTCTATATAGGCCCCTTGAGCAACGAAAGACATTATTCTACTTCAATGGAAATCTTGGTCCAGCATATGAGAATGGGAGACCGGAAGATTCGTAAGTAAAAAAAAATCCTTTTGTTAAATCTTGAAACTGCTGCTTGAAATTTAGGGAAAATGCTATCATCCATTTTTGTGAATCTCTTTTCCTCTATATACGCATGCTTGTATCTCTATGTGCTTTTGTGTCCACTTGAATAGGGACAGACATAACATACAATTACAGAGTTGTTGCTAAGCTTTTCAGTCATTGGACATAATGTTGCTGATGAATTAGCTTCTGGGGTTTGAAGGTATAGCATGGGTATTAGACAAAGGATTGCTGAAGAATTTGGATCAAGCCCAAACAAGAAGGGAAAGCTTGGGAAACAGCACGCAAAAGACATAATTGTGACTCCTTTACGCTCTGAAAACTATCATGAAGATTTAGCAAGTTCTATTTTCTGTGGAGTTTTGCCTGGAGATGGTTGGAGTGGTCGGATGGAAGATAGCATTTTGCAAGGTTGCATACCTGTGGTCATTCAGGTATTCTATTGTTCAATAATTTAAAATTGTGAAAGCAAGCATGATATTATTCATCGCTAAAGTAAGAACCTCAACATTTAGATATTGTGTCATTATGAGTATTTTGCTTTTATCCATGTAGGCCATACAAACTACCATCATAAACCCAGCCATTAGAATTTAGATTAAATTTGTTGAGATACCTTATGGTACTAATTTTCAAAATATTCCTTGTGGTATAAAATTGTCTATAAGGTACCCATGGTTACTTTTTCACTTAGTATATCCATTTGCAGATTTTTATTGTTATAATTTAATGTTATCCAAAATTTAAAGAAAGTAATCTTATATTGTTGGCTTGTATAGCTCAAAACAATATTCTATCATCAACAAACATCACGTTGAGATCTACCATGTAAGTTTCAGAACTGGTATTGGTGCCACACCAAAGGGGTAAGTTTTGAAAAGTTAACATAGGGGTCTCAAGGCACCTCTTAGAATTTATTACCACATACAGAATTCTTGTTGTGACCAATCTAGACTTTAGATTTTCTAGTATAAGGGTTGCTTTTTATTCAATACATATTTTGGTTAAATTGTGGTTTCCAATTTCAGAACATATATTAAGGTTGAGACTTCCATTTTCACTGCCTCGTTAGTCTATTTTTCGTCTCTCCGCCTTCTTTCTCACTATCTTCCTCTTGCTATTATTTCCTTTCCCTTTCCCTTCCTCTCCTTTTCTGTTGAAAATGATACATTTATTATATGAATATTATTAGGTAGCCAATTATAGGAATATTGTATATAGCCTATAATAAAATAGTTTGGGTACTATATTCGAATAGTGTATTTCTCTATTATAAAATATTTTACTGCCCTCCTATTATTAATAGATAAGTTCTATCTGATAAATAACACACTTGGCACCCTGTGGTTTTTGTGTCATTGACATAGGCTTTACAACCGAACCACATTATATACATTCTTCTCCTTTCTCCTTCTCCTTTAAATCTACTTTCACATAGTATCAAAGTTAATTTAACAACTCATTTTCCCCTCAGATGCTTCATGTTACCTTTGCAATTTTGAAATACTAAAGAAATTATTATAGGCTTCCCTTTTAAAAAATACAATTGACTAATGGCCTTGCACAAATCTTGGCACAATAAATGGACTGTAGGTATGATGCTAAACATAGATGAGATTCTCAAACTGCAGGAGGATGAAATTATATAAATCTTTGGCCTATTCTGAAATGAAGGTCATTTGAAGATTTTTTACTTATTACATCTATTAAGAAGATTGATGGCCTTGTAGCATATTTAGTAGATTTCTCAATTTCTCTTCCACATTCACTGGTCTGATATAATGGCACATCATTAATTTGTTTTCTTATTGATTCCATTTGATTATCTGTCCTTAGGATGGGATTTTCTTGCCTTTCGAGAATGTGCTCAACTATGACAGCTTTGCTGTTAGAATCATGGAAGATGATATCCCAAATATGATAAATGTTCTTCGGGTAAATTTTTATGACCTTGAAATCTATACGATGGTATCATGAAACCTTGGAGTTACTGATTCACGATGCTTGTGTTCTCCTAGAACTTTAACAAGACGGAAATAGAATTCCGATTGGCGAATGTTAGAAAAGTTTGGCAAAGATTCTTGTATCGTGATTCAATGGTGCTTGAAGCAGAAAGACAAAAAACTATGCTTGGCCATGTGAATGAATGGGCACTCAAAGTATTGCAATTGACAGAAGATGACATCTTTGCTACATTTGTTCAGGTACAAACTTTTATTTCATAGAAATTCGGGAGGCAGTTGCATCTAGTTTACCCAAAAATGATGAATATAAACAAAAAACATTCTTGTCAGTACTCAAAATATTATCAAATGATATTGTAATCGAATAACCAATTAAAAATATCATGAAGGTAATGATATAGACAAGAATCTTGCACAAAGTCTCACACAAATTATAGTCTCTCAACTTTTGCTAGCTAACATTTCTCAAACTCTGTATGTGAAGCTTTTACTAGAATGGATCTTGAAACAGTCCGAGTGAGAGATAAGAATGATTTCTTTAACTTCAGTACTTTTAGCATCTATAGTTAGGATACTGTCACTTAGATTAAGCATGAGAACATAATCTGATAAAAAACTAAAGTACTTTTAGCATCTATAGTCAGGATACTGGGTTAGGGCTATACAACCAGCACTCGTTATATTACAATATCTGCTATTTGTGAGAACCCAAATGAAGTCCATCTATAGTTAGGATGCTGGGTTAGGGTTATACAACCAGCACTCAGTATATTACATTATCTGCTATTTATGAGAACCCAAATGAAGTCATTGTGCTGTGGAGTTATTATTTTTATTTGGGTAACATGTGGAATCATCTGTGTGGGTGAAATAATAGGTCAGTTGGATAGCTCCATTAGTTCCATTTCTACATTTCGGTTTTTGTTCTGTTAAGCTCAAGGCATCTTAACTGTGATGACAAGAAGCTGTGGCGGAAATGTTGAAAATGGCTTGAATCATCAGCCAGATGTTGGTCTTGTCTAAATAATATTTGAGGATATCTTTAGAGGTATTCGATGTGAACTGACTTATAAATGATTCAAAAGGACTAACCATGTTTATAATGTTTTGAGGGAGAAAATAAAAGCAATTTATGTAGTGATGCTAATGGATTGCTAATGCACATTCTACTTTCAATTATCAATAAGTTGTAAAATTAAAGCAATTCATGGGTTGATGCTAAAAGATCATCCATGTCCTTGTATGTATTCATAGTTGTGCCATATTAGCCTAAAGTTGGAAACCGGTGGTGTTTATTGAACGTGAACTCAAATAATAACATGCAGTTTCATATGTTCCTATGTGCAGACATAAAAGCAAGGCATATTTATACAGGTGCATTTTGCCACCTTTATGGTGTGGTACTTATTTCTTATGGTCTGCTAGTTTCCTTTTTCTTTTTCTTCTTATTTTTGGTAGAATGCAAAACATTGCACACGTAGAGCCCTCTTACAATTGCACCACTAAATTGGCATCTTCTTGATCTGGGAATCTAGGATTCAAATTTGAATTCGGACAGGATTGTGTTGATAATACTGTGTTGCTTGGAGTTGTTTATTCTTTTCTATTTGTAGTGCCTGCATGCATTTGATTCGGTGAAGGTGACATTTTTTTGGTTGTATGGAAAAGGTTCTACACTACAAGTTGCACAATGACCCTTGGAGGCGACAGCTTAATCATCTGAAGAAAGACATGGGGGTACCACGGGAATGTTTAGCAAGAGCCGATCCGGGGAAAATTTAGAATATCATGATTGCTAAAATATAAGGTTCCTGATGTAGAAAAAACATAAACTAGAGTCTTTGGTGCCTGGACGCTCTTATTAACCTTTTTCATAAAGAAGGCTAGCTGCTGAGAATCTGATTGATGGGCAACATTTAGCTAGTTTTCTCACCTACATGGGTGGACAAAATGTCCTCCAATTTCTTCGAGAAATAAAACCATAAAGTCAAGGTTCTCAGTTATCAGCATCTATTCTGTAAAAAAAATAATAAATTTTCTTTATGTATCTCTTGTTTTGTTATAACATTTTTTGAAATGAAAAGTGCAATAAAGCGGCATTCAACAATTGCTATGTGCCCAAGATAGGAGCTCTTCATTTTACAACACACAAGTTTGCGGGACGAATAAACCCCTTGCAGAATGAGTTCCAATGTTTCTATTTTCATCCATACAAACATGTTACACATCGCTAGACAAATGAGGTGCTCTTTTTATGATTGTACAAACTCGTGCAACAATTGAAGAACCAGCCCAGTCAAATTGCCTGAGCTTGTTCCTCAGTGTATTTATGGGACAACTCAAACAAGACTTAGTATTCATCTATTAAAAAGTAACCGCTAAAATCGCTCTCAACTGCTACAGTAATCACCTTCGCCTGCTACAGTTCATTGCCTTCTCTAGCTACCGTATCTCGCCCCTGCATCATGTTTTCTTCACTAGCTCCTCATAATCTAAACAACACTGATCGTCACGCATCCAAGAAAGTACGACTTTGGGACAGGGAAGAAGATCCCCCTCCTAATTCTCCTGTCAGTCAGCTCAATGCCATCAGTTATAGTGCAGCAGTTTCTACCCAAAATGACAATATTCAAGGGGACAAAGACCTTGACTGGCCGGTGGAGGACCCCATCGACATTTCGGAGGGTGACATTACCATTATTCAAGGCAAATTTGGCTTGGGCATAGAACTCACGACCTCCTTCAAAGGCAAATTGGATAAACTCTGGGTCAATGCCGTAGTTATCAACCTCCTGGGTAGAACACTAGGTTTCAACTTGCTCAAATCAAGACTGACTGCTCTCTGGAAACCCAAAGGCCTCATGAAAGTGGTGGACATCGAAAATGATTTCTTTCTAGTTAATTTTGTTGAAGAGGAGGACTATGTTCAAACACTTACCAAAGGCCCGTGGATTATCGCCTGCCACGCCTTGTCTGTGCAACCATGGTACCCTGAGTTCCGCCCTTCCTCCGGGAAGATTTCCCACGTGGTCGTCTGGGTACATTTCCCGATCTCCCTGTCGCACGCTACCACCCCTCCGTTTTCACTGCGCTTGGGAACCTGGTAGGACGCATGGTGAAAATCGACAGTACGACTCAACTTACCCATCGGGGCAAATTTGCCCTTGTGGCGATGGATGTGGAGTTAAGTGCTCCTCTTCGCTCAATAGTGGAGCTCGACGGGGAATGCATCGAGTGGCTTACGAAGGCCTCCCTCAGATTTGTTACTCCTGTGGGCGGGTCGGGCATAGTACTCAATCTTGCCCCGACAAACCGATTACTTCGCCTCCCACTGCGCCATCCACTGAAGGACAGACGGTGGCCCATCCTCCTGCCTTCTCCGAGACTTCCTCCTCGGCATCGCTCCCAAGCGTGAAATTTGGCGAATGGATGCAAGTGACGAGGTGTCTTCGCCGACAGCAGCCCACCTCCTCGGCAAAACGCTCAGACAGCCACACCCGTCCCTCCCCCACAGGCTCGATGGGCTCACAATTCATGGCTCTGACATAAAACCTTCTGTCGGAGAGCGCTGGCGCTGCTCCTCAATCACCTGTGCCGCCCCCTCCCCACGTCACCAACTCTTCACCATCGACCCTACGGCCAATTCCTCTTGCCCTAATTTCACTGCCATTTAAAGCGACCAGATTGAAGAAGGGGTCGTCGTCTAGCAGAAACACCTCAGCTACTAATACGCCCAAAACGACGCCGTCTCTAAATGGCCAGCCCCATCCCCGCACGGGCATTTCCTTTGGCCAAGCCCACCAATCCCCCCCTAACCCAGCACACAGCCTACCCCCACCCCTACAGTCCCTACACGCCCAGTCCAGATCCTTACAGTCCAGCCCACTCCCACGCCCTCACTTCTAGCTCCACCCAACACCACAATGAGCCATATAGCCCTGTCCATTCCCTCCCACTCTGAGATAATTATTCAGGACCCATCCCTCTAACTCCCTAACCCAG
>JAOTIZ010000002.1:29306440-29318069 GCA_027123425.1 Erythroxylum panamense | reverse complement strand
TAGGGGGGATGACATACCCGCCCCATACCCGCCCCGTTGCCATCCCTAGATCTTAGATCTATAGTGTTAGATTTTGTTAAATCATTGTAAGAATAATATTGATCTTTTTTTGAATATTTATTAAGATTTTTGAGGAAATGGTTTTATTCACGACTTTGTAATGAAATTTGTAAATTAATACAAGAGTTGTCAATCATGCAAATATCTTATAATTATAAATTTTTATTTGTAATATTAAAACATCTATGATCATTTTCTGCTAAAAAAAAAGTAATAAGAAGGCTTGGGTAACAATCAAATGAAATAAGGCTATTGCCCAATTTAATTATGATAAAATTAATAATGTCTTTTAATACTATTAATATTGATGTGATTAGGCCTTCTCTAATTAAATTTTTTATTTTTGCTTCTATTATTTTATATAAATATAATTGTAATTTTTATATTTATATTTATATTTGCTCATAAAATTTTGTGATAATAAATATATAATTTTAAATGATTTTGATTTATAGAATAATCAAAGTTTTAAAAGAAAACTAGGTACCAAAGACTCTAGAGTTTCGTATAGCTAACAAGAAATATAAACCTTACATAGAGATGACAATTTTTGACCAATAAAATTTTTAATGAATCAGTTTGTAGAATAAGTTTAAATTTAGATTTACTCAAGATCTAATTATTTTAAGTAAAATAATATTATTTTTTAAATTAAAATCCAAACTCAATAAAAAAATTACATTATTTTATATTTTTATTTTAAATTATTTTTAAAAAATTTACAACTGATTGCCACCCTAACTTTACGAGACTGTAATGCTTTGAATACTATGAAAGTTCATCCAATATAATACTACTAATCGCTTTTGGCAAGTATAAACTGTCATTTATGTGCGTACGATGGCACTTCTTGTTTCTTCTTTGAACCCCTTAAATTTTCCCTACTTTCCATCTGCCAAAAGACTATTTTCTCGTCAATCTTCGATATCCTTACAGAGAAAACCGTGGTTCGTTTCAAGTGCTCTTAGGGAATGGCGAGAATACGAAGACGCGGTGAAGCAGAAGGACCTTGCTAGAGCTCTCAGATTCTTGAAATCCATAGAAACCAAGGATGATTCAGGTGAGAGCGTTGATGGGTATCTGCAAACGGAGTCGGCTTGTCCAGGGATTAGTGAGTTGAAGACCGTTTATGAGTCGGAGAGGGATTGGGAGGTATTGGACACCTGCTTGAATGCTGATGATATGAGGCTTGTGGACAGTGCATATGGGTTTCTGAAGAACAGAGGGTTCTTGCCCAATTTCGGAAAACTTGGAAACATTGGTAACTCCTTTTGATTTTAAAGATTTATGTGCTTATTGGTGGGTATGCTACTTTTGATATATTTTTATAAGATAGTACGAGGGAACCCTTGCGAACAGGCATAATGTACTAAATAATTAATATCCTCAGTTCAATGTTTTAGGGCAGTTTGCCATTTTTAGGAACTGAGAGCTAGATCACTGCCCAAAGGATCAAGCCCTGATTTACCGGTGGTTCTGGCTATCCCTAATGCTGAAATTCTATGTATTCTGTGGAAAGTAGATGAAAAGGGAGCGACGAGAAGAAGATTTTTTCTTTTTCCAAAAGAAAAAGATAAGAAAGTTTGAAAGAAGAACGAAATATACATATTAGAAATATAATCAAGGAAAAAGAGATAGAACAAAATAATAGAGAATTGAAAATCAAATCAAAGTTGTAAACAAAAGACAAATAGCAGGGACAGTGAGGAATACAGAGATTTATACTGGTTGTAAGGTACACATGCACATTTTCTGAAGGCGAAACAAAAGGCAAATTGCAGGGAGAATGAAGAATATGGAGATTTATGTTGGTCGTAAGGTACACATACATGTATATAAAGACCATAGGGATGCTATGGAGTCATATTAATTATTTTTTACCCATTCATTTATAATATTAGGGTAATAAAACCTAATAATATTATATCTATATAGAATATGCATCTAAGAACTTCAAACAAAAGTTGAAGAAAAACAAATAGTGGAATGTCTCTCCTTTTCTCCTTGTTTCCTTCTTGCCTCTTCCTACTTCTACATAGCTTTACACTTTCCTTGGCTACTGTTCTGCTCACCTCCATCTAGTACTTTCTTCCCAATCTCCTTTGTTGCATTGCCCCTTTACTTGGTCTGGATCGCTTGAATTGGGAGGCATTTTGGACCACTCCTTTTGCTTAATTTCTTGCTTGTCTTTAGTTTATCATTTTAGGAACAACTTTTTGAAAATTTTCACTGCCATCCTCTGGTTTTTGCCTTTCCCTCTTTATGGCTTCGGACTCCTACTGCGGTGCTAAGGACCCCTTGATGGTTTTACTTTCCCACCCTTCCCATCCAACTCCTCCCCTAACGCTGTTTTCCCTTTAGAATTTAAAGTCCTTTCCCTTACCAACCCTTGGTGCCCACTCCAACTCCTCTGAACTTGTAGCCTTAATTCCTTTGCTGCTTGTGCTAGCACTAAGTGTTCTAGTGCCTCCACCTTCTCCCCTTAAGTCTCCATCCTAGCTTCCCAACAATTCTACCCCTCGCAGCACTAGTTCTTGGTCACAAGTGATAGGAGATCCATCACCCAGCACCAAACTCTTTTTCATCCCCTAGACTTCAATTGAGAATTTAGATGTGATCACACCCCTTAGCAGCATTTTGAGTAGGACCTTCTAGATGGTTGAGTACCCTTGTAGATTACTTTGTTGACAAGAGGCCGCCTTTTTCTCTGTGTAAAATCTTGGGTTGAGACTAAATGGTGTAACTTCGTCCTAGAAAGAGTTCTCATCAACCAAGAGGATTGTTTCTTATTCTCATTTTTGACAGAGGAAAACAGCCGTAAATGTTCTCAGTCATGGCAAGCCAATAATTCTTCAGATGTGAAAACCTGGCATATTTGAAATATGTGCCTATTTGGATGCATTTTCACAATGTGCCCCTAGAAAATTGGAGCGCAATAGGTTTGAGCTACTTGACTAGCTCAATAAGCAAACTATTGTGCATGGATGGTAACCCTGTAACTTTGGAAAGAATAGGCTTTGCAAGGATATGCATTGAGAATAACACTAGCATGCAACTACCTAAATCCTTGAAGTTGATGAGACTTGATGCATTAGGCAACCTAGAGTAGACTAAAATTTCAGTTTTTTATCAACGAGGGCCCAAGGATAAGGATAAAATTTCTTGGAAACCTATGGGCTAAATCTTCTCTAAAAGAGACAACGAGGAACTAATGGAAAAAAACAAAGTAGGAGAGGTAGTTGAGACAAGGATGATGCAACTTGATATGCAATTGCCACAGATTGACCTTGAGGAAGATGCTTTACATGACTCCACTTCAATAGATGATCAGGCATTAAAGGTAAAAAATTGTAACTATAGAATGCAACAAATTGTCTCATGTTTACCACTTGACCCTACTAAATCTCAGGGACTAGTGGAGACTACGAGGATGGTCTTAAAGGAGTCTCTTCCTAAGGACTAAGATGAGGCTCTCTGTAGTGTAAAAAGTGAGAACTTCCCACAAGAAGCAAGAGAAGCAATAGATGCTAGCACAACAGCAAAGTTTACACCAGTACTAAGGAAGTCTAGTGGAAAAGCTAAAGCCAAGTGAACTAAGACTCCCTCTAAACCTCTTTAATGGTAGTATTAGTATGGAATGTTAGGGGTCTCAACAACCCTAACAAGTAGTAGGTAGTGCATGACTACCTTAAACATTAAAGCCATTCATTTTTGGTCTGTTAGGAACAAACAATTAAAAGTGAGCTGCAAAAAAATTATGGTTCATTCAGAGCAATTGGCAAAGGTAGAATCATTGTGGTTTACAATCCCTATATGGTTGAGGTTGCTCATCATTTTTTTTACTGATCAAGTAATCCATAATTTTATCATTTTGAAATCCTATGGACGAGAAGTATATTTAGCTTTGTATACGTAGCAAATTTCTCATTCCAAAGTAGCTCCCTTTGGAAAGATTGGGTGAACACTTCTCAAGTATGAACTTGGCTTGGCTAATTTTAGGTAATTTTAATTGCACCTTGTTTACTATAAAATTAGAGGGAGGATTGGAATCCAATGACAATTGCAAAGTGTTTAGAACTTGTGTGAGAAACTTGGAGGTCACTAATCTCAACTCTAAGGGATACCACTTCACTTGGAGAAGCAAACAACAAGGAAGGTGGTTCCTAAGAAGGAAATTAGGGAGAGCACTTGTAAACTAGAGGTTGTTAATTGAATTTCAAGGAAGAAAGGCCATCTTCAACACTCCTTTAAGCTTAGATCACTCCCCTGTGGAGATCCACAACCTAACAATTCCTTTTGCTTGCATTAAACACTTCAAATTCTTCAACTTCTTGGTGAAACATGAAGGCTTCAAGAAAGAAGTCTCATCTACCAGGAACTTAGAAATAGATGGTTTCGAGCAATACAGATGCATAAGAAATTAAAACAAATGAAGGTGAATCTCAAATTGTTGCATAGAGAACTTATTAACAACAAAAGTTCAGATCTAAAAGAAACAAACAGGGCCCTTACTGAGGTGACAATCTTCAAAAGGATCCATTGAATATGAACATTATAGATGAATAAGAAGCAACTTAGGATAAGTATATTCTAGCTCTTGAACCTCACCATTCTCTCATGCGATAGAAGTCCATGATTCAATGGTTATTTGAAGGGGATAGGAGCTCAACATTCTTCTTCAAAGCAAGCCTACCAATGAGCAATGCAAACAAGATCACCAGTATAGGCAAAGATGATGGAGTAAGGGTCTGGGGACAATAGGAAATCAAGGTACAAATGTACAATCATTTTTAAAACACCCCGAGGTGTAGCTATAATTGCCTCTCATTTGTAAATGAGCTACTTTTATTCATTCCAAAAGTCATCTCATAAAGCCAGGCAACTACACTCATCAAACCAATACTTGAAGCTGATGTGGGGAATGCTCCGAAAAACTTTCAATCCTGACAAACCCTGGGGCCTAATGCGCTCAATGCATTCTTCTTTAAGGAATTTTAGCAATGGACAAGAGAACAAGTGACAAAAGCTATTATGGAATTCTTTAACTCAAGAATGCTCCTCAAGGAAATCAACCACACTCTTATTTGCCTGGTTCCTAAGCTCTCTAATCCCAATTCCTTAAGGGACTTTATACCAATTGCATGTTGCAACATCCTCTACAAAGTCATTTTTAAGATACTAGCATTAAGATTAAAGGTGGTCTTGGGCTCTTTCATAAGCAAAACCCATGGAGAACTTTCAAAGGATACCAAAGAAAAGGCACAAGTGTTTTGCTTTCAAAATTGATTTAAAGAAAGTTGTTAACTTTATTAATTCAGAATTCATTCTACATTCGCTTGAAGCATTTGGATTACATCTGTTGGATCAAACAATGTCTTTACTACCCTTATATTTGGCATTCTTGTCATTGGTGAACAAACTCAAAGATTCAACGGGAGTAAAGGGGTCAAACAAGGAGAATTACTTTCACCCTACTTATTTGCTATTTGTAGGGTTATTTTGATAATGCTAATAGAGTTCAACATTTAGGGAAGTGATTCTTTCAAATGTTATAAGAAATGCAGCAAGTTGGATGTGTTTAGCTTGTCATTTTCAGATTTTTATTTTGTAAAGCTAATCTCACCTTAGTCAAATTGTTCATGGACTTCATAAATGAGTTTAGCAAACTATCAAACATCCAAATCAACTTTGACAAAAGTTTTCTGATGCTTTCACTTGATGGTAGCCCTCTAAGCTAATCTTATCTCAATAATAGGTCTCAAAATTCAGCAAGCTCCTTTCACTTACCTGGGAATCCTCATCACAACCAAAAAAGCTCAAAATCCCCCCACGAGCATTATATATCCCTGGAAACAATGGGTTTTTCTCCTCTCAATTTCTTCCTTATGTGTGGATAAATTTCTATTTAATTTGCTCATTTATGCCTTATGCAGTCCTGGAGGCACCTAAAGGCGTTACGCCAACTGTGCTGAAATCTGAAACTGGTTTAGAAGGTACTTTCATGTAACTTTTCTCGTTCTTTCTAGCTTAAGGATTCTAAAATTTTGCTTTTTAATTTATTGACCATATATTGCTAAACTCCCATTGAGCATTTTTATGTATCATCATACTCAACAAGCTTATTTGTTACTTGTTTCTTTTTCAGTTTCTAAGTTTTCTCCCAAAAAATGGGGTCTTTCTGGAAGTTCAAATGTTTTGTTGTTTGCTTTTCTGGCCGGATCATCTTTTCTTCTTTCCAAAGGGATCGACATCAGACCTAACCTTGCAGCCATGTTAGCACTGGCCTTTCTGGACTCTATCTTCCTTGGTGGTACGTGTTTAGCTCAAATCTCCAGTTACTGGCCTCCCTACAAGCGCCGAATCTTAGTACATGAAGCAGGGCACCTTCTGGTTGGTATGTGCATTGCTGCTTTATTTATTTTTTATATCTAAAGGATATTCTCTGTCCAAGGGAATAAAGGTTAAACATTAAAAATTGACCTGTTTAACTTGATATCTACTCTGAATTGGTGAAACAATCTATTACTACATTTTGTGGTATTTCTGCATACTACCATGGATGAGTACTCATCAACATAACATTTGATCTTCAGCCACTAACTGTAACTGTCAAATTGTGATGTTGCAGCTTACCTCATGGGGTGCCCAATTCGTGGTGTGATTTTGGACCCTATTGTTGCAATGCAAATGGGAATTCAAGGGCAGGTATTATTCTCATTAGATGTCACTAGACACTTCCTTTTCTACTTTTCTACTTTTTCTAATGAACACGCTTCCTGAGCATTCATTCACCACGAATTGAAGAACCTTTGATTTGTAATATCGAATGCACCATGCCTAGAGTTAAAGGGATTGGAGACTGGTTTTCATTGATTGATTTTATTACTGAATGCCTTAAAAGGAAAAATAATTAGTATTCCAATCAGCATACGAAACATGTTCTCACTTCTTCGTTCACATGATTCTGCAACTTCCTCTGTTTATACGGCTATTTCTTAAGCTATTAGGAATCATCAGGAAAATAAAGTTGGTATTTTAACATATATATTTTTATTGTGGGCTACTTTTATTTGTCATTAAGGTTTAGGTTGGTTCTGTTCATCTGCCATTGGTTAAGGGCTTTAACGAGTGCTAATTTTGTCACTATTGGATGAATTTAGTAAATATTTTAAAGCATATTACATGAGTGGAAATTGGAACTCATAGTACACAACATGGTTATAGGCTGGTACTCAATTCTGGGATGAGAAGATGAATAATGAGCTTGCTGAAGGGCATCTCAGCAGTTCTACTTTTGACAGGTAAAATTTAGTGATTACTCATAACTGCAAATTTGTTGTCTATTTGAATATTGTCGCATTTAATGTAATTATATGTGACACATATATATATACACATACACATGTTTACATTCAAGTTGTTGTAAACATATATTGAAGTGCCTTTCTTTCTTGAGTTGCTCACCTAAACTTGGAAGCTCATGTATTCATGATAGAGATATCAAATGCCTTAATGTAGGCTATATTTGTCTACTGTAGCACATTTTGTCATTCCTGATGCCTGTAAAGGTGTGTATTATCCAATACAATCAAAGTAAGTAAAAACAGCTATTCGTTGACACACTTTCAGGGCCCAGGGTTGAGTGGAGTAGATGAAAGGTTTTGTGAGGTGGAAGTGGGGACAATCAGGGCTAACACTGAAAACATTAGCTCTTATCTTTTATGTAGAAGGCTTGTTGATATCTGATGTGGGAGTTCCTCTCACGATTCACTGAATATGATCTTTCAGGTACTGCATGGTGCTTTTTGCAGGTATTGCAGCAGAAGCTCTTGTCTATGGTGAGGCTGAGGGTGGAGAAAATGATGAAAATTTGTTCAGGAGCATTTCTGTTCTTCTGCAGCCCCCATTATCTGTAGCCCAGGTATGTATACTGCTATTAACTGCTATATTTTCCATTAAATGTATGAGAACTAACGGTTTCTCTCTTGTCACTCATTGTGTAGATGTCAAATCAAGCAAGATGGTCAGTTTTACAGTCATACAATCTACTAAAATGGCATAGGAAATCCCATCAGGCTGCCTTTAAAGCTCTGGAGAGTGGTAATTGTCTTAGTGTTGTGATTAAGAAAATTGAGCAAGCTATGTCTTCCAGTGGGTGAAGGCTTGAAGCAGAGTTTCATTGTTGATGTTTTGGTACCCATATAGACTTCAATGCACGTGTTTCCTTCTACCATCAGCTCCGGAAGCAAAATGTGGAAGCAGGAGTTATAGTTCCAACGTGAAAATGTTCTGAAGAAGACCTCAGCGGTTCTTATTGTCTGTTTTCCCTTGCAATAACTTTATGGGCTCAATTTTACATCTAATAGTGGGGTTATGACAGAAGGCATTCATTTGTCCGGCAAGGCACGAGGAATACCCTGAAAGCTGAAGAAGCAGCCTTGACACACTGAAAACTCCCAAGTTTCTGATTGCGACATTAGATATGCATTTATTGGAAACTAGGTCCACGAGATGCATTTACAAGTGCATTTTGGCTTCATTCAGGTTGGAACTTTGGGCAAGCATATTTTAACATCTCAGATCCACTGGTTTAATCGGTTCTAAAAATTACACGGGTGTTTATTTTTTCTTTTTTTGTATAAACAAGTAACATAGATTCTGCTTTATTTTTTCTAATTAATTAACTCAACAAATGAAAACTTCCGTACCCAGAAGAGGTCCTAATTGAGTTTGGGCAAGATTGCTGCTTGGAAAACGGATATGGAACCTTTGGATGCATATCAATTCGACAACCAAACTGATTTTTTCCTTTTTCCTTTTTGGTAAGTGCCCGCTAAATAAGTTTGTAAACAAATCTTCGATATTTACGCCGTATAGGGAGGTTTCTGGTGACTCCCTGTTTGCAGGTTTTTGGTGACTCCCTGTTTGCGAGTTGGAGGGTAAATATCGAAATAAAACATGGATGCAGGTTTTGGGTGACTCCAACTCCGAACAAAAGCTCACTTATTGTCCACCTAAACAGATTGTAGCCCTCCCCCTGGATATTCTAAAAGATGGTGTGGAAAGATGGCGAGCCATTTCCTACTGGCAATCAGCCCATTGAGGACCAATTATGTGTAACATATGCTTGGCGACCTCAAGTTGGTAATCAGCGGAAATGGATCCCTACTGGCAAGACCTTTAAACAGGGGGTTGTTGGGAACTCTTACTGGATGCTGAAGAAAAGTATGCTACACCTAACAACAGCACAGCACTTCCACACTCCCAAATGCCTCTTGAAACTCACACAATAGAGCTGTCAATTGCTGAAAATAAAGAGCCAGCTTCTGAAGGTGATAAAGTGGCTGTTGGTGAAGAAGATATCATAACAACATATCCGAAGGAGGACACACTACAGGGGAATAAACAAAGTCATGTTGGAGTGCACGAATAGTGATATGAATGGTGTATATATTGGAGAAATTTCAGATTGTGGCTCCCCATTGAAGGTCGATGATGGACAAGTGGAAACCATTATTCATTGCCCCAGTGGTAACAAATAGCAGCATACCCTGATTGAACCAAATCTAGGATTTGAGACGGTAAAAAGGTGACTTTCGAATAGGAAGAAGAAACTCTCCAACCACATGAATATTCTCACATGGAATGTTCGAGGGGCTAATTCCCCTAATCAACAACTGATGATTAGAGACATCATCTTGCAAAACTAGATCATCTTAGAATAAAAAACCAACGCAACCATATGTTGGCTTACTTTCCCGCGAAGTGGAAAAGTTTATCCAACTGCTCTTGTTATCCGAATGGCAAAATTTTTGTTCAATATGATTCCTCTGCAATATCCATCCACTCTTCCAACATAACTGATCAAATGGTTCACCTTGAGGTCACTACTGGACAGCTCAAACACAAGCCGTGTATCTCCTTCATATAACCACAAACTAGTGCATACCAGCGACAGTTCTTATATGGAACCACATCAAATAGATTGCTGATTCTAACTCTAATCCCTAGTTCTTTTATGGTGATTTTAATTCCATCCTAAGAGCGAAGGAAGTTGAAGGACCTAGATTGGTATGTATGTGACAACATGTCGTAACGCTAGTTAAAATAAAAACTAGACTACTACTATAACAGTGGTGAGTCTAGGGTGATTCCATAAAGAATGTGTGCAAAGTTTATGGAATGGAATTAATTAGTGTTTAGGTTTAGGGGGTTTTGGATTTTTCAAATATGAAAATAAAATGAAAGTAGACCAATAAAAATAAATTAAAGAAAACATACAAAAATGATAAAAGTGGAGAATTCAGTAAGGATTCGGTTCTTTGATTTAATCTCGGCCTACACCCTAATTAAACATTTTTTAGGAATTTGTTGTTTCTAACCTTTCCTAGCAACTATTAATTGTAGATTAATAATTAACCCGAGTTTTTCCTTAGGTTTTGTTTAAACAAGATACGATCGTTAATTAAAATCTAACCTTCGAATAACCTAGGATACGATCTCTAGATTTAATTAGGCAATAGCATTATAAATTAGGAAAACCGATTAATCAAAGCAATAACTATATACAATGCGTCATTTAACTTAGGTTATGTTATCCCTAATAATTATAAATCATTAGTCGCTACCTATGAATTTTAACATAACAATTACGAATTATATCAAAATTCTAGCAATGAGTTTGCAAATAAACGATTCAATGAACATATTAAAATCATCTTTTCATAATATCCAATAGGTTTATACATAAATAACCGAACTATAATGATAATACGATCATTCATACACAAAACCCAAATCCACACGCCTATCATAATACAATCAATTCAATAAGAGAGAAAAAACAACAAAAATATGAAAGAAATGCTTAACCCGGGTCGTCGGCATTGATATTAACTCCGAATCGGTGTCAGAATATCTAGTCCTTAATGGGTATCTCCCAAGAAAATGCTTCAGCCCCACGGTGAATAACCAAGCCGAAGACCACCCTACAGCACCTCCCTTCTCTATCGCAAGCTACCCTCTACTATTCACTGATTTGACGAATAAATGTGTTGGTCCAATATACCATTCACGTTTGTTTATAACCTACAGCCTTCTTATTTGAACGTAGACATTGCCTATGTTTAACGCAGGTGTTATCTGCATTTAGCATAGTTGTTTACATGAAACATAGACGTTAATTGCATGAAACACAAATGTGAGCTGTCTATGTTTTGGCCTTCTTAGCTCTCCTCTTTATGCTGCCGTTTCATGCTTGTTGCTGCTGCTATTTTGGTGATTTATCCCAACAGCTACCATTTTCTTCTCACCTAGGTGCCTTATTGATGTGAGCAGAAGTAAGGATCACCATAGATATGACATACATGATAGGGGCAAGCTTGTCATTCCAATTAGACCTATGTCCAAAGCTAGGACCGAGAGACTCAAGGAGACTCTTTATGCGAATGTGGGCTAATTTGTAGAGAGAATGGAGTTCACCAAGCCTATTGGAGGAGAGCTATCTGAATCACAACCCAAATTGATTCATTTATCTCAAATCCTTGAATCGGACTCACTTGGGACTTGA
>JAOTIZ010000002.1:29226472-29237879 GCA_027123425.1 Erythroxylum panamense | reverse complement strand
CCCCCATATGACAAAGTCTACCCCTCTACGACATTGGCCTTTCTCCTATGGTAAGTGAACCGAATTGTTGGGCTCCTATGGGTCGTATCAGAACCAAACCAAGACCAAAAAAATATCAAAGCTCATCAAGGTTATAAATAAAAACGTAATCATCAATGTACTTTCTATTTGGTTGCTTAGATCTTTAGTTCATCATACATAAGCATATAATCATTTTAACTCATTATATATCTCTTTTAATCATAAAGAGGAATTAAAATTTTAATTACAAGGAAAATCCGCTTGATTTTTAAGATATTTTTGGGATATATTTTGAGGTTGAGTGAAATTTTTATTAAGAAAAATAAGTTTGATAAATCGAAGATGTTGGAAACAATTATCAACCAATATAGGTTAGTGATGATCGACCAATGCAGGTCAAAAACGTTTATAGAAACTTTGTAGCCATATTAGTTGAACAATATGCTGCAATAGTCGACCAATATTCCAATAATAAGCGCATTGGTTGACCAATATGCTGCATCAGTCAACCAATATCCACAACAGTTAGTTTATTATTTAATGCATATTTGTCGACTAATGTGCAATAGTGGTTGACCAATGCACTATAACTAGCAGTTGACAACAGCTAATTCTTACTTCCAATGACTAAATAACTCCCAAAGAGTACAAATACATTTAGTTCCAATGACTAAATAACTCCCAAAGACTACAAATACATACTTTTTCAATGTTTTTAACATGGGAAAATATTTGGGTGCTTTATAAAAACATTTCAAAGAGTTTTTCAATAATTTATGAGCATTCATTGTTGCATTGTGAATTGTGCAAGCCTAAGCTATCAAAGTGAACAAGCAAAGATCTTTTGAGCTGTAAATTTCATTTATGAGTAGGGCGTTACTCTTCAACTTAAATAAAGAAACAGGGATGTCAAACTGTAGACCAATAGACTCCTATGGAACCTAATTCAAAGCTTTTACTTGATGAAGGGAGCCACTTGTTGATCCTAACTGATATTGGAGTAGGAAAACTTAATTATCTCACCATCACACAACCTGACATTTCTTCCTCTGTTAGTGTTGTTCATCAATTCCTACAAGCTCCATGTGATAGTCATTGGTACGCAGTTATTCGAATTTTGAGGTATATTAAGGGTGGCCCAGGAAAAGGATTATTTATGAAAACTGGGGTCATTCACAAATTATTGTATATTCTGATGCTAATTAGACAAGATCTCCATTTGATAGGCGTTCTACTTCAAGATTTTGTGTTCTTGTTGGATGAGATTTTGTATCTTGGAAAAGTAAGAAGCAAGATGTTGCCAGATCGAGTGCAGAAGCAAAAATATCATGCAATGGCTCTAGCAACTTGTCAGTTTATTTGGTTGAAGCAATTAGTTCAATGGTTAAAATTTGCAAAAGTATCACAGATGAAGTTATTGTGTGATAATCAAGTTGCTCTCCATATTGCTTCTAACCCAGTATGAAATAATCAAACATATAGAAATTGATTGTCACTTTATTCGAGATAAAATTTTGTCTAGTTGCATCATTGCTAGTCATGTCAATTCAACCAATCAACTAGCAAACATATGGACCAAATCTCTCAAAGGTTCTCGTATTGAATTTATATGCAACAAACTTGGTGCATATGATTTATATGCTCCAGCTTGAGGGGGAGTGCTGAGTTGTATATAGCTGTATAGTGATAAAATAGGAAGTTATTTACTGTTATTGATTGTATTTCCTATTTTAGGGCTAGAAATCAAACATTTATGCATGTATTTTTCATCCAAGTATATACAATTATAATAAGATTTCTCTGAGTTTCACAATAGGAATACATACAATAACCGAACAACCTTAAATAATGAGTTTAACATGTATTAAGTAATTAATTACCTAACTAGTATATAAAACTCACTGACATCCCTAAAGATCAAGGATTATTCATTAAAAATTAGGGATTATGTAAAATCCTTTAAAATCACTTACCTTAATAAAAACACATTATTTGACACCCCTCAAGTTGGTTAACGGATATCTTCCATTGGTAACAATGCTGAAACATAGTACTTGGCAGCCACTTTGTGAGTACGATTGCTAGCTGATTTTTTTGTTAAACAAATGAAGTGCAAATTAGGCCTTTGTCTAATTTCTCTTTAATGAAATGCCTGTCATCATCAATGTGTTATGTTCAATCATATTGCAATACTGATTGTTGATTTGTTGTCAAAGTACAATCTTATTGAGCCTTCCGATTTATCTTCAAATCATCAAGAACTATTTTTAACCATAATAACTCACATATTCTCAAATCCATCAACCTAAACTTAGATTTTGGACTTGACTTGGCTATCACATTTTACTTTTTACTCTTCCATGTTACAAGGTTACCACCTAAGATAGTATAACAACCAAAAATTGAACTTTTGTCAACTAATGAACCAACATAATCAGCATCAATGTAGGCCTTTAAAGTTATGCTTTCTCCTTTCCTGAACAATATTCCTTTCTTAGGGCTACCCTTCAAGTATGGTAAAATTCAATGTATAGCTTTGAGATGCATTTATTTCAAATTATGCATAAATTGCTTGAAAAGAACATATCAAATGCACTTTTATACACCAAATAAATTAATTTACCTATAAGTCTTTGATAAAAAAAATCTATCTACCATGGAGTCATCCGAAGCATTCCGTAGTCTATGGTTGAATCAATGGTTGTATCAACTAACTTACCCAATTTCCCCATTACCTTTAATAAGTCAAGTACATACTTGTTAAACAAAGATTCCTTGCATGGAATATACAACTTCAATGCCTAGAAACTATTTTAACTTCCCAAGTTCCTTGATGTCAAATTCTCTTAGTAGACACCCTTGTAGCAACTAGCCTTGCTTTGTATCTTTCCATAAAATCATCGGACTTGTTCTTTACAGTGAAAACCTATCTACATCCAACTACCTTCTTCCCTTTCAGCAATTCAGCCAACAGACACTACCTTTGGGATAGGTTTTGGTAGGTCATGAATAGATACAATGAACATTTTAAGCAAGTTCTAGTGTCAATATCACTTGATCGGTCAAGTTTATTAGCTGGTTGAGAATGGATAGTTTGTGGTATGATATTTTCAATAGGTCTAAAGGATGTTTAAACAATTATTTGAGGAAGAGATGTATGTGCACAAGTTGAGGGATTTGTGTTTGCCTCCTATAATAAACCAATAGTCATCGAACTTGTTCTACTTTATCCTTCATTACTTAATATGACTTAGATGACTCAACAATTGGTAAAAGTTTTTAATAGAAAAAAGGTTTGGAAATAATTTAGGCACATAAAGAATGTCTATTAATGTAAGGGCAATGTTTATGTAAATGTCCCCTTGGCCTACTACTATGATAATGGACCAATTAGCTATAGTTATCTTCCTGTGACTAGAGCAAGAAGCAGACGAAGGACTTCAAATGCTTGTTTACTAGCACCTTTAGCAGGTTGTAAAACACCATATTATTTCATTCTGGTTGTTTCGGCCACAAGAGTAGATTTGTCTTCCATTTGATTCTTAAGCATAATGCTTCTTCGTCCTTCTTTAGTCTCAATGATTGACATTGTCTCATTAAAAGAGGGGAGGTCTTCTTTTCTCAATATCTACATCCTCACAGCGTTCTCAACATTGAGACCAACTAAAAAATCACAAATATGATTCTTGTCTCTATATAGTTCAAAACTGCAACACATTTGAATTCATTGACACTGATCCATTTCGTATACCAAAAACCTTGCAAGAGACTCTATTATTTGGTGGTATATCGATTCCCTTGTTTGGTTGCTAAAATCTTTGTTTTAATTTTGTAGCGAGCAACATTATGGACTTTGGAATATTTCTACCTGATAACATCTCAATTTTCCTTAGTGTTTCCAGTTACATACATGTGTTACTAATCTATAGAATAATTAAATTCCATAACCAGGATATCACCAAGGAATCTTGATCACTCCCATGTCTAAATGTAAGAGCTTCTTTTAAAGGACTCGTGCCCAATGAATGGCTTAATTCTTTTCTACCTTTTAAGAAGGTGCAAACCAATTGTAACCACTTTAAATAACTCTCTCCATTCATTGATATGCTAGCTAAATGTTCTATAAGTCCACAATTGTACCAGGAACTATATTAAGAGATGTGGGAGAGCATTTAAGACAAGGCTAGATTGTGGATTATATCATGATTACTTGGAAAAATTAAGAATAAAGAAAGTATATAATGGATAAGAAGGATTTGATGAATAGAAGAGAACAAAATCAAGAGAATTTGGGTTTGAAGAAAGTAACCAAAGGCTCTGAAACCATGTTACAATTTGTGAACTCTCTAAAAATAATTCTCATTTTTCCAAATGGTATATATAAATGGGAATATATAAACTGATAGAACAACCCAAAATTACTAGGTTAATCTCTATCAAATATAACTTGCTAACCAATATATCCAACTCACCACAATCCCTAAAAATTAGGGATTGCATTAAATCATTTAGAATTACAAGATTACCCCAATAAAATTATTTGACATTGACATAATAATAAAAACAATTTAGCAAAAAAATGTTTTATTTATTAAACAATATCTTTATTTATACAATATTTTAAATCTTATCACACCTTTAAATTAAAAAATAATAAGAAATTTTTCAAAAAAAAATCTATAGAACTTATTTATTGAATGATTCAATTTTATTTCTAAAACTTTAATTTTTTTGCACTTTTAAAAGTATTTAAACTTCATATTTATTATGAAATAACTAGTAAACTTTGAAAATATTATATTTTAAAGTCATTTTATATTAAAATTTTAATTTGTAAAAAAATTGATCTTAAAATTTAGGTGCTTATTATATCCCCCTCTAAGCCTTTCTATAATTAGGTAATTGCCATTAAAGTTAAAAAAGAAATAAATTTTTATATAACTAATAATGAAATCATATTCTAAAAAGATAAAATAAAAAACCAAAACAACTATTTTCATAAGTTGTAAAAAGAGGAAGAGACCAAAAACAAAAACTTAAAATAAAAAATTAACTAGACAAGTTTCGAAACAGAAAACCAAAAATAAAGTGAAACTGAACAAGCCTTAAAAAGTTCAATGTGGGTCTAAGCAACTATTAACGTAGAACTATGTATCCATATAATATCCACAATAATCACACAAATTTCAATATTGAAAAGCAAAATACATCTCATGAATCCAACTTTCTAGCAATTTTAGCTCCATAGGGTTTGAAGGTGGTTGATAGGTTGCTAATAATATAGGCAAACATGGAAGACTCATAACCAACAAAATGGTAAACTTAAAAGCTTCATTTACATTAGCAAGACAAAGTATGAAGGAGCAATCCATGGTAAAGAAAACAAACCAATTGATGGCCACCATTGTGGTGTTTACTCTTGCGCTTATCCTTCGATTTCTTTTCTGAGGCAATAGAAGCATGTCTATACATTAGAACCATTTAATAGAAATCCAATATCTTAGAAGGAAAAGTAATGAACAAGAACTAGCAATTTGGTTAGGACAACATTTAGGATCAATAAAATAACTTAGAAGAATTTGTTAAGCAGATTCTCAAAAGTAGAATTTGTTA
Source organism: Erythroxylum panamense (assembly GCA_027123425.1). NCBI lineage: Eukaryota > Viridiplantae > Streptophyta > Magnoliopsida > Malpighiales > Erythroxylaceae > Erythroxylum > Erythroxylum panamense. The sequence goes on along the minus strand of JAOTIZ010000002.1, from coordinate 29,232,245 downwards.
AGCAGATACTTAAAAGTAGAACTTTGATCATTCCTAGGCAGAAGAAACCCAAAAAACAATTTAAAAGATTGTTCTATTATAATAAGTTTAGCAAGATTTTAAGAAGAAAAGGTTAGGAAAAAGCTTGTCGGACATGCATACAAGGTAACACATAATGCAAGTTATACATTTTTTTTTCTGATGCTTTCTATTACCAAAGGAGAATTATTTATGCATGAGGATGTATAAGTTCTTTCTTAGAAATACTTTCTTCGCTTAACACATTACTTTCTATCAAATTTAACATGCAGGGCAATACACCACATCGGTTTCCCATTAGCATATGTTTTCTTTTAATCATATTCCCAAGCATAAAAACTAACTATTTAAATGATGATTTTTGTTAACAAATAGTTGCCTTCCACCAGTAAATAATTATAGCTTTGCAAGTCAACTTTATAATCCATTGTTTTGAAGTTTGCAAGTCCCTAACCTTTTATTGGCTAGTCTTGGTATATCTATTAGTTTTTTATTCCTTTTCAATTGCATCTTTTGGTATAATTTTTTAGTTGAATAATTTTTTTGGTAAGTTGAGATGGCTGCCTCTTTATTTTAGTAAATCATGTTTTTAAAGAATGTATAAATTGATTAGTACGTTAAGGAGTTTGATTGTCGATTATGATGATTTATCTTGCTCAAAGGTTCTATTCCACAACTCTTAATTATACAGCTGACTACTCTCCCCATGTCTTCTCTGTCCTCTTTTCTGATATTTTAATTTTGTAGACTTTCCACATTATACACAAGGGTTAAGACATTATTTAGTTCACCCCAACCCTATAAAAATATTCAATTCATAAATTTAACCTTTACTTAAAACTCCTTCAAACCACCTTATGTACTACAAACCTGAATGATTTCAATTTTAATATATTTTGAATTATATTTGAAAAATGCAAATGCAATGATTAAGAGTTAAAGCAAGTACGAAAAGCAAATTCTCTATGTTCCTATAAATCAACTCAAAATTACCTTTACCATAATGATGCTTATGGGACTTCTTTCCCTTCCTCTTCTCTGCCTTATCATTCTTTCTGCTTCGCCTTTCTCTCTCATCATCCCTTTTCCGCCTGGTTCTACTTTTGCCTTCATCTGTACATTTATCACCGTCAAAATGAAATTCAAAATAAACAGAAGCATAAGAAAATTCAGTACCGGAATAAACAGAAGCATAAACAAAATCAATACCACTCCCAATCTTGCTGTGATATCCAACGAACAAGATAAGGCATGCAAAGTCCAGGTTCATCCAAGTTAAGATATTGTTGATTAGTCAATAAAAAGCTCCCTATTCCCTCTTACTCTACAGTAAATATATGCTAAAGGGAAGTTTGCTCCAAAACACGAAAAGGAAAAATAAAAACTTCCTCCTCGTTCGTCTAAATTGAAATATTCCTCAGGATTAGCAAGCAAGAAGAGAGCAGCGGGAAGAAGCTTCAAGTGCTAATAATAGAATTATTCGTGAAAGCTCTTAAAAATAGATGCAGACAATAAAGGAAATAATACATACAGAAAATAAGGGGGAACCGAAAAGAAGAAGAAAAGGAAAGTAAGTACCTTCGGTATCAGAAGATGAGCTTCTCTTCCGGCTCCTCTTCTTCCTCCTTTTCTCTTCTTCGTCCGTGAATTTCTTGTCGCTTCCCATTCTCGCCTTTAAAAATCTCTGCACTGAAATCGTGAGACAGCAGAAATTGTTATAACTCGTTCATTTTTCTAAAGAATCCTAATATTACAGACTTTAAGCTCAATTTAATGAGGTAGAAGAATAAATTATTGAAAATTGTTTTTAATTAAATATTAGAGTAAAGATAATTGTAAATATTTTTTAATTGGATTTGAAATTTGTTTTTAAATTAAAAATAAATTTCTATTTAGAATAGAAATTTAATCCATTTACAAATTGATGGGTTTAATTCAATTTAATTTTTCCAAATAGTTGAAAAAATCATTTTAGATTATGAAAATCAATAACTTGAATCAAAAAAAGCTTCATGTTTCATGCATATAGTTTGATTATGAGTGCATAAGTAGCATATTTTATTTATATGTTTGATATATATATTAAATGCATGTTAAATTGTATATTTTATATGTGTGATGTTTTACATGTAATTTTGTGTTTGTGAGACGAATGTAATTAAATCCATGATTAAAATATTAAGTACATGTTGAGAAAGTGATTGTTGTCTTCCATTGTTATAAGAATAAACCATAATTTTGTTTATTGTAGGTTTGTTAAGCAAACTCAAAGTCGCTTTAACCTAAACATGTTTAATCTTATAATAATATGTTTTACTTAACTAAATTTGTGTTATTTGGATGAACAGATTCATGATTACGTGAATTTAGAGGAAGGATTAAGAATAGCATATATGATATATTTTTACATAAATTGTCATCTAACGGATCTAGGAATCACATGATATGTGATTGATAAAATTATTATCTACCTAATTTAAGTTTAGTTGGTTTGTTGAATAAAATTAAGATCAACTATACTTGAATAGAATCCTAGCCAACTAAAAAGATTAGAGCGATCTTTCTTAATAGTAGTTAGAGTTATTATTTCAAATAAAATAGTGAGAGTAACTAAATACACAATTAAAGTCCTAGTTTTATTTGATGATTATGATATGTAATTAATTACTTGGTTTTCTTACATCTATGTTGTGTTCTGAGTAGAATTTACCTTGTTTAATGTAGTTGATACTAAATTAGTGAACCAAATTTCTTAGACATATGTTTTGTTTGAGAAGAGCTCTCAAAGTTAGAAACAAAAATGTATGCCCATTATGCTATGTTGCTATTAGTCTTTGTTGAGGATTTGTTGTTAAAGTTTTAAAGATATGTAAAGTTATATAGATGACAAAAGGTGTTGATATTTTGAGTTGACTAATGTCTCTTAAACTTGGATAACAACATGTAAGATGTGTGTCGATACCATGATAGCAAGATACAAGAGGTTGCATAGAGTATAGTTGAAAGGTATAATACCTTGTTGGAATTGTTCCACTTAATTTAGCTTATTAAAAGCATAAACATGGACATCAACTAAAGACATTTGCTATAGTATGATAATAGTTTTCATAAGAAGAAAAATGATTTCATTACTTTTCTTGACTACATGAGATACGATAAAGATCATATGTATTTCTAGTTCATGTGTATGAGTATTTGATATTGAATTTAAATTCAACATTATTACAATGTTCAAAGTATAATAAGAAATCAATTATTGAGTAAAAGTAATTGATCTAATTTTATACAAATAGTTTATATGTGTTTGATCAAAGGAGACTTGTGCTTAACATAAGTGGCAAAAATACAAAGTTGGATAACCAAGCAAATCAACAAAACGATAATCATAAAGTTACATACAAGGATATATGTATCCTTATAATTATGAATCGTATGAAACTTGTTAAGTTGAAAAAAACCAAATCAATCTTTGGTGAAAAAACGATGATGGTATTGAATTGTTAAATTTATACATGTGATGTATAGATGGAATAATAATTCATAAAAGGTTGATACTTATATTTCATTTGGTTACTAATGACTTTATGTTATATAATCATATGTATTAAATGAAATAACGATTTAAAAAATTGAAAAGTTTAAATTGCTTAAATCTAAGTAAAAATTAAGCATTTAGAATGCTGAAGCACTTCGATGAAATCGTTGTGGTAAGTTTTAAACTTTTTGGTTATCTATAGGGAATGAGATTCTCCAATAACTATCTACACAACTAAATTCATAAGAGTATGGATTTATGTAAAGAGGAAAATACAATATGAGATATTGTATGATTCAATATTTTTCTTCTATAGTTATGCCTGTAGAATGACAAACTTTCGATAGTTCCAATTGAATAAATTAGTAAGATTTCATATTAGGTATGAAACGCTAAGTCTTTGAAATAGTCAAAGTTAATTATTTAAGGATGTGATATTTAGCTGAATTATGTATTATCCATTAAGTTTATAAGTAAATTAGATAATAAAAAGTTATGAGATATCCAATAGGTTGGATATAATCTTAAAGACCTATTGAATAAATTGTTTGTTTCAATGTATACTTATAGGGCAATGGTTCTCAAGATAACTAATTGGAGTAAGATAAATTTTACAAAGTTCAAATCTAATAACAATACATCCAACTGGATCTATTGTCTTTATTGTTACATTTGATATATAGTTGAAAGGCTATGAGACGTTGAAAGATTCATTTTCATGATAAATTCAAAAAGTTTATTTTATAGATGATTGTGAATTTATAATGCTTACAAAAAAATATGTGGGACTATATGGAGACATATTGCTCGTAGAGAGTAATAACTCTAACTTTCAATTGCTGAAAACATAATTGTCCAATAACAACTCTTATTGGAGATGAAAAGACGACAAATTAATTATAGGAAGTAGATCTATCGAGATAGATTGGAAGTTATTCACATATTATAAGTCCAAGTAAATTGACAATGTACTAAAGATGTTTAGTAATTAAGATATCAGATATTTGTGAAGTATTAAAGATATCCATTATCGTATCATACCACTCTCATAGAGCATATGCCTGATATACCGAAGGATGTTCGAGAACATACTATATGACAATGGCATGTTAAGACTATTAAATCAATTCATTACACATTTTAAAACCATCGCACATATCATAAAAAGTTCCAATAATCATTTTGTTTCATCTTTATTCACAAACACATAAATTTTCAAATGTCATTACACTTCTAAAATTCACTTATACAATATACAACAGTTGAGAGATACAATTCTTTGATACAAAATAACTGATGACAATTGCATGTACAACTGATCCCGACACTGACCCAAGTCCAAATGCCAAAGCTACTTCAACTAGACTAGCTATGTCTCCTCTGAACTTGAAAATTAGCGTTGTAATTTTGATGAGTTTTGCGAACTCAGTGAGTGAACTATCATTGATAGTTTCACTAAGGTCAGAAACACAAAGGCAAATAATATCCCATTTCAACCAGTATTTCATATCACAACACATCCTCATTTATCCTTCAATTGCATTTCAAACAATTCAGTAATCATCTTAAATCAGTCATATGATGTCAATTTATATATGCAAATGCACATGTGACTCACTTTTATTTTTACTTTGTTGTGACTAAGCACCTATTTACTACCCCGTATCCCTTATAAATACCGGGCTCATTTCATAATTGTCTCGTACCCATTGTGGATACTGGGCTCATTGATAACTGAGATTGTGTCTCTTTATGCACATTTATGAGGTTTAACTTTTTTTTTCACGCTGGTTAGTCCGATCACAACTCCTTTATTTGATCATGCTTTTCAATGCAATGCATCAGACCATATGCCATATTTCATTACCTTTCATTCTTGTGTGGTCATGTCATATGTATCAGATTTATCGAATATAAGTCTGGCAATTCGCATTCAATTGTTTCCACATTTCATATTAATTATGGCGTTTCACATTCAATTATAATTCAACATACAAATCATACAGAAGCACATATAATTGAGTTACACATCTAGGCTAACTCACAGTATGTTTTAGATACACCATTGCCTTGACGATTAGGCAATGTCTGGAAGTTGGCGATCACTTTATGCATTTATCTTCTTACAATACACACACAGTTCATGTAACATCCCGTTACTGTTATAAAGGGTATTATGGTAAATTGGGACTGACTGATAGGATTGCACTGCATACATTG
>JAOTIZ010000002.1:29195738-29212898 GCA_027123425.1 Erythroxylum panamense | reverse complement strand
ATTGGTGTATTTTTCATTTCAATAAAATATTTTATTTTTATTTATTCTTATAAAATTTTCATCTTATTTATTATATTTTGGTTTGATAGCGGTTCACTACCGGTTGAACCTCTAAACCTTAAACCTTTCCTTCGACCGGTTCGATGTCTGGTCCGATTTTTAAAACATTACATTTTATAGAGTTAAAGAGATCTTAATTTTTAAAAAATCAAAAATTATGCAAAAATTTCGTAATTATTTTGTTAAAACTGTAATCGGACCTTGGCCTACTTTCCTTGGGTAGTCTACTTGAGATAACAATGTTCCTGAGATGTCCCTTTTGAGAGTTGTGTTTCATCGGCCTGGTGAAACATACCCATAAGTTCTTCCTTCCTCTCCTCCGCTGTGCAGTTATACTGGTACATTTGTGGTTAGATGAATTTGAGTTATACTAAAACAGATTTATAAAATAATTTATTTATGACATACATTATAATTTATTATGTGTACACCATGGTCTGTTTATTTTTTTTGATTAGCCTGGATTTCAATTTATGAGAACGATATTTTTAAGCCATCTATTCTTAGACTAATCTTTACCGCCACGGCTTCGATATCGACGTTAGAGGTTCCACGAGTTTGAGCGATCTTAACAGTTATCGAATTTGCGATCTTAAGTTGTCTTTTCCACTAATCCTTAACGATCACGGTCACGGCTCAGCGCGAAGTGTGAAGTAATTAACACACCAAGCAAAGAAGAAAAGAGAGAGTAAAAAGGCAAAGCAAACTTGAAATGAAAGACACGGGGAGGGAGTGTGTTTAGCGTGAGGGGCTAGGGTTTTTCAATTCTTCAATGGCATACACCTCAAACAGCTATGCACCACCACGGCCATCCTCATCGTCAACACCTGCTGCTACTTCTCCATTGCCCGACGCCACCACCGCCTTTAGCCGCTATTTAGCAAGTCTGAAAGGTTCTTCCGTCGCGTCCGCTGATTACTTTTCAAAATACTCTCCTTCTACATCCATGTACGATTCTCTTAGATTCGACAGACGCATTGTTGCCTCCACCACCAACCCCTCCTCCTCTTGGCCTCTGCCTCCGCCTCCACCTCCTGGTGTCGACATCGCTCCCGTCGTTGACTCCTTCCTTCCCGCTCTCAAGCGCTCGTCTGAAGGTTAGCTTTTCTTTTCTTTTTCTCTTATTTCTCACAAACGCTTGACTTTTTCTTTTATTTATTTGTCAATGGATTGAAGAATAACATTGGTACAAATGTCTGTTTTACTGGCCGTAGTTGTTATCAGCGTGTTAATACTGTTAGTTATGTTGCCCTCTAAAAGTTTGGAAGCTCTGTTCTATGGCTACTTTGGAAAAGCATCAATTTTAGGTTATTATATGTGTTAGGGCATTAAAGAGTGTAAGCTTTAGGGTTTTGATTGATATGCATTCAAGAATCTGATATGCGAGTCCATCTGAGTGTGGGTTTTGAGTTTGCGAGATATATATATATATATAGAGCGAGAGAGAGAGATAGAGAGAGAGAGAGTTGGCGAGCATTTATAGTTTAGGAGTATTTGTAACTACGAGCTGTGGCTTATACATTACCGACCTTCCGCCAAATGATGAATGCATATAGATAAATGTAATCAAGCTTAATTAAGACCTCTGCGATCTTCTGCTTACACTTCTGACTGATATTTTTCAAAATGCTATATCCTGAAGCAGTGTGATATTACTTGTGGTAGCAAACTATTTTTACTTCTTTGTTATGATATTTATATTGTTGTATATAAGGGTGGGTAGGAATTGTTCATTTGTATTTACATACAACAAGATTATGTTGCTGTTACTCCTATAACAAGTAATACAAGGAATCATTCTTGTTATAAAGCTTCTTGTAATATTTCTCTGCTATTTGGCCAATACTTAACTTGTTGTACTGCACAACAAGTCTATTGTTATGATGTTTATAACCTATGCCTTATTTTTTCCTGCCGTAAGCATGCTTGGAAATGTGGCTCAATTCAACTCTTCAGTAATGCATTATAGTTCAGATGTGGACTCGGCGAGGGATAGGAAATCCAAATTCATATTTCTATGTGATAAAATCCAAATTCATCTGTCAGCTTCCTATCCTATATAACCCAACTGATTCGCCAACATATCTCTTTCAAATTACCTAACGGCAATCCTCATGTTTTCATATTTAAATAAGCTCAACAAAAATGTATATACGTAGTACATAAGAATATGGTATCTACTTTAAGTGGCATGTTTTACTTCTCTCCTTTGTATTATCTTATAAAAGGTACTTCTAAACTAATTTTTTATAATAACTATATCTTTTCTTGTCCCTTTGTATATGCTTTCAACTATGTACTATAGCATTCTATCTTCAGAGTATTTTGGGTGCCCATAACACCATTGGGCAAACTGAAGCTTGGTATTCTACCAACCCTTTAACCAAGCGTCCTAGATTGGAGAGTGCAAGCAATTTGCCTATATATCCCCAGAGGCCTGGAGAGAAGGACTGTGCTCACTATATGCTTACCCGAACCTGTAAGTTTGGAGATATCTGCAAGTTTGACCATCCTGTTTGGGTTCCTGAAGGTGGAATACCTGATTGGAAAGAGGTGACCTTTTGCTGCCACTTTTCGTTTATATCTACTGATATTAAAGATATGATATAATAGATCCTATTACATGATAAAATAGTTTCTTATTTTATATACTTCCATGGATGTAGGTTTGGTGTGTGATAAATGAGAAAATTTTTTAATAGATATTAAACTATGAATTATACAAAATTTACTTATATTTTGAAGCCTGTTCTACGCCTTCAAGGCCAGAGTCCTGCCCACAATACACTTGATCTTTCTACACAATTCAGTTAATCTTTGCAAAACATACTTTAGCCTTTATAAAATAAGTTATGTTTATTTACTGGAAATAATTATACTACCTTCATTTATTTTCCTTTTTTCATTTCAGATCTTCTATCTTTAACTTATGGCTGGTTTCTGCTTTTTTTTTTAATGTACTTTCCTCTAGTGATCATCAACAAGATTATTCCCATCGAAGTTAAATATGTCAGTAGTTGTTCTTGTTAGTTGTTTTGGATATTTTCACATAAGGTGCCTATACTAAATGGGTTGTCTATAACAAACCAATTTGATTTTGTCGTGAAACTATTAGAAGGCACATGCCATGCTTTTCTTTACACTATGGTATAAGAAACACACATGGTACTGCAGATTAGCTTGTGTTAGAAGTTTCTCTGTCTATGTTGATATAACAATTAACTTAATTTTAGAGTTCCAAAGGGTCCTATTTTGAGAACTTGGTGACTGTTTTATTACTTTGTGGTTCTTGTGTATAATATTAAGTTAACAACAATGCCTAATTGTTTGCTTAGCTTATAATTATTTTATTTATGCATATATGACTATTTTGTATTCATTTTTTTATTTGTCTCCTCAACATCTTTCCAATAACTTACTCTAATAAAACCTTTTGGTATGATGTTAATGTGGATCAGAGAAGAGAAGTTACTTGTGTGCTGAATCTTATGGAAATTATCCAACATGGTCAAAGTCCATAGTGTATTTGAAATGATAATGGTGTTATCTAATACGAGTTGTGCTATATGGTATACTGCATTGTTGTTTTATGGCCATTTCTATCAATGGAATCTGAAGAGTTTGCATTTCATGAATCAAGTATATACTGATAACTTATTTTTGGATGTAGAATCAGATTCTGGCTTCCCTAGATTGTTCTTCAGTTAGATGTAATATATCTGATTTCTAAGCTATTCTAGTTGCAACCGGTAGCAGCGAGGATTAGATTAGGTCAAGGTACCAATTAAGTTCTCTTGCATTGCTTGCTTGAAAGAGGGTTCTGTTTGGTTTGTCTATTGCTTAACGTTTTAAATTTGATGGAAATGCTCTGTATCTGTGTTTGTATGTTTATCTATGTAATGTGACATATCTTGCATATTTGTTTACTGGAAATGACATTCTCACTATCATTCTAAGCAATTATCTGGTAGTTGGCTTGAATGTCCCATCTAACATGTATTACCGAGCTGTTTGCTTGAAGATCATCAGTACTTTCCTCATTTTGGATTCTCACAAACATAGACTTGTTTCAATACAGGTAGATTGGAATTGGTTCACTGGCCTTTTCTATTCCCTTGATTCCAACACTGTTGAAACATTTGAGAATCACTACTGATGCTTTTGCTCACAAGTCTATGCAGCATTATTCATTATGTTTTTGCTGTTAGAAGATGTTTATGCATATCAAAGTTCTTCCATTATTTCTATATGAATGTTGAGGACTGTTTTTTATGGCTTAAGTTTCATATTGTGTCGCTTATATAGGTTCCAGTTTTTTCTACTAGTGACAATCTTCCTGAGAGACCAGGAGAACCTGATTGTCCAGTAAGTAACTTTTGGACTTTGCTACTTTTCCATGTTTAAAACCATTCTAAATCAGGGAACAATCATTGGTGCAGTACTTCGTGAAAACTCAAAGATGCAAGTATGGTTTGAAATGCAAGTTTAATCATCCGAAAGAGAATTTGACTTTGGTATGTTCCAATTTCGTCAATTGCTTTATTCGGATCTTTGTCTCGTAGCTATCGCTCTCAATAAGGTTATTTGTGATTTGCGTGGTTTCAGGGTGCCTCAGAAAGTAAAGAAGTTTCTATTTTTCCTGAGAGGCCCTCCGAGCCCCCATGTGCTGTAAGATACTGCTCTTCTATTATCCAAGGAAGCAATACTATTTTGTGAATTGTTTTTCATTCATATATTATGTTAAATAGTTTTACATGAAGACTGGGAAATGCAAATTTGGTTCCACGTGCAAATTCCATCACCCAAAAGATATATGGATACCATCAGCGGGACAAGAGAATGGTAGCCAAGAGTGGAATGGATCAGAAGTCGAGAGTTTAGTATCATTTGGAGATGTTAATATGGTCAAAGATTCTGCTTCATTGTCAACAGCTCTGTATTATAATTCCAAAGGACTTCCTATAAGAATGGTGATGTAGTTTTACTGAATTGATTGATAAACTTTACTATAAGATTCTGCTTCATTGTCAACAGCTGTATATTATAATTCCAAAGGAGTTCCTATAAGATTGGTGATGTAGTTTTACTGAATTGATTGATAAACTGTCAGCCATTGATTTCCTTAGTTATGCATTATTTCAGTCCATCAAAGCTTTTTGTTTCAAGAGCTGTTAGTAACCGGATTGATAAATGGTGGTTGTCGTAGGTCGTTGAAGCTTAAATTCAGTTACAAGTTAGTTGAAAATGTTAGAAGTCCAAAATAGAGTAACTGTATACGAAATATAAGTAAAGAAGGAAAGACTTGTGTAATCACCATATCATGAAGGGTTTTGAAGAAAATGTTAGTGTGCACTCTTGCCTTTGCTTCTATTTTCCTTTAATAATGAGATTCAAATTTGAGCCTTGTAGATGGGGATGCGGGAGATGCAGTTCAGTTATTACTTGTTGGTTAGGCCAGATCTGTGGAAAATCTAGTAGTAGCTTCTTACTTCATTCTGAAATCAGGTTTTTTCTGACGGTCTTATGTCGTAGCTGGATTCATATGTTACTAAAATTAGGTGCTTTATGAAATGGCTAATATTAATTAGATTTAGAAATTCAATGAATGGAGTTTCTCAGTATGTACTCTATGGAAATAGCCTAGCGCTTGATTGTGTAGTGCTGTAAGTTCTGCTATTCATTTGCTTTTGAATCATGCTGTGTTGATGTACTGCTTCTAAAGTTATGAACTGGCGGATATTGTTTTGTGATGAGATGAGCAATAGATTCTTTTTAACAGTGGACTCTGGATGATTCTTCAATAAAATAGTTCTTTTTTCATATGTATATTAGTATTTGTTTTTTCTTGTTTCATCTATTTCGGTGGATAGTCTCCTGTTATTTTGTCCCTTTTACATGGTCAAGGTAGTAAGTATTAATATGTTCCTGTACCCATGCTTCTCTTGATAACAAGTCTTAATTCCAAACAGGGTGAACTGGATTGCCCTTTCTACCTGAAAACGGGCAGGTGAGATTTTGTTGTTCAGAAAACTTACGACTAAATTGAAAATCATAAGTTATTCATGATCATTCCCTTTCTCATAACCAGTTGCAAGTACGGGGCCACTTGCCGATACAATCATCCTGATAGACTTGGTATGCGTAGACTTCTATTTTCATCTTAAAATGCCTCATTATAATGGTCTCTTTTATCAGGTCCTCGAAACTCAGGTCATTTTATATAAAACATTTCTGGTATTTTCTTTACAGCAATCAATCCTCCTGTTGCAGCAATAAGCAATCCCATTCTTGCCCCCGCTGGTACTAGTTTAAGCATGGGAATTAACCCAGCTGCAACTATGTATCAGCAAATTGACCCCAGATTGGCTCAACCAATGGTAAGCTGTGAATCATTTATTTGTTTTTTTGTCAGTTGGTTTTGTTCTATTGAACTTTTGGAGATTTCTGACATGAAACTTATTAACCATGAGTATGGTATGTCTTATTTCTATTGAATTGGAACTTCAACATGACTGGCAAGTTTTTATCTTACACTAGAGCTTATTCAGGTGGCTATCATTTTAATAAACCAATCTTATCTAGTTCTAATGCTTTTTATTTATTTCTTGTGTCCAGCTAGGCCTAGGAGCTACAATTTATCCCCAACGACCTGGACGTACAGAATGTGAAGTATGTATATCATGTTAAATCTTGTTTCAAAATTTGTTCTTTGCATTGCTCTTATTACGACTTGAATTTTGTGAATACAAGTTTTACAAAGTATCTTTTCCTAGTAATTTGAACTTCTAGTGATTATGCAATATAATTGTTGGTCCTTAGTGGCAATAAAACAACTTATTCTGCCGATTTATGGGATGTGCTCTTAATTTCCAGTCTGTAAGGAAAGCTTTTTTCCCCCCTCAATTTTTACCATGGCATCTGTAGTGACATGTGCCTTTGTTGCTCTGCTTTCATGTTTAGTACTACATGAAGACTGGTGTTTGTAAGTTTGGGGAACGGTGCAAGTTTCATCATCCTATTGATAGGTCAGAACCGATTGCAAAGCCACCTCAACATCAAAATGTGAAGCTAACCCTTGCTGGATTACCGAGGAGAGAGGTAAGAACTGTTGCTTGCATATAAATATACAAATCCTTTAAATCAAAAGTAATGGTTTTTCCTATCTTTTTCTATTCTGGGTTGTTGCTTTACCAGCTTCTTGAACTTTAAGCTGTTGTTCGCGAGGTTTAGTTTTATAGGTTTGACTGGGATTTGTGGTCAGGTTTGTGTGGAGGTCCCTACATCCCTCCCTCTTTAATTGTCAGGGAACAGAAAGGCTCCATAAATGAGATTAATTTGTGGCCAAGAAGAAGATTGGTAGCTTAGAAGCTTGTGCCTTTAACCTGCTGGTCATCACTGCATTGATGGCATTTCCTCTTTCTGTCATAATGGAAACTTCTAAAATCATCTTATTGACTTGATTTTCAAGAAAAGTGTCCGACTGCTAGTAGTCCTTTTGTTTCTGCAGCACCTCATTACTTTTTGGTTGAAGAATGAAAGCTAAAACCACCGAAGTCTTAATTTTGTCTGTAAATAAAGCATGTAATTATCATTTTCTAACTATTTATGTTGCTTCTGCTATTCACAACAACGTGTTGTTTTCTAGTTCTACACCATTTTGGCTTGGCATTTTTTCCTTGCATAAGCCCTATACAAATTAAATTGTTTTGGCAGGGTGCTGTTCATTGCCCATATTATATGAAGACTGGTGCTTGCAAGTACGGTGCAACATGCAGATTCGACCACCCTCCCCCAGGGGAGGTTATGGCTATTGCAGCATCACAAGTAACATCCATGTCTAGTGATGAAGACGATGACGAAGGCGATGCTTGAAATATCCAAATAGTGTTATTTGTACAATGGATGAAAGCTTCAGCGTTCCTTTCTAAAAACTTTTTGGTTAATGTATCAGAAGACATGTATAATATGACTAAATAGCAAATTGAATGCAATGAAGTGGTTGAGTTGTTTAGAAGGGACTTATCTGTTCGCATGCTTTGTAAGTTTAGATGCTAAATGTTGTCGGATGTGGAAGTCTGTTACTTAAATTTAATCTTTCCTTTTTCCAAAATGTGTAGGGGCCTGGGAGGGTGACGGTTTAAATTATGAGGGAATTTTATGCAAGTGGTATTCACTGACTAGGTGGACGTGGACATGGATTGCATAGTCATCGAACTGTGAATGTGTACGAATAACACATTTTACTATGTCCTAACACAAAAAGGATCCATTTTAGTTGGGGGGTTTCGTTCAGAATTTAGGTTGGTGCAATCCGATTGGCAGAACTTTGGAGTGTCTTTACAGGCTTCACGTATACGTGAAACTTAACGTAGGCTTTTGCAGGATAGAACTGGAAGTAGATTTTATTGCAGTATCTGCAATTATTTCTTCGACAATCACCAAATCTTAGGCGCTTAATCCCATTGTTTACAGAATTAAGGAGCTCTTTACTCGCAATTGAACTGTTATTTATCGATATATTTTTAGAGAGAGTAATAAGTGTGCGGATTAACTTGTCAATTATGCTGATCGATTCGACACAGGCATTACTTATTTTGAAACGATACTCATTGAGTGGTACTTCCTCGTAAAAGAGGATCTGTCGGACCGTCTCTTTTAGACTTACTAGGTAATTTGTTGTGTTTCCCTTTATATATATAAAAAAACTTCCAATAACATGGCCTAGTATTTATTACGAAAAGGCGTTAAATTTCCAGTAGCATGGCCTAGTATTTATTATAAACAGGCAGTCAGGCAGGGGGCGTGGCACGACATGGATCGCCCAAAAAGAAGAGAGCAATACGGTGAGTTGACTAAGAGTATACTTGTATGGCTGGAACAAGAAAACTGGAAGCCGATCAAGAGAGGAGAAAAAAAAGTATATTTCATATTTTCCATAGATGGCTTCATTGAGTGATTGAAAAGTGTTTGTTTCGTATCGTACACAAAAGTAAAACAAAAAGAAGAGAGGAATGAGGGTAGAAACTATGACTTGCGTTTCATCAGTTGCATTTGCCGATGCAACTTATCATCACTGGAAATGCTCTCCTGCGACCTCCACTCCCAGTTTTCTTTATACTCTGTCTCCAACTGCATCAGCGGCAGCAGCAGCAGCTATGCCAACTGTTGGCCCAAGAAGGAGAAATAAATTAACTAATCCTCTTCTCATCAATACCACCAAGTCCATCAACAACATTCTTAGTAATAACACCAAATTCCTCTTCAAATACTGTTCTTCTTCTTCTTCTTCTTCATCATCATCTTCTTCCCCAAGTCAGGTTTTGCTCTTTCTTTCCCCTCTTTTATATACTCATTCTGTTCATACTCCCTCTGTTACTTAAATTTAGCCTTTCCTTTTCCCAAAATGAGTAGGAGGAGGCTGAAGATGATAATAATAATAATAGAAATGGAAAAGAAGATGAAAAGGACGGAGAAAGAAGAAATCTCAGAATTAGAGAATTGTATAGCAGATTCTGGAAAGTGGCAGCACCCTACTGGTTCTCTCCGGACGACAAGCTCCAAGCCAGACTCCGTTTGGCCGCAGTCTTCGCCCTCACTTTGTCCACCACCGCCATCAGTGTTGGCTTCAATTACCTTGGCCGCGACTTCTACAATGCTCTTGCCAGTAATTTTTGACTTAACTACCCTCTCTTCTTTTTCTTTTTTCTTTTTTATTTTTCATAGTTTTATGCCTTTTGTTATGTCTTTGTGTTGTTCCATCGAAGACAAGGACCAAGATCAGTTCACAAAGCAACTTTTGTACTACCTCGGAGGCTTTGCCGGAGGAATCCCAGTAAGAAAACACACACACACGCATATATGTATGCTTATTTCCCAAACTTTCTATATAACCGCTTTTGTTGTTGTCATTAATTGTTTTTCAGGTCTTTGTTCTAAGAGACTATGCTAAAGACACTCTTTCCTTGAGGTGGAGGTCTTGGATGACCAAGTACTACATGGAAAGCTATCTCAACAACCGGACCTTTTACAAAATTCAGTCCCAATCTATTATTGATAATCCTGATCAGCGCATTGTTGATGATATAAGTGCTTTCACTTCCACTGCGCTTGCCTTCTCTTTGACTCTTTTTAATGCTGCTGTTGACTTGATCTCTTTTAGTAGCATCTTGTATGGTATCTATCCTCCCCTTTTTGTGGTTCTTCTTGCTTACTCTCTTGGTGGAACTGCTATTAGTGTTTTTCTTGGACGGGTAGATTTCTTTTTCTCCACTTATATTTGTCTTTTTGCTTTGTTTCTCGGTGAACTTGCTCAGTTTTATCAATGGTCACTTCTATACCTTTGATTTCAGAGTTTGGTCACTCTCAATTTCTTGCAAGAGAAAAAAGAAGCAGATTTTCGTTATGGGCTCGTCCGAGTGAGGGAAAATGCAGAGTCCATTGCTTTCTACAGTGGTGAAGAAAGTGAAATGCATCTTCTACTGCAGCGCTTCAAAAATGCTTTTGAAAATTTGACTGTAAGATCTTTTCCCTATGACCATCTTGAATTTAAGTTGACTTCCCTGCTTGATTTAGTCAGTTTATTTCCTATCCTTTTTTAGTTGAAAATTAGCTGAAGTTGCTCTTATAAAGGAGGGAAGTCTTTTGTATCATAGGTTTTAGGCAGACTATCCCTTGTAACTGATGAAACATAATCTTCAGAACACCATAGCTTCTGCTTTGTATTTAACCACCAACACTCTTGGATTGATTTTTCTTTCGTAATTGGCTATCAAGTCAGAATCAGCATGAAATACTGTTTTTTCTTTATCTTAGAAGTCATCTGAGATAACTTGTTCGTTTTCTTTGATATCTCTTCTCTTAGGACATCTCCTGAAGTTTCAAAGAGGAAGATAAAGAAGAAAAAGGGATTTATTAATAACTTTAATTTGTTTAATCATTGATGTGCAGTGATAATCAAGAAGAAGAAGCATCTGCTGATGTACTTTATTACAATTTAACTTTTATGTTCTATCATCTGGTACTTGCTTACTCACGTTTGTTTTTCTTCAGCAATTGTTGATTTCTTCTAGAAATTTGGAGTTCTTCACCAATGGCTATCGATACCTAATTCAGATTCTTCCTGCCGCTGTTGTTGCTCCTATGTATTTCTCTGGAAAGATAGAGTTTGGTGTTATCAATCAATCAGTTTCAGCTTTTAACCATATTCTTGGAGATTTTTCCATCATTGTGTACCAATTTCAAGCCATCAGTGCCTTTTCAGCTGTCATTGATCGATTAGGTAAATTTTGAGTTTTCTTTGAATTGATGTCAACATTAGAGGATATACTTCGACTAAGTACAGTCTATATAGAGATTTCATATTTATTTGCAACAAATATGCAAGATGGCTTCCTTGCAATTGATCAATTTATTTTTTAATAGTGAATTAATAATTCTGGCAAGGAGCTGCACTCACTTATTTCAAGATGGTTCATCAATCCTTGCAATGTTTGATATTATGTCCTCATGATTCTCATACAACTCCTTGACAAATATGATTTTTCTAGCCTGTCTTGTTGCTGCTACGTTATTCAAGTTATACAAGACATTTTATTTTTGATATTTTTTTAGGAGAAAAATTTAATACTAAAATAATATATAATAGAATATTCAACGTCAACATTTTCAAATTCTATTGATCGTTACGATATCAGAAATGAAGATTCCAATTTTTTAACCTTCATTATAAGAGCGATGTGTCTATGTTGTTTCTTTATTTGTCCTCTTTTTTTGCCTGTTGTGTTTTCTTTTGTAGATTTATACCTGTCTTTGATCCATACTATGCGTTCTATCACATCTTACGGAGATTAAACAAGAAGATCCTTAATGAGGTAAGATGCTTTTGCATGTAACTTTTCTTTTGACTTTATCAATTCATATATGCAGGTGAATTTGATGATATTCTCGATAGTGGCAGTTCCGAAAGTCTCTCTAACTGGTCAGAAAAAATTAACCTTACATATTGCAACGGCAAAAGTGCACTTGTGTTGGATTCCACTAATGGATCCATCCTGATGGACAACGATAAGAAATTGCTGGATATTGAGAACTTAACTCTACTGACTCCAAGTAAGTCGTCATTGATTAAGGATTTGTCATTGGTGATCAATAAGCAAGATCATTTGCTGGTTAGTATACTATTATTGTTGCTATCCTTTTTGCAATGCTTAATATGTTGCTTATAATTGAATCTTGTTGTTTTTTACATAGTGAGGTGGTATGCTTGTGATGGGTGAAGATGATGTTCATATTGTGTTCATACTGTTGTCTAACAGGTAATGGGACCTAGTGGGAGCGGTAAGACTTCTTTATTAAGGGCCCTAGCTGGTCTTTGGAATTTTGGGAAAGGAAAAGTAACTTTCTATGTGGATCATGGAGATGATCTTCAGCCATCACTATCTGCACAAATGAATGGTCATGAAGTCAGTGGTGAGAGTTCTAAAGCAGAAGAACTAGAAACACCCACCGGTAGAAAGCCCATGGGTGTATTTTTCCTGCCTCAAAAGCCGTATATGGTTTTAGGAACTCTTCGCCAACAATTGCTTTATCCTACATGGGTTGTTGATGAAGATTCTGAGTCAGGCGGTTCTGAATCAGCGAGTAAGTTATCCAAATATGACTTTTTTTCATTCTAGTTGCCACTTTTAGTGCTAATATTCCAGGATTGATGGTTTCTAGCAAACAGTATGATGTAGGAAAAAAAAGAAGAATTATTAACTTGTAGCTAAAAATCATAAAATTAGGAAATATGTCTGATATTAGGTTACTGGGATATCATGTTTCAGGGTTAGATTTTGGCTAGGAATACTGAAATTTCAAATTTGCATATTTGGAATTTTAAAGTTTGATTGCTAGAAATTTAGGCTTAGAATTTCAAGGTTTTATATGACTGGAATTTACGTTTAAGATAGGTGGAATTTAGTAAGAAACACAAACAGTAAAGAGTAGGAAACTAGGAGTCACTCCTAGGGTCTAGGAATTACTCTTAGAAGAAAACATCACACTTTCTAGTTGAAAACTCAAATTTGTAGAAAATTTTCAGATAGTATATTCTTCATGAAGAGTTATACTGTTCTTAGAACCCTTATTCTAGTAGGAAAAGGTTCCTAATTTAAAATCCTATTATAATAGAAATTCTATTAGTCCTATACAACTAGGATAGCATATCTAAAAGAAACTAACATATACTACTTCCTATCTAATAAGGAATCCTAATACAATCTAAATTTCAGCCCTTATCTTTGATATCAGCTCAATTTCCAGTTCTCGTCCCACCAAATTAAAGTTTGTGGTTGACTAATCTTTCTTCTTTTATTTCTTTTATAGACTTTTTAAGTTCATTTGCATCACTCTATTCATTTAGTTGAAAACGAAAATGCCTTAACCCTATGAAAATGAACTATATTTGCGTTAAAATTTCTACATCTTTGGATGAGCAGTGTCTATCCTGTCAGATCCAATTTTACAGTTGTGATAAAAGAGGAAAGCCTTAAGCTTATTAAATATGTGTTGAAGCTACACTCTATCTCCTCTGTTTAATATAAGCATTTTTCCACAACTTACACACGTCTCTGTTGACAATGCCATTTTCATGAAGACCACTCTTCTATGGATAATTGGGTCATCAGCCACTATTTGTAAATTATGGTTTTATTTCTTGTCTTTAGTAAAAAAGAAGGAAAACAAAAAGGTCAAAAACAGACAAGTGACAGACAAACAAAACTGGAAAGAACAAAAGATAATCAAAACAAGTGTCCGTGATCCAAAAGGACCGTTTTGGACTGTTTGCAAAATTCATATATAAGATGAAATAGAAAGAGAGTGTTAGAGATGACATTTGATAGTTGATGTATAGAGTATTATGTATATCTTTCTAGAATATAATATCATAGATAATCTATTAAAAATTGTTCTAGTAACTAAATATTTGTTATCCCTCTATATGTGGACTTTTTATACTATGTAAGACAAATCCAATAAGGATGCAACCCCAGTGGCTGTTTCTGTTAGTTGATATCAAAAGCAAGCTACCCGTGTGAGTGTGTACTCTGTTTCCCTTAAGGAGACCTGGTTTCAGTAATTGTCTTGTTGAGACGAATTCTAAGGAATTGTCTTTGCTTTGGATATATGCCAAGCTGCCAAATATGGAAAGCCTGGACTTCTCGAGGTTGATTATCTGTACGTGATCTTAAGTTGGCAGATTATAACTTGAATGTGTGCTTTTATTTATTTATCTTTTACTGGCTTGTGTAATGAAGTTAATGATCCTGGTTGCTCATAGGTGGTTGCTTATTTATTGGGTCTCTTCATGGATACATGAAAGTGAAAACTTGAAGCAGAAGTAAAAGCTAATACTTCTACTTTGCAGGTTCAGTTCAATTCTTGTTGCGGAGGGCCTATGCAGAAAATGTGACTGGAAAGCTTAGTAAGCCAACAAATAGTGATCTAATACAGGTTTTAGAGAATGTCCGTCTGGGCTACATCCTATCCCGTTTCGGTAGTCTAGATTCCATGCATGAGTGGTCCAGTGTTCTTTCCCTTGGAGAGCAGCAACGTCTTGCATTCGCTCGTTTGCTGCTTTCAAAACCCAAGCTTGTTCTATTGGATGAATCTACTAGTGCTCTGGATGAAGCCAATGAGGTAATTGTGTTCGTAGATTCATCTTTTATGTTGTTCTTGCAGCAGGCATGTGCCAATTCTAAGGACCCCAAAACATTTTAGACTGTTATTCTTACAATTTCATAGTGAGTTATCTAAACAATGGTGCTTGACAAAAGAAAGCTTATCAAAATCCCAACCGATGAAACATTTGGTCCCATCACACAGTTTTGCCCCTCCTGGAGTGCTCTGAGATGTGATGAATTACTATGATAAAACAAAATACCATAGCCATGAATAGTAATCAGATGTCACTTTTTTTTAGAACCCCAAACTAAAATGAGCCTGTTGCTTGATTGGTGCATTGAAATATTCAGAGGAAACAACAGGGGGGGTATTTAGTTTGAGTTGGTATTCAGTACGTTGGACCTGCAGTCAATGATTCTTAACCTGCGAAGTTCCTATGAGTTGCATATAGAATTTTTCCTTTTCACTGATCATACTCTTACCAACCCTATGATCACTGAAACATAATGAGGTGCCTTGAATTATGTTGTGGACCAGAAGGCTTCAGTTTTAAATTTCACATTCATGTCTATACTTTTGCAGGTACATTTATACAAGCAGATTGAAGAAGCAGGCATCACATATATTAGCATTGGTCATAGAAGAACTCTTTATGACTATCATAACAAAGTTCTACACATATCCACTGCAGATCCCAGCAGCAATAAACGCAACTGGCACATCGAATATCTCAATAACAAATCCTTGATTAAATAGTTAGCAACTGATAATTCTTTGTAGCTTCTGTTAGAGTGAAGTGTCATCATTGATGCGCTAATATTTATGGTAATACCATTTTCCTGATAGGACGTATAGGTCAAATATGAGTGGTGGAAAGTTTAATTCTGAGGAAGACATGAAATGTCTAATTTTATGCTGTGTCAATGGTATTGCCTCATTTATAGAAATATTTGAAGTTACCGCAATTTATATTCTCCTTCGTGCGGTTGGTTAAAGCAATCATGGGAAGTAGATGAAGTTTGAGCTCGTTGGATTTGGTGTGAGGAGATGACTTCTCACTTTTTTCTGTTGCAGCTTGAGCTTGACGCCTTCTTTTTCTTGGAGATGACTTACTCGTTGCCTAACGCAGTTTACAAATTCTAATATTTTCGAGAAGTGGTATTCAGGCAACGGCCTTCCTTTCTGTGAATCTGGTTGTAAGAACCTGTCATACTTGAAATGGTTAACTGCCGACCTGAAAATTGAACCACTCTACATGTCTGATTAATTTACCTAGAGAACAAAATGATTTGATTGGAAAAACCTGAGGTAATGTGGACTAATTATCAGTTTCTATTTTTGTTATTTCTTCAGAATTTTTTAATTCTTTATGTTCTTGTATATAGATATCAGCCTCGTGTTCACCCTTCAAACCTTGATCATTTTACTTTATTAACACGGTTTTGTATTAAAGATATTGCTCATAACTCAGACCGAAATAGAAGTAGAAAACATGGAATGATAAGGGGTGAAAAACAGTAAAGGAGATAAATGTGCAAATAACGTGTAAAAACTGCAAAAAAAAAGAAAAGAAAATGTTTGATTTGTCGGAAAAAAAATGATAGGAATTTTCTTAAACTGGTTTTTCTAAATTGTAAAAAACGAGAGTATAAAACCCTTAATTTCATATTCTTTGGTATAGCATTGAAACATTGAAAATTTTTAATCATATAAGAAATTGTGCATTAAGGAATTTTTTTATTTTCACATTACTAATTATATTAACAAATGATTAGACATATCTTTTATTTACTAATACTGGCTACATAGGTAAATAAATAAGTTTTTAACATAATTTAATTTTAATATATTATTTAAATATTTAACATGAATCTAAACTCTAAATCGTACTTTTATTTAGTCTTTAAAAGTTTTATTTTGGCATAATTTTGTACACTGTCGTTCCATAAATTATAACATATTGACATCTGAGATAGTCGTAATTTAATAGTGATAGAAATGGAGATGTTTTGTTGGATAGGCATCTTTATTAGAAGAGATAAAGTCAAGAAAATAATAGTAAGAGAAAAGAAAGGTGACGAATATTAATGAAAACTAAAAAGAGATAAGACTTATGTAGTTTAGACTTACTAAAAGAAAACACTTTGACGCTCAAGTAAGAAAACGTGAAAAGATTATATTTAGAGACTGGTTGGGTCGGCCTCACGGGGCCCGTGTCCAATCGATACCACATACGGGCCAATCGGTCTATTCCTACTCATACGCCGAGCCCAAGCCCAACACATGCTTCCTGTGGCCCATCAACATGAGAACTTTCCATGCAGAGATAGAACTCCACGTTGAAGACCTAAACCTAACGGCTGAATCGTATATAAGGTATCATTCTCCCATAACTCAGGTACGCGCACAATCATAACCTAGTTTTCCTCTGCATTC
>JAOTIZ010000002.1:29172380-29183705 GCA_027123425.1 Erythroxylum panamense | reverse complement strand
ATTAAATATTGTAGTATATTTACTAATTTTATCTCTAATTTTTAACTAACATTTTAGTATTAGTAATAAATTTATAACTCTAATTGATATTGACAACTAAATAAGTTTTTGTTTATATTTAAAAATAACAATTGAAAATATGAAAGAACTACTAAAAACATAATAAAAATGGTTGTGAGACCAAATTCCCCTAAAAGATCCACTTCTGTCTAAATATACTGTGCATAACCAAGTTACATCTTGTATTGGGTGAATCTAGATAATTCTAGTTGAACTTGATCATTTTAGAAGAGAAGACAACCCTATATTAATGCAATTGTGGAATTAAATAAGATTGTTGAAGTCTTCATACAACAGTTAAAGTTAAGCTTGCTAAAGCCTAATTGTTGACTAACAAATATGTTTATTTTGTTTTAGTGTTCACTCATATTTTCAATAGATGAGTGTTTAATACAATTCAATAAAATAAAATGAACAACTGAGATATGAAAAAGCCAACCTTTTATTGAACTATTCATATACTAAAATAATACTAAAGACTCTAGTTACTTTTAACTTCAATTATTTTCCAATAAAACTCATTACTAAAACTTTCAATAAAAAATTTCTTTTAAGTTCTTAACTTATTTTTTACGGATGAATGAATGTATAATATCATAAAAATGAACTTACAAATAATGTCTCTATATAAGCTTACAAGAATTTATAGACCAAGTATGCTAAACTAACCATTTTCTCTACTAACCCACTAAATTTGTAAAGAGTTGGCTTTTCTTCGACTAACTTCACTAAATTAATAGAAAATTGCCTCCTTTAAACCACTACCTCCATTAATAAATGGTAAATAAAAATTATTATATCATCATATAAAACTAGTAAATATATTATCAATCAACAATATTACATCTTTTATGATTAATTGCAAAATTTTTATCCAACTTCTTAATTTTTTTCCTTTATTCTCCAACATTTTTCTCTAATGATTTTCAAATAACTACCTCTAATATTCACTATACCCATTATTTATTTTCGATAGTTTACTGAAAGATATTTTTATTTATGGACTTGTCATATCTGTACCCTAAACATAATAATTGTTTTCTAATGCTTGGATTTCGGGAATGTTTTTAACATTAGTAGTAAGATAGTCATTTTTTCATTTCTTGAATGTTGAGCACTTAAACCTATCAAACTTAAAGCATGCATGTTTAGGAAAATTAATTCCCTATCAAAACAGAACAATAAATACATAAGAGGAATTTCATCAAACACCTTATAAGTTTTAGAAATTAAACCCTTACAAACAACAAATAATATGTATTCTCCCGTCCTTCACACATATAAAGACATCCCATATAAATTAACACTCAATTTATACGAAAACAACTCAAACTATCATCCACCATTCACATACCATTTAATGACAACATTCAAAGTAGAAATAATACCCAAAACAGAACACTTTTCAAATGCAAATCGTTACAGATATTTCATCAAACATCTTACAGATATGAAAAATTCATCCCAACATTCAAATGCAAATCCAGTGTTTTCCCTTCCATCACTAACATTAAGACATTCCATGGTAAATCCA
Organism: Erythroxylum panamense; assembly: GCA_027123425.1. Lineage (NCBI taxonomy): Eukaryota > Viridiplantae > Streptophyta > Magnoliopsida > Malpighiales > Erythroxylaceae > Erythroxylum > Erythroxylum panamense. Next base: position 29,182,111 of record JAOTIZ010000002.1, on the reverse strand, counting down.
TTCATAGACAACCTAAAATATGTAATGAATGCATATATAATAGCCATTACAAAACATGTGAAAGGAAGCACAAAATAATCCAAATAAAAAAGGACCCAAGACGTACCTCAATGGACAATCACCACGATGACGATGGGAGAAAACAGAAGCACGCAAAGCCTAAAAGATAGAAGGTCATCCAGTCAGAAAAAAATGAAGAGATGAGTGCATGAGAGAGTGGGAAAAATGGGGGCGGGAGGTCAGGTCTGTCTTACTTACACAAAGTCTCATATGACGTCGTTTATTGTTAAACAAACAACGTTGTTTTTAAAAAACAAAACATTTGGTGATGTTATAGAAAAACATCGCCAAATGTATAGAGAAGAGGGGTTTGGGTACGATTATAACGTTACGAAAACGATATCATCTGTCATTGCCTCTAAAATTTTTTAAGTTTGTATCATTTAGCGATGATTTTTGAAATTTGTCACCAAATGTTTAACAATAGGCGACGATTTGGCATAACCGTCGTCAATAATTAAAACTTTTTAATTTTTACAGTTTTGGTACTTTTTGAAATTTAACATTTTATAAAATTGTAAACAATTTATACATAATAAATAGAGTTTGTTAGACCACATCAAATTTTCATATCATGTATATTAAAAATTTACAACAAAACGTACAAACAAATATAATATGCGTTCGTATATAAAATGTTGTTTTGATTTATAAATATCTTAAATTACATTGTTCTTAAATGAATTTAGTTTTATACTTACAATCATTGTTAATAAAATTAAAGTGGTAATTGTATAATTCGCTTCCAATTTAGAAATTGTCGCCAATACTAAACTTTTCGATAGACTTTTAAATTTTGCTAAATATTTAAATATAGCATAAACATAAATTACTATAGAAATTATATAATAATAAATACAGATTTATGATACCATATTAAATTATGAAATCATATATCTTAAAAAATTAATAAAAATAGAAATGATATATTTTCACTAAATTTATTTGAAAACTTATACAATCATTGTATTATTGTATATAAATATTAATGATTAAGAAAAGTAGTTAGCTTAAATTTATGATATTTTGATCTTATTAACATTAAAATTGTGATTCGTCAACAATATAATGAAAAGGTAGCCAAAAGTAATTAAATTGTTATTATTATTATTATCATCTTCATATATGGTAAGTAATATAATGTTATATGAATGTATAGATAATAATTATGACTAGTTTAATGATTTATGAATTATTACATAATTTAAAAATTTTCTCATATAAAGAGGTGAAGAAATAGATTTATTATCCCCCTCCAATCGATTCAAGAACGAGAGAAAGAACTAATGCCCTGCTCTAGTATCACGATTGAAATACTTATAGGTATTTTCCGTAGAAATAGCATTTTTGCTTATTTTGACGATCTCCAGTACCGAAAAAACTCTTTAGGAATTACTAAATATGGGGACGTTTAGTTTTTTATTATCTATTATCTATCCTTACATAACTTGCTTTAACTTCTAAAATGCATATTTTGTCAGGAAATTCAATTTCCATAACAACATTAGTCCACTCATTCTGCATAAAATCTTTTTTGATGATTGTGGCTTTGTCAACTGTATTATTAGTTTAGATTCTTCGCATACAAAACATTAAATCTCTTTTTGAAAAATTTAAATAAATTAAGCGTCGAAGGTAAAGAAATCTTACACAAACCATGAAAATTTTACTTTTAAAAGTTAGATTGAATTTTCATTTTAGCTTTCGAGGTCTAAGTTTTCGTGGGGTTTAGTATTGATTACCCTTTTTCTATCTGCTATAAATTTCATATTTAGAATTGAGTTTAAGAACAACCCACCATAATAACAATCTAATAAAAATCCTACTGAAGTGTGATGTTTAAAAACACCCAGTAATAAGCGGGATCAATTCTTCTATCCCATTTATTCAGGACCTATTCTATTCCATTTATTCACAACCATAGATTTTAGTGAGACCTAGCCAAATCAATGGTTGTAGATGAAAGAGACAGGATAGGTTCTAAGTAAATGGGATAGAGGATTTGGAGCCGTAATAAGCAATCCTACCCCTAGAAGTTGTTTCCAAATAATCTACAAGAAAAAAATAAATAATAATAATAATATAGCTAAATAAAAAAGTTTAGATTAAGTACCACATTTAAAAATATAGTTAAATATAAAAAATTTTATGAAAATGGCCCGTTCTTTTTTACAGTAGATAATTTTCTGTTCAATTTTATAGTGTCTTATTCTGTCTCATAAATCTCAATCATTTATTTATATAAGACTCACATTTATTTATACAAGACCTACGTAAAATTTATATAAATAAATAGTTAAAATTTATTAGACACAATAAAATACCATAAAATTGAACAGAAGATATGAACTCTTTTCACGACGGATCGAAGCCAAAAATTACAATTTTTTACAGCCGGATGGAGGTGACGACACTGCAACAGAAGAGTTAATGATGACAAATTAATGAGTTTAGGAAGGTTTGACGTTTTAAGTCAGGATGAGAGCTGGGTCCATCGAATTTCATACCAAACTTTGAGTGCCTTTATAAATTGGGCCAACCTGTAACCGATATAACACATGGTATGAAGAGGTTCAACAATTCGGCCGTCTATAACCCATCTATTTGTCAAAGTTTCTTCTTCATTTCATTTGGTGAAATTGACATTTTTCTTCCAATAAAATAATTCCAATACAAACATAAGTTTTCCTAGGCAAAGTTTCCAAGGCAACCTCTTAATGAAGCCCTATACGGAATCATAATGTCATATCACAATCCAAAAATATCAGTAACGAACAAAAGTTTATGCAAACGTTTTACATATTACAAAAATGCGTCAATATAAGGAAAATTGCTAAAAGTATGTTTATACATATCAAGGCGGTCTAAACACCCCATTTTAATCTGGCTACTGTTTTTCTATTCAACAATATTAAAAAGGGAGATTAGTTGAAGCAATAATTCCACCATTATAGCCATTCATCAGTAGCTTACCTATCTTTAATCTCCACTCCGAGCGGTCTTTTTCACTCTTCCTATCATGGACAACTCTATCGCAGTAGTTGAGCATAGTTGCTATGCCACTATTGGGTATCCAACCATACCGCGTTAATACCTGTGCTTCCCCTTCGCTCAAGTCTTGTCCAATCTTCGACCATATGCACAACCAAATATATGAGAAGCAAAAAGTAAAAATTAAATAAATGAGGGCTTGATGAAAGAAACAAGCCAGAAGATTAATGTAATCAGACATAGTAATCCATCAATGAAAATGGCATCTCCCTTCCCCAATTATACAGGGTTGATCTCTTGAGTTCGACATTGTAAATGCATCTCGTCCTTGATCTTCATGAAAAGAGCCACTCAATATTTTGTATCTTTTTCAACCAAAATAGAAAGAGAAAAAACCAGTCTAACAGAGTGTACCATGTACAGATAGAAGTAAATCAGGAAGAAGAAAGCAGAGAACATAAGATTGTTAATTAACCTTTCAGAAAAAAGATACAACCATGTGATTAAACAGGGGAAGTACAAGCTTCATTAATTGCTCAAACAGTCCACGAACACTACTTTTCAGTGTAAACCGCCATAACAGCAGCTTAGAAGAGGAAAATAAAACCGTCCAATAATTTCTTGAGTCTGTCTTAGTGACCATTTCACCATCTGCTAGAACTGAGATTCTATTGGAATTCATGTTTTATAGGCCATTAAGAATTTTCCATTCATTATTTAATTAGATAAGGTTACAAATTGCAAATCCTCTTTCCCATATTTTCACAGCTTCAAAACATAGATGAAGCAGTAGACAAAAAAAAACTAGAAATATCAAACACATCAAAATATCTGCACAAAAGAAGGCAAGTTTCATTTGAGATTCCAACATTTACCAATGTCTAAAATTAGCTCAGCAAGGTTTACTGAACAGATACTCATAATACAATAAACGGTATTTTCATCTTCAAAAGATTAAATTATGATGAATGAAAGAACAAGAATCTGAAATGTAATATACACCAAGAATCAAGCCCAAAATACATGACAAGAAAACATTTTTTAAATCGCTGAATTCCTATCTTCAATTGACCTGGTAAAGTTGGAAATGTTTGAACCAATTTAATACCTTAATGACATACTCAAAGAATAGTTAAGTTAAAGAATAAACTCATGATAGTCAAAGTTCGATATCATATGTACATGTCAAACTTGAAAAACAAGATTATTGACTCCTTATCAAGTTAACCTATGAAAGCCAACCCATAAAATTTGTAGATTACTTTTGTTATCTAGAAGATGCATAATCAAGTGCATGACTTAGAGATGAGGATAACATCAATAGACAGAAAGCTTGCTCGTAAAGGAGTTGCAATGATGCAGGAGGAAAAGAGGATACCTTCCACACCAATTTAAAATTGAAGAAGGCGCACAGTGATGCGGGAGCATTTAAGAATAGTAAATGGAGATAATCATGAGACATTGATACTTGGGTTACATGGGCTAAAAGCAAGGGACAATACATTTCATGGGCTGAACGAGAAAGTAGCTGAGTTTAGACCGAATATGGGTTGCATGCTTATTATGGCTGAATTTTAGGAAGTTTTCATTTTTTTCGTATTTTTTTCTGTTATTATGATTTTAGAAAGGATAATAATTAAGAAAAGAGCTATAACGTAGGTTTGCTTGACACCCAAGTATTATTCGTTGTTTCCTAACAAATTAAACAGATTTGTTTTCTTTGTTTACTAGTCAAAATAGGCATATTTGTTTTCTTTGTTTCCTAATCAAATTAGACAAATTTGTTAACTGATTTTTAGTAAGATTTTAGTTTTCTTTCCCTATTCAAGAATAGAGAAGCTCAAGACCTCTATAAATAGGGAGCACTGTAATGAATTAAGCAAACTTTAGTCAATAAAATATAGGTCGAAAGTCTTCTCACAAGCACCTATGTGTGTTTTTTAGTTTCTTGTCCGAGGTTAGGAACGACCCTTGGGTTAATATATTTGGTGTTGCATCTCTAGAAGAGCTAAACTCAAGTTCTTTTCTATCTTTCTTCTCTTTTATTCAACACGTTAAAATTTATTTTCTTGAGTAAACAAATGCATCAAGTGGTATCAAAGTTGTGGTTTGAAGCTTTCTCAAGCGTCAAATAATTTTGGTCTGTTACTTCTTAAATCTAGTTTGTGATTTGCAATATGGCCAACAATGAAGTATTAAAGAAGCTAATTAAATAAGTCATGGCTGAGCAAGTTGCAAAACTGACAAAAGCTCTTAGGCAGTGCATGGAACTAGCAGAGAGAAGTATTCAAGAGACTAGAGATAATATTGAAGGGATGGTTTGTCGAGTCATTCAGTATAACGGACGAAAGAGTAAAGCCAAGTTTGAAGAGAGGGTAAGGAAGAAATAGGCTCATGGCAAATACTTAAGAAACATATGAGATGGAAGTTCCTTCCTTGAGCATATGAGCAAGATTTCAATACACATCTCACCAAGCTCAAAAAAGAGAACTTGAGAGTGGAAGAGTATATTAGAGAATTTGAGAAGTTGGCCTTACTTTGTGATGTGGAGGGGAAGAAGACACAATGTATAGCATGCTTGATTGGAGGTTTGAAGCCTTGGATCGCAAATCATGTGGAGGTTTCGACTTATAGCACTTTTGAGGAGGCATGCTCCTTGCTCTTAAGTCTTACTAATAGGCCTCTTGCTCTTAACAAGAGAAGAGGCCTATTAGTAAAACGGTTGTTAAAGGCTATACTAACTTCTAAAGCAAACCCGTGACTAATGTAAACAGAACTAGTGCAAAAGAAAAGGTAGATTCGAGTTCACAAAGGGCTAATTTTGGCAAAAAGAAAGAGAACAACAGCAAATAAAAAGTGAATGTCTAGCCTCAACCACACGAAAAGATCAAGCGTTAATGCTTCAAGAGTCGAGCGTTTAGGCATTATCAACACAAGTGGCCTACAAGCAAGTCTTGACGATTCAAGACATGCAAGAGGTTAAGGAAACATGCAAGAGGTTAAGGAAGAAATCTCAAGACAACTCTATGCTGCCCCACAAGAAGGAGACACTGAGGATGAAGTTGTCAAAGATTCGAAAGTGGATGCCAATGAGGAAAGGGAGTTTTTGATGACCTAAAGGCTGAAAGTGTCCCCTTAGATGCATAACAACAAGAGCAACTTTTCCATACACGATGCATAGTTTATGGTAAGCTTTGCAATTTAATTGTGGATAGTGGAAGTTGAACTCGTTGCCTCAACTTATTTAGTTGAGAAACTGAACTTGTCTACTAAGAAGCATCCTAGACCATACACTAGGGAACGATTTAAAGGCAACTAAACAGGTTGTAGCATTTTCGATTGGAAACGAGTACAAGGACAAGGTTCTTTGTGATGTAATTCCAATGGATGAAGGCCATATCCTTCTTGGGCGACCATGGCAATATGATAAGAGGGTAAATCATGATGGATTTAGAAATTCCTATTTGATCGAGAAGGAAGCAAAATGAATCACTTTGTTGCTGTTACCATCTTTTAAAATTTACAATGTAGAAGAAAGCAAACAAAGCAAGGAGCTGCTAGTTGTTAGCAGAACTGAATTTTTAAGGGATTTGAGAGAATATAAGGAGGCTTTTTCACTGGTTTTAAAGGAAGTTAAAAGGATGGAGGCCATACAAATTCATCCAGATTTGCAACAGCTATTGGACAAATTTTCACATGTGCTTTCTGAAGATTAGCCATTGGGTTTGCCTCCTTTTTGAGGGATTGAGCATCAAAATGACTTAGTGTCGGGTGCATCAGTGCCCAATAAGCCTACTTATATAGATTGAATCCCAATGAAGCCAAGGAATTGCAAAGTAGTTATTAGATTGTGGTTACATTTGCGAGAGCATGTCTCCGTGCGTCATTCTAGCATTGTTAGCTCAAGAGAAACACGAGTCGTGGAGAATGTGCATAAAAAATAGGGCTATGAACAATATAACAATAAAGTACAGGTTTCCCTTTCCTAGGCATGATGACATGCTTGACGAGTTACATGGCTATAAGGTGTTTTCTAAGATTGATATCACCAAATTCAAATGCGCCTGGAGATGAATGGAAGACAATTTAAAACCAAGTATGGGTTGTATGAGTGGTTAGTCATGCCTTTTGGACTAACCAATGCACCTAATACTTTCATGGGCCTCATAACAACGTACTAAATCCTTTCCTTGAAAAATTTATTGATGTTTATCTAGATGAGAGTCTCGTGTCCTCTAAAAGTGATATGGAACAATTAGAGTATTTGAGATTGCTATTTGAAACTTTGAGAGAGTATAAGCTGTTTGGGAAGATGGAGAAGCGTACATTCATGACTTCAAGGGTGGTCTTCCTTGCATATGTTGTATCTCATGAGGGAATCTCGGTGGATCAAGCACTATTAGAAGTTGGCCAACTCCAACAACTATTTCTCAAGTGCAAAGTGGTTGGCTTCTTTCTATTAGCGATTCATTAAAAACTTTGGCACAATCCCCTATTAACGAGAGTTTGAAGAAAGGTAGGTTTGAATGTGAAAGTAATTCATGACACACATTTGAGCTGATCAAAGAAAATTTGCGCAATGCTCCGATTTTGGCACTCCTGGACTTCAAAGAATTATTTGACGTTGAATGTGATGTAAGCAATGTGGAAATAGGTGTTGTTCTTCTCCAACAAGGGCATCCCATTCCATATTTCAAGAGAATTAGAGATAATGCTTAGAAGCTAGACTTGTCCAGAGATTATGGAGTTTCGGCTACATTTAACATTGGTGACATTTCTCCCTATCTTGAGGATGACAAACTTAAAGAGTTGAGGAAAACTTCTTTAGAAGAAGCAGAGAATGATGCGGGAGCATTTCAAGAATGGTCTAGTAGATGGAGATAATCACGAAGCATTAATACTTGGATTACATGGGCTAAATGCAAGGGACAACACTTTTCATGGGTTGAATGAGAGAGTAGTTGAGTTTGGACTGAATATGGCTACATGCTTATTATGGCTGAATTTTAGGAAGTTTTCTTTCATTATTTGTTTGTTATTTTCATATTTTTTCTGTTATTATAATTTTGAAAAGAATAATAATTAGGAAAACGAATGCATTACGCAGCTTTATGCTCGAAGTAAGAACTAAACAAGACACAGTACACTTGAACATTTTTTGTAACTACTAATAAAGAAAATAAATTCAAACATAGGTTATATAAAGACTACTAGAAAAATCTCTCTTCTCTACATGGAAATTATATCTAGGATTTACAAAGAACAAGGAATGACATGAAGTGCTAAGAATTAAAATTTAACACTTTCAACTCTTAAATTCATAACTAGAAAATTCTCTCTTCTCTACAATTGAAACATCCAACCCTATAACCACTTGTCACCTTAATCCTAATCCTACCAAAACGAGGACTCTAATTTGAATTACCCTATTGGAAACTAAATACTGTGCTAATATGATTTTACTATCCCTAATAGAATTAAATCCTAAACCAACACAGCAAAGCTGAAATAAAAATTATTTCAATTTGTTTTCTAATAAGAAAAATTAACAATTAAAAAACTAAACTAATTTTCTTCACTCATCATCCATTTATAATAAACTCAATTAAAAGGTAAACCTTGCAGGATTTGTGAAGACTATGGTCTGTTTTCAATTGGCATCAAGCTTGTGTACAGCTATGATGATTTCACGAAACACTCAATTTTGGCCCATGAACACCAATTGTATTGTAAGTCACAGGCATTTGTATTTGAGCTCAAAAACCAAATGCAACAGCTTGGGAAGATAGCCACAATAGTTGTTTTAACCTATGTACCAAGTACTCAAAGGAGACAAGAAATTACCAATAGAGCTTTGTTCTCAATTAGAGAAATCCTGCCACAGTTAGTGAGCTTCATAACAGTCATTAGTCTCTTGATCTGCCAGTTGATGGACAAAGAATCCACCAATTCAAAAAAATAAGTTGCATAGCCATATTCAGGGCGTTCCAACACAATTCTGCATTCAAGTGCAATTATATATCATTCATTTTTCTTGAACACATAAACAAAACAATCAACATAAAGAACGCTTCTGTTGCAAAGATACCTGTTATGGCGTTTAAAAACGAATATAAATGATTGGAGGTCTCGACACCAACCCCATTGAGCAGGCCAGTTACGGAATTGTAAATATCGTGTCTAAAGGAAGAAAACCAATAAAAGAAAAGTGATGAAAAGCTTTCGCTAAAATTAATAATGAGGAAGTTAAAGACAAGATTGAACATCACCATCTAAAAGGCAATATTCAAGTAAACTTGTCACCTGCTCCACGAGTGAGAATAGACATTCCAAGCAATAAGTGGGTTTTGACGCCTTTGTGAACCTTATAGGAGCAAGCTTAAGAAATGAATTTCGCTGAAGAAATAGCTGTCGACAAATGTAGAAACACAGTGAAATCAATGACAAATACTCATGGCTTGCCCATAACATACGAAAGAAATACTCCCAGATTCCAAATCAATAATCATAGACCTTGCGTCTACCAAAGAAAATTTTCTTGTTCTAATATTCAGTGGCCAGTACATGCTCCTCAGTGTAAATGCCTAATATGAAATAATAACCATTTAGGGGGTGTTTGTTTCTGTTTTTATTTTTGGTTTTCTGTTTTTGTTTTCAAATTCGGTAAAAAATCTTGTTTG
>JAOTIZ010000002.1:29138451-29162976 GCA_027123425.1 Erythroxylum panamense | reverse complement strand
TTGCAGTGTCTTGGAATCCGAAAAAGAAGCAACCTATCCACGACAATAAGGTATTTTCGTACATCCTTAGTATTTTCAATTATACGTCATGTTGTTGTATGGTCTTTTCCGCAGTGTATTGTGAATACTCGGACCATATGCGATCCAACAGCAATCAACTGCGATATAGGTCTCTTGTCCACGTGACTTATATTCGTGATGCATTGTTGTGACTGGAGAGGAAGAGGTAGCTTTCAGGTTATTCAATTGCTTGGTTAGGTTATTAATCTTAGCCTGCAATGTTGTCATTGAATTTGCAGCAATAATCATTCCTCTTGGGTCCCAAAAGGTTAACTGCTTTCTACTTTGTTTTGATGTCCAAAGACAACTAATGTATGCCATATCTTCTAACATATCGTGTGTTGCTTCAATAGTTTTCCTCTTGAATAATCTTCCAGTAGGTGCATCTATGGTGCTCCTTGTGAGTGGATTAACTCCAGTGTAGAAGGTTTGTAATATGAATTCGTTGGGTAGATTATGATAAGGACAACTCCTTTGCAACTCCTTATACCACTCTCACGCTTCATATAAAGACTCTCCATCATTTTGCTGGAAATTGATAATTTCCTTTATTAGTCTTATTTTCTTGTTTAGAGGGAAATACTTATCTAAAAAACTCACACCAACTGCTCCCAAGTTGTGATGTTGGATGGGTGGAGAGAATTTAACTATACCTTAGCTCTATCCTTAAGTGTAAAGGGAAAGAACCTCATCCTAACAGCACCCTCCGATGTCCCAATATATCAGAAGGTGTCGCAAATTTATAAGAAATTAGCTAAATGAGCATTGGGATTCTCATTGGCTAACCCGTAGAATTGCACGTTGGTTCGCAACATGTTTAGCAGTGATGATTTGATCTTGAACATATTCTCTTGCACCAATGGTCGCGTAATCCCTTAGTTAGCCGTATTGAACCCTGATCTCATGAAATCCATAAGGGTCCACTACTGACATCTTTGGTTCACTTCGTGGTCCAAATCTTGCTAAAATTCCTCTGTCATTGTTGCTTTAACGATTTCCTTTTCTTCTTCACACCGAGCTTTCCTAATGGATTGTTCCAGTCGAGTGATGTCTAAATCTAAGGTTTCAGCAGCATGACTCGATTTCCTCGTGAATTTTATGCTCATGCAAGAGCACAATTTTAGAAATAGAAAGACAGAATAAAACAGAAATCAAAAACTAACTAAAGCTCCTTAAACTACATAATTAAATTGATCGCCTTCTCGGCAATGACGCTAAAAACTTGATCAGGTTTTTTTCGATGTATGAAAGTTTTAATTAACTAACCTCAATAATCTGCAAGGGCAAGGTTCGTTCATGTAGTAACTAAGGCATAGATCCCATGAGCAGAGATAATCTAATCCTAAAATCTAAGGCTAGAACAATTCGCAAAATTCAAAATGTAATGGAACTAAAATGAGAATTCAATTCAATCAAGCAAATCAATTAAAAAAATCAATCATGAAAATATTAATAATTTAGCAGTTGCAACTCACACTCAAGAATCAACCTAAAAGAATTACCAATTGAGAGAAAGGAAATTTTACCTATGTTTAATGCTATCCTAATCGATTATGAATTACTGGATTATTGGTTCTAGACAGTCCTAGGGTTGATTACTCTCTCTTGAGTTATAACCATTAAGCCTAAATTATAACCCTAATCATAATATGGAAGTTGCAATTTCTCAATTAACAACCTATCCAAAACCCTAATTAGATCTGAAGTTGTCTAATAAACTATCGGAAACCTATGCAAGATCTCTTTTCGTACAATTTACCAATTTGATTTAATTCATGTTCTATTAAATCACCTAACTCTCATTAGCCCAATTTAATTATTTTTTATTCGATTCACCCTCTCAATTTATTATCGAATTATGCACGTCCATAATTAATTCACAATAAATCCAAATAACATATAAATAATTAGATTTCATTAAATCAAAGATAAAACCCCGAAGGTGGGTTTAGAACATCATCAACATCCAAAAATCCTATAATCAACTGTTATTCTAATTCTATACAATAATAAAATTAAAAATAGCAGGAAATACGAATTGAACAGACAATGGGAAGCAACAACATCGAGAAACTTCTGATCTAGGAAGTACGTCGAGTCGGCTTCTTCTCCTCTTCACTCTTCCTTCGTCTCTTTCTCTATGTCTTGACAATTTTCTCTAGGGTTGCTCTAAAAGTGGTTGATATAAAAGCTCCCCTTGCCTCTTTGCCTTATTCTTTAAATACCTTTTGTATTTTGAGCAGTCCTAGGATTTTTCTGGGATCCAAAAGGTCTGAAAATCCCTAGAAACATGATGTTTTTTAGTGTCTACGTATCTGCTTGACACAGGACAAGATTATGTCCCTATAGGCCATGATCGTGAGCCATATCTGAGCCTTCTGTCAAGATCGTGGCAAGCAGGCCACAATCATGGGCCATGTCCTAAGCTTCTGTCATAATTGTGGCATATGGGCTATGATCGTGGCCAATTGCAGTGTTTCTGTCACGATCGTGGCATGATTGTGGGCTGTTGTTTTAGCCTGCTTGTCTTCGAAACTTCTCTGTTCTTCGAAGTTGACCCTGAAATATTAACAAACACATTAAGATACCTAAAAATCATAATAAGTAAGCTTAAAGACTTGTACTAACCCATAAAACACTTAAAACATAAATAATTAACAAACTAGCACAATTTTAACCTAAACACATTCTAATTGATTGAATTAACAATTAAATACATATCAAAACAAGCCCTAAAACATGGTACAATTTACACTTATCAATACCTCATTCCACTTTACTTATCATGAGCATGGTTTTGGGTCATTAGTCCGTAAGAAGTTTTTAATATACCTCTATATGGCCTTGATTAAGCTTTGGGGTAGGTTTAAATGAGAGCTCCAATACACATGGATGTTGTTGAGAGTAGAGATGACTAGTTAAAGTCTTCTAGCATAAGAGAGACTTTTGTTATTCCAATACCCAAGTCTTCTATGGACAACATCAAGGAGAGGTTTGCAATCCTTGTTTATTAGTCTAGTTGTTGTGATTGGCACTCTAAGGTATTTGAAAGGGGACTTTCAAGTTTTAAAGTAGCAAAAGAAGCCAAAGCTTTAGCCTAGTTATAATTATTACATGATATAAATATGGAACCTTTATCTAGGTTAATTCCTAGTCTAGATAATGCACTAAGCTGTTGCATTGATTAACACCTTATAAATCCTTTTTTCGTATACAATAAAACGATCATCTACAAAGGAAAGATGAGATATCATTAATCAATCTCGAGAGAACCTATATATAAATGGTGAATAGGTAGGGGATAAAGAATTCACTCCAATAAAGGAATGTGTAGTTTTCTCATTACCAAAGAAACTAAATATGGTGGTTAGAATACACACCTTAATCCAATGACTAGTAAGGGAGAGATACTTTTTTTAATTTTTGAAGTTGATTATTTCAAATTTTATTATGAATATATAATGATGGCACTCAAGTACATGCATGTAATATTATATTAACTATTTAATTTATTAAAATTTTAAATACATTTAACTTATGTTTATTATATTAAATTATTATAAATTTTGTTTTAGCACCAATTTTAATTTATTATTATGTATTTTTAATAATAAAGAATGAAGTTATTCATCAACAATGAAAATTCTAAATTAATATAATTTGACCATAAATATATTTGTTTTGGAAAAAAATATTATAATCTATTTTATAAATGTATTTATAAAAAATGATGGAGAACAAAATTTTTTACATTTGTTTATTAACTAATGATACGTGTTAATTAAATTAATTTGTTTTTCTAAAAAAAAGTGTATCGACTTTTTACAAACATTCATAAAAGAAAGGAAATTCCGGGTTATAATATACGGAAGATAGATTAGTGCATTCTAACTGACGAGAGAGGTCAGTGAAAGACTCGTAGAGAATGGCAATGGCTGGAGAGAAGAAGCAGAATAAACCCTCTAGACTTTCCCTGGAACAATTCGTCTCTATCATGTCCCCTTTAATTGATTTGGAAAAGGTCTTCTTCTATCTCCCTCTCAAGAGTTTTATCTATGCATTTATTTATTTTCTCTTCATTATTTAGCTTTTCAGCAACAATTTATATCATTTGTATTTTTTTTGCTTTTACGACTCCAAAGCATCTGGTTTGAGTTATTAGGATTTTTTGTTTGGAAATTTTGGTTGATGTTTTAGGAAGCTGAAATATCGACATCCATCAGCTCGGGTGCGTCTAGAAACTTGGATGTTGCACAGAAGAGAGGCTCTACCATCCTTAACTTGAAGTGTGTTGATGCTCAGGTTTACATTTTGATTTTCTCTTTTATGATCTTTTTTCTCTTCAATTTCCCTTTCGAAATTTAAACTCCATTCACTTTTTTATTGGGTTTCTGGGAAAATGAGGTGAAACTGCAAAAAAAAAAAAAAAAAACCATTGCATTGTTTTTGAAATTGAAACGTGGATCGAAATATTTAAGGATAGCGAAGGGGAAATTAAACCGAAGGTAAAAAAAAAGGAAAAACCAATGAAACGACAGTTGACTTGCTCAACTGTATTAGTTATCTTAATAACATGATTTGTTGTTTTCCATAAATTTGGCTCATTTTTTATTTTATTTTATAGCAGTTGAATGTTCTTTTCAGTTTTTATTTTCTTAAATATTTCTTCATTTGATCTTTTATTTATTGCTGTTTGTTGTGGCAATAGACAGGTTTAATGGGAAAAACTCTTCTTGACTTCCAATCTAATAAAGGAGATGTCCTTCCTGCTCACAAGGTGAGGAGGGGACTTCATTTGACCATGGCAAATTATGATTTATATTTCTGATTTTTACCTATTTTTCTATTCGTATGCATATGTGATAACACTAAAAATTTGTCTTTTTATCGTTATTATAAATCTGTAAAATTAGAAAAGACAATCAAAACCATGTTGAGTTATATTGGGATGTGCTTCGACACTCTTGAGTCATACCTCATATAGAACATAAAATTAGGGTTCTATAGATATTTTTTGAAACTTTTTTTGAGCAGACTATTTTAATCATATTATGGTCAAATAAAATTTGATAAAACAACGATCTTATCTGTATATAAATTATAAGGGCTTTTAAATCAGCTATATGATTTTACATCCTATGTATCATTGGCCCTTGCTCTCTTTTATGAATTAGGTTCATGATTAGGAATCTTCTTTCTAGAAATAGTAAAAATAATATAAAAATAGTTAGAGGGTGGGAATGACCACTTGATTTGTTTTAAGCATTATAACTTTAAAAAAATATCGGGAGCTAAAGAAGTGACTTTGAAGCTAATACATAGAGCTATGTAAACACCTCCCAAAGAGCTCAAGGATCGTTTTGGACCTATAAGTTTATCTTGGAACTAGTGAATTTAAGTGCTTTACTTGGATTTGAGGCATTTCATTAAACAAGGGAGTTGAAGGAATTAACCTAACTTTGAAGCATGCGTGCCTACAAGATTTTTGATAGATGAAATATTGCTCTAAATTAAAGTCTTGTATGTTGGTCTAAATCGAAATTCTTATATGTTGGTATAAATCTAAAGTCTTGTATGTTGATCTAAATATGGAGTCATTATGCTATCCTAGAGAAAAAAGTCTATTGTTGACACTTGAAATCTATCAATCTCTTTCTTTGAAATGCTTTAGAGAATTGTGTTAAATAAATTTATAAAAAATAAATATGACTGAGAAACGAATGTATAAAGTGAGTAAAATAAATGCAACAATAGATGGCTATCGAACACTAAAAATTTGAAAATTCTAGAACTATTGCTCATGGAAAAGCTTGTTCAATCACCATTTTTGATGTTTTAATGAGTACCTTTTTTTTTCATATTAAGTAAGATCATTTTAAACCTTAATGTTTACACTTTCCAAATTATTGAAAAACCTTAAAATTACAAAAACCATGTTTATCCAACATCAAATTGATGGAACCACAAATTTTCATCAAGATTCTATGAATCTATATTGACATGAACTTATTTTGGGTGGGGGAGATCCACCATGATTACCATGGCATGCCAACTAGCCTCTGTACTCTCTTCAACCCCCAAATTGGGCAATTAAGCATCAGATCCCTAATTTTCCAATTTCTCTCCTTTTTCTCTCTACTATAAAGGGTGTATGAAAGAAGAAAGGGAAATCCTCTTGCAATAGACTAGCTCAATAACCAACCTATAAGAAACTACTTTCTTAAATTGGTATGGACAAGATTGTTGTAAGAGGTAGGGTGTGGAATATGATGTTTCAAACTCATACGTGGTTTAAGCTTCTCTTTTGATTTGTTAGATTACGCTGAGCTACATGAAGAAGGCGCAATGTCAACTTAATTCCATTGAAAATTAGTACCTTGAGGGTTACAATCACAGTTCAACAAACTGAAGAACTATCCAAAGGAGTCACACCTAAAGAGATCAAATCCACTCTATTTGTACTCAACCCTGACAAAGCCCATGTCTTGATAGTTTTAATGCAAGATTCTTTCAATCCTCCTAGAGCACCAGGGACCCCTTATTCATTAAAACAGTTCAGGATGTCTTTGACAACAACTACATGTCTTATGAGCTAAACAAAACATACATTGATTTGATTCCCAAAGTCTCAAATCCATAATACTTGAAGGAATATTGACCAATATTGTGTTGCAATGTCATCTATAAGGTGATATAAAAGGTTTAGCTAACAGACTTAAGGAAACTTTACAATATTTTATCAATCCAGGCCAGGGAGCTTATGTCAAAGGCAGGAACATTGGTGATAACATTTGCATAGCTCAATAACTCTTCAGGGGTTACTCCAACAATAAACACATCAAGAGTTGTGCATTGAAAATAGATTTCACCAAAGCATTTGATATATTAAGCTGGGAATTCATACCGGATTCACTTCAAACTCTTGGATACTCTCAAAGGTTTATTGAATGGATCACTCAATGCCTCACAACGATCTCTTATATAGTGAATAGTGATAGTTAATGGTGAACCCTCTAATTTGTTCAAGGCAGGAAGGGGATTAGGACAAGGGGACCCCCTATCTCCATTCATATTCACTTTTGCAATGGAGATACTGAAAAGAGTTTCCAATATGAACAACAATAGGAATCCAATTTTTAAGTTCCACTATAGATGTAAGGAACTAAGAATCTCATAACTTGCCTTTATTAATGACTTGTTAATGTCGTGTGGAGCAAATAAAAAGTCAATTGACATTTCGAAAAATTCCTTAAACTCCTTCAAAAAGATCTCACGACTGGAGTACAACTATAACAAAAGATCAATGTACCTCTCCTGCAATACAAGATCTTAGATTTTTGGAATTGAAAGATTGAAACTAGAAGCACTCCCTTTTAAGTATCTAGGAGTTCTCATATCCTCCTTGAAAAACACCTCCAAGGACTACAAGCCTATAATCAATTCAATGGAAAGAAGGATCAATGCATGGAGTAACAAATGGCTCTCTTACAAAGGAAGAATCCAACTATCAATTAGTGTGCTAAATAGCTTAAGTACATACTGTTTCTCACATATGGTGCTACCTCACATACTATTTCTCACATATGGTGCTACCTCGAGGAGTGCTGAAAAGAATAAATAAGATCATAAAATACTTCATATGGAAGGGCTCAATAAACTCCTCTATGGTCCCTAATGTAAAGTGGAGCACATTGTGTCTTCCCAAGAATGAAGGGGGCATAGGTCTAATTTCAACCAGAATAAGATTTAAAGCATTACTGGCTAAGGGACTTTGGCTCATTTGCATAGCTAAAGACAACTCGTGGGTGAAATGGATTAATGAATTTTACATAAGGAATGAAAGCATTTGAACCGTCAAGGTGAAAACCAACATGTCTTACACAATGTAAGGAATCCTAACAGCTAGAAGCTTCATGTAGGACCATGTGAAGCTCAACATAGAAGATGGTTTGGGAACACGCTTCTAGTATGACAATTTGCTCTCAATTGGTCCATTATACCAATTGCATAACGTTAACCCATAACAATCCAGCATTCCCCCCTTAACTAAAGTAGTTTAAATGATAATCAATGGGAAATGGCATTGGCCAATCCATAGCTCTCGAGGCTCAATTGCAATTATGCAATTGTTTAATGAGTGTACACTTCAAACAAGCATGAATGATCAGATAATATGGTCAAAGGACTCCACCAGATGATTCACCACCTCTTCTTGTAGGAGACTTCTATAGCATTCTAGTCATGATTTACTTGGATGAAGCTAATTTGGGATTCAACAGTTCCACCATCAATTTATTCCTCCTGTGGCTAGTAGTACTCCAAAAACTTAACACCAGAGACAAGATCAAGTTTGATGTAGAAGCTAAAATGTGTGTTGTGCAGACTATCACAAGAAAGTCATAACCATCTGTTTTTTGAATGCTCTTATTCTAAAGGGATATGGCTAACTCACTTGGATATGTTTAATATTCCTTCGACATCAACAGACTAGCCAGACATCATCATGGTTCAATGCACTGAAACTAAGCTCCAGTTGGGACAAGAAGGTGTTCATTCTAGGATAGGAACAATCATTCAACTAACATGGAGGATCAAGAACAATTTGATATTTAAACAGAAGTCTCAGAGGTCAATAGAAGAAGCTAAAGACAAATTTCTCCACAAGATGAGATTAATGGTACTGGTAATAGCAAATGTCATGAGGGACTAACTTCTTTCATTATTAAACTAAAACTCTTCTAGTTGAATTAGTGATTAGTATTTTGCTATTGGCTATCTAGGTCACTTCCATTGATATGTTTGCACAATGTACATTGTACTACATAGTTTTTATTTAATGAATCAATTGCTTTTTTTTTTAAAAAAAGTGCCAGGTGCATTTGAGAGTCCAAATGGCATCACCAACCATTCATAAAGTCCCTCTTTAGTCTTGAAACTTGTTTTCCATTCATTTCTAGGTCTGATTCTCATTTGATGGTACCCACTTCGTAAATCTATCTTGGTAAAGGTAGTGGCTAAGGCAAAGGATTGGAAACCTAAACGTTATTTTGATCTTGTTTATCGTTGACAATCAATGTACATCACCAAATTGTATATTTTTTAAGAGTTAATAATGCTAGAAATGCACACGTAATAATACTTTCTCGAATAAATCCTTTTTTAACAACTCCTCTACTTTTCTCTTCAACTCTTCATTCTCTATGGGATTTAAGTGATAGGTTGGAAGATTCGATAGAGTAGATCTAGGTACTAAGTCAATAGCATGTTGAATATCTCGTAAAGGAGGTTATTCATCTAGTAAATCATCTGGTGTAATGTCTGAAAAATTAGCTAGTAGTTCACCCACTTCTTTTGTTAAGATAATGGGTGCTTCTAGGGCTATTTTGTTACTTCCCTCATTACCGTTGCAGACACAAACTCCTTCTCTTTGCTAAAGCTTCATATTCTTTCTCCATAACTATATTAAGAGGTATTTTCTTGGCATTTAAGGTCATCTTATTACTTCCTTTTTGCTTTTTTACCTTGTCTACCGTCATAGGCCTCAAAAGTTTTTTCCTCACTAAATATAAACTAGTAGATGTTAGCTTTCCTAAAGTGCGTATCTCGACCATAAAGCCATGGTTGACCAACTAAAATGTGAGATACTTTCATAGGAATAATATCACACCAAATAGAGTCATCGTATATTCCTATATTCCTATTTTGAAAGATATCAAGTACTTTCGAGTAATCGATATAGTATTTTTCATCTACTTAAGAAAACTTTATAGTGACATGGAAGTTTCTCCGTAAGTAAATTCAATCACTTCATTGTATTCTCTAATATCACATTCATACTACTTCCTCCATCAATAATAAGTTTACATTCTTTATTTTTGCATTTAACTTGAGAAAAGAAAATAGCAATATGAAGTCATTCTTCTTGATCTTTTGCCTCAGGAGTCTTAAGCATGCATCCTACTATATTAAGATTTATAATACTAGCTAGTTCATAACTAAAGTGTCCTTCCAACTCTTCAACTTCGTGTTTACGCACATACTCATCAAATTCTTTCTCATCTTCTTCTCCCATCATGTGCAAGCTCCTAATAGTGCATTCATAAGCAAAGTGGCCCCTCCCATAGCATCAAAAACATTTCTTGTCGTTACCACCTCCTTTTGTCCTAGTCTTAACTATGACTTTGCCTTAAGGTTTAGCTCCTCGAGAAGTTTTGTAGTTGTTATGTGCAAATTTTGATGCATTAGGTGTTGGCCTAAACTTTGACGTATTAGGCGTTGGCTTAAAATTTTGCACCTCATGCTAAACTCCCTTGCTTGACTTTGAAACTTTTTAGTTACTTGTTGTCCTAGGTATTTTTTTGCTCTTAAAGCGAAGTGATATGCATCTTCAAGGTTGTAAATACTTTGCATTGTCAACTCCCTGCAAATTTTTGCTCTTAAGTCATTTTGGTAGTGAGATATAGGTTGCTGTTCCAATAAGGCAATAACTTGAACATCATCTCTTCCAAGTATTTGTTGGTTAGCTTGTTTTTGAAATCTATCCTCAATCAATCTCAATAAAATTTTAGCATATCCATCCAACTTCATCTTTGCAAATTGGACTTTTTGATCTTTTGATATGTAGCACTCACAAAAGTCTTCCACTGCTGCTGTCCACTCCAATAACAATTGTGGGTCCGTATTTCCTACAAAATCAAGGGCTTCAACACAAACTCTCTTAGTGATATCCTTAAGTGCATTATGTGTTTCAATTCTATCATTGCCTCTAAAGTCTCACATGTACTCTCCAAGTGCTGCCGCTTGGTTTCTTTTCCTTGGATCTCTTAATAGCCGTTGATTTCCTAACCTCACTTGCTGTTGATTAGTTTCAGTCTCTTCATCTTGGATTTCACTTTCTCCACCTTCAACTTCAACTATAGTTAGCTATGTGATGTTGTTTATGGACTAGTTTTTGGAGAACCTTATGATTGAGAGTCGTTAAAGTTCGATCTTTCTATAATTCTCAAAAGTTTTTCATCTCACTCTTGGTCGTTGAGTATTCTTCTATACATTCCTTCAACTACGTGTCACTATTGTGAAGCAAACTCTAATACCAAATTGATGTAAGGCAAATAAAAGAAATATTAATTAGTAGTTAAAGCTAAAATTAGGGCATATGATTGAAATTAGGCTACCTGGATTTTTGCTTGGAATGCAAATATTTTAAAGTTATGGAAAGAATTTAAGGTTTTGACTCTAGAATTTTAGTGAGGTAACCAATTAATGGAGGGTAAGGATTAGGAATCACCCATAGGGTCAAAGAATCACTTTTAGAAGAAAGCATTACACCTTCCAATTGAAAACTCAAGTTTGTATGAAAAATTTAGAATATCTTCTATCGAAGGGTTGAGTAAACACAAATCTATAGAAGTACTTAGAATTCTTATTTTACTAGGAAAGGGGCCTAGCTAAAATATCAAAATTGAATCCTATTCTAGTAAGGATTCTGTATTCATAAATAAATTTTAAGTCCTAAACAAATTGGGACAACATATCTAAATAATTGTTTGTCCCTATCTAATAAGGGAAACTTAGCATAAAGTAACTTTCAGCCAATTTTTGGCCCTTGTTGCTCTTGTTATCACTTCAATTTCCATTCTTTATTCCACCAAAATAAAAGCTTGCAGTTGACTAATTTGTCCTCTTTTATTCCATTTATGAACTCTAAGCTCCTTTGCATCAATTTATCTTTTATGTTTTAGTTTGGCATCCATGATGTGGTTGTTTTGAAACCAAACAAGGCTGATTTAGGATCTCCTGCCCTTGGACAAGGTGTAGTTTATCGGCTAAAGGTAATTTTTCATTTGAAGCGGAGTATTGAATGACTGAAGATCATGAGGGTTTTAGTTTTGAACTATGGAAGTTTAATCATGTGTGCTTCTTGGGTTTCTTGTCCTGCAGGACTCGTCAATCACCATTGCTTTTGATGATGTTCCAGAAGAGGGTTTAAACAGTCCCCTGCGTTTGGAGAAAGTGGCAAATGAGGTACACAATTCAAATTTTCTAGTTGCTTACACGTTCACTCTAGTATGTGCATGCTTTGATGTCCCCAACATATTCAAATGAGCTATAATTCATGGTTGCTTAGTGGTTTGCTTTTACATATATGTGAAACATTACTAGTCAAAATCACATGCTAGAATATTTTACATATTTTAATTTGCGATGAATAGGAAATATGCCAACTAGTTAACAAAAGCTTGCAGATATAAAAAAATTTGGGTTGCTGAATTTTTTTAGGTCTATTGGAGTTGCAATTTCAGGTTTAGAATTTCAGTGTAGGCTGCTGAAATTCAGGTTAGAGTTGCTACAAATTCAAATTGGGATAGTTGAAATTTTCATTTTAAAAAAATGTATAGTTTTCAGAATTACACCTAAAGTTGAGGAATTACCCTTAGAAGAAGCTGTCTTGTAGGAACTAAGAATTTTCAGAGATCATTGCCCTTCTTTCATTTGAAGGTTGAAGAAATATATATAGAACAATTCTTGGAACCCTAATCCTAGAATCAAAGGGATTTCAGCCAAGATTTCCAAGATATAGTCGAGTCTAACTATTCTCTGTTCTTAAATAAACTTGAATCCTAAACAAAATTAGGGCAACATACATAATTGAGTTTTAATTCCTTTATGATAACAGAAACTTAGCATAGGAGAAATTAAGAAATATGACATAATTGTCCTTGTTGGCAGTAGTTATAGAAACAGTAATGTTAACAGTATCACACGAACTCCACTATTTATCCCACCAAATAAAAGTTTGTGGTGGTGTGATATAAACTGATATTAATAAGAAAATTTGTTATATTGTTGATACTTTTACATGTATTCTACTTTGCATATATATTTTACATGTATTCTACTTTGCATATATATAGCTACATAAGGTATTAAAATTAGGAAAATGTAACTAGGATATTATAGCTATAAATCTTTTTTATATTTACAGCCTTGATTAAAGCCTGAATTCTTCTATTTACAACCTAGAACAAATCCGTAGTATTTCAAAGGAACATTTCATCTATAGAACACTCCAAAAAAAACATTTCCACATTTCATCTAGAACATTCCTAAAAAACATTTCCTA
Organism: Erythroxylum panamense; assembly: GCA_027123425.1. Taxonomy (NCBI): domain Eukaryota; kingdom Viridiplantae; phylum Streptophyta; class Magnoliopsida; order Malpighiales; family Erythroxylaceae; genus Erythroxylum; species Erythroxylum panamense. Next base: position 29,149,793 of record JAOTIZ010000002.1, on the reverse strand, counting down.
ATCTAACATGTGATCTGCCCTCTTTTGTTTCTTTTATAAATTTTAAGTTGTTTTGCATTGATGTTGCATTTTGCCTCATGAAAATAGGCTATAACCGTAGCTATTAGGTAAAGACATATAATTAGTTCCATAAGGTGCCCTCATTGACATATCCCAAATCCTCACTTGTATTTTCAGTTAATGTGTTACAAAATGTAGTAGTAAACTCGAAAGAAGAGAGGATACCTATGTTATTAGTCATATGATTAGTAGCACTTGAGTTAATAACCCCCCTATGAGATGAGGTGGAGAGACAGGCAGCAGGATTACTTGTATTAGCCAAAGCTGATGTCGCAGAGGATGGCTGCTGTGAATCCTAAGTGACTGAAATTTGCTGATGAACATTGGTTAAACGAGCATACGCATCCGCTAAAATTGTGATAGAAGGTGAGGATGACTGAGGAAGTGGTAGGATGCCATCTTGAGTGGCCACATTTACAAATTTTTAGTTATTATTTTGACTTGAGAGCGTGGGAGGCTTACCATGCAATTGTGTGCGTGCCATGTCATATTCGGAACCCAACCCTGCTAAGAAACACTGTACTAGAATCTGCTCCTATTGTTCTTGCATTTGCTTTATGTCAGCAACAATAGGAAACATAGCTCGCTTTTCTTCAAAGGCTTGTTTCACTTCAGTATAATACTGAAATAGGGAGCGACCTTTTTTGTTCCACTCGATAAATCTTTAACAATAAGTCATGAGCACGAGACATATTTTGTTTGCAAGCATGCAGAAATTCTAGATATTCACATAATGTTTTTGCACTACCACAATGATTCACAACATCATCAACAGTTGGGTCTAGAGTATTCTGGATTTGATTAAATAATTTCTAATCCTCCATTAACCATTTCTTTCGAGCATTATCATCAGTGTTAGGAGGCAGATTGCTAGTTAAATGATCTCCAAATCTACACTAGTCACAAATCTATGAATAATCCTTTTCCATTGTGCACAATTTTTTCTTCCAGTCAATTTTCTATTAGTAATTTTGGATGAACCCAACATGATTTCAGTAACAGTCTTCTTATCACCACCCATATCACTACCCTTAGCTATTTAAATCAGTCCCCAATGACAATATCAATCAAATTTGACTAACTGATGAACAGTAGATAAAAAATAAAGGACAAAAATAAGAAGCTAACCTCAATGCAGAAAACTAAAATTCATAAACAATCACGCCAGGGAAGAGAGCGGCGAAGGATTGTCAACTCACACCAACACGAATCAGCGGTACTCGCAAGAAACTGACCGGATTTGGAAGATGATGGCTCACGTGCCTTCCTGGGAATGTGGCGACTCGTGGGAAGGACGTTTGGGAATGTGGAGGCACGTTTGAGTCATGCGCTGAAAATCTGAAGACTGGATTTGAAAGGATGACTGATCGGCACTCATAGAACCTTGTGAGGGAGGAGGTGAGACAAAAAGAATTCTCCCAAAATGTGTCACCCACAAACAAAGCACTGCCTCACTATAGGGCAGAAAACGAAAAAAAATTCAAGAAAGAAACCTAGAAGCTCAACTAGGCTCTGATGCTATGAGAAAACAAAGAAAATGAGAAGAATAATTTATATCTCTTTCTATTAGAAATTTAGAATGATATAGGTATTTATCCAAGAACACATAAGCTAAACTAGGAAAGTAATTCCTATGATTATGCTATGGTCCATATGAATATGATATTTACATTAGCTGTGCAATGTTTGATAGCTATATTTTGTAACATTATGCTTTTCAAAGGTTGCATCAATAGTTTTTGAAATCTTCTGTAGGTGACATATCGCAGGATGAAAGATGCCTTGATTCAACTGAGCAAGGGTGTACAACAGGGCCCTGCTGTTGATCTAGTTCCTGTATTATTTGGGGATAGACTGCCAATAATTTCGAAGAAGGAAATTACATTTTCTCCCATTAATGCCAACCTTGATCATTCTCAGGTGTGTCTACTTGTGCGTGTGAACTAAGTTATATTGCTTGCCTTGTCGTTTGGACAACTCATAACTTGCAGCCATGTTTAGGAAATTAAGTTTAATTATTCAGATTTTTTTTGTGCTAGAACATTATGGTTCCCTTAAATTAATCATTAACTAAAATGTTCCATGTGTACTTCATTTTGCATTACTGTTTCGTTGTTCAAATATATCAGTATACTACTTCTCTTGTCGTTTATTTGATTATATTCCTTGGTGGATTTTTTAAGAAATAACTTTTGTTGTCAAACATGCCAAGGATATGTGCTTGAATTTTTTTGTGACCAAATACTTAACGTTATACAAGATAAAATTTTCCTTAATGTCATTGGCTTTGAATAGGAATGTCTCATCTTTAGTGTTTGAATGAGAGTCTGGTTTCACCATCATTTAGGTATAAATGATCTAAAGAGTTATTATTTTAATTTATTCTTCCCTCAATTATCTGATGTACCTTTATTTTTGTTCAAGAAAAATGCAATTTCAAAAGCTTTGTCATCAAGGAATTTATTTTTATTGCATGGTCCTCCTGGAACTGGGAAAACAACAACTGTGGTAGAAATCATCTTACAAGAAGTAAAACGTGGATCCAAAATTCTTGCATGTGCTGCATCGAATATTGCTGTGGACAATATTGTTGAACGACTTGCTCTGCACAGGTATGGTGATATTAATAATATTGGAACTAAAATCTTCAATGGACTTGTATATAATTTAAGAACTTTGGTATAATTGCAATCAAAATGTTCTATTTTGGTACTACTGGTCTTATTTACAAGATAACAAATTTACTACTTTACGAACCAAGATGTTTTCTTAAGGAGTACTTTCTTTTTCCATTCATTGTTATTCCTCTCATTGGGTATTGTTGTTGTGGTTGTTGTAGCATTATTTTATATTCGTGACAATTGAAACGATCTTGAGTCAATATTTTGGCACCTATTCACCAACTTTTTTTAATGATATGGTAGTGAATTTGAAAGTGGCACATCCAACCCAAACTTTAACCAAATGTCCATACCTACCCATTCTACCAAAATTTCTAAAAATAACCTGATGCCGATTATTAGCCTTAAGAATGGCCAGAATTTCAGTTTATGGTCTCAATTAGTAATGATTTTCGTGCTCGGAAAAGGAAAAAAAGACTATCTTACTGTTTTTGCTGTCCAACTAGAGGAAAACGACCCTGCCTACCAAATCTGGACGATGGAAAATAATCTAGTGATGTTTTGGCCGCTAAACTCCATAACCAGTGAGATGCGTGAAAATTTCATGTATTACAAATTGATGAAAGAAATCTAGGAAGCAACCCATGACATGTATTCGAATAAAGACAATACTTCTGATATAAGAATATTTTGTTTTTAGTTCTTGAATACATCTTTTATTGATTTTTTGCACCCTTGTCTATACAAATAAAGTACTAATCATAAAATGGAAACTATCCTAATCAGATCCCTCTGCATAATAAAAGAATGACAACCAGTGTAACTAATAAAAAAAGTTTGACTTCTAAATATTTACACCTGAGATAATAAGAACCCCTAGACTCCTCAAGCTTAGGATTAGATGTTTCTCATTCCAAGCTTGCGAAGAAGATCTTCATGTCTTGACCTGAATAGACTCTTTGTCAAGATGTCTGCTACTTGCTCATGAGTAGAAATGTAGCATAGATCAATCCCTCCTTCCCTCTATGTCTTTATAAAATTTCAATTGATTTTTGACATGTTTTCGGTGATCATGTTGGATTAGATTATTCACTATACTAATCCGATTTGCTATCATTACATAATTTCAGATAACTTGCTGTGAGTTGTAGGTCTTGCATCAATCCTCTTACCAAATTGCTTCACAAATTCCTTGTGCAATAGCCCTAAATTTTGCCCTACACTGCTTTTTGTTGCAAATGTTTGCTTTTACTCCTCCATGTGACTAAATTGCCCCATAACTTAGTACAATACACAGAGGTTGACTTGGAATCTTCACTTCCAACCTAGTCAGCATCAACATACCCTTCAATTCCTCTATGTTAAGTTTTCAGAAACATTACTCCCTTCCCAGCTGTCCCTTAGAGATACTTCAAGATATGATTTGCAACTTCCAAGTGTTTTTAGTAGATGAGTGCATGTATTGACTTCTTACACTCACAATAATTAAGCAATGTTCGGTCTTGTAAGGGACAAATGAATTAACTTTCCAACCGAGCGTTGGTATCTACCTACATCCATGAGAGCATTTTCACTTCAGTCTTGGCCCTCCCATTTGAAAATGTCAGTGGAGTAAGGTGAATTTTCAAAACGGTTAATTTTCAAAAATGTTTACATCACTTGTCACAAAGATTTTTTTAGGACGAGAGAGTAGCAACATAGACATATTTAAAAGCCTTAGGATCAAATTTACTTCGGGGAGGTTGTTTGCTGTAAACAAATGCGGTACAACCAAACACCTTTTGGGAAAAAAAAAAGTTAATCTCTGGAAAGGAACTTGAAAGGTACTCAAAGGGGTTTTGAATTTTAAGGTTTTTGAGGGTAAATGGTTTATTAAGTAAGTTGCTGTAAGGATAGCTTCTTCCCAATATGAATTGGGAACAAAACTTGCAAACATTATTGATCTAGCAACTTTCATTTCTTTTAGCTACCCCATTTTGTTTGTTTATATCTACACAAGAACTTTGGTGATGTATCCCAACTTCTCCCATATACTGGTTAAACACATTTGGGAAGTACTCCCCTCCATTATCAGTTCTAAGGATCTGAATATTTGACTGAAACATATTTTGAACAAATTTGTGAAGCTGTTTAAATCAAGAAAATGCCTCAGATTTGATGTGGTGTGGATCATTCCATGTTTTATCGCATTCCAAAGCTGGTAGAATTCTTTTGATCGTTTATGTTGACGATATTGTTATTATTGGTGATTATAAAGTCTTTAAAGTCTTTCCAGCAGACCAAGATTCAGCCTATTATGTATTTATGGGTTGAAACTTGGTCATGGAAAAGCAAGAGGGAATATTAGGAAAAGTCCGACCTATATGATTTCCAATTTGTTCCTAAGATCAACTTTCCATGTGTAATTGGTTCTTACTATTATATAAAGGCTACAAGGGTCTTGAGATTGCATCAAGCCCTGAATTGACACTCTCTGATACTGTCTTTAACAATATGTTTGAACAAACAACCTGGTCTGCGCTTCTGTCTGCCTTCCTCTCTATGTAGGTGCAGATGTTGCTACTAGCCTCCCCTTGTTGGTCTCGTCTGGAAATAGCCTGCAGAAGCTCATCAAATTGAGCATTTTGGCATTCTTCTACCTTTGTCAATCGTTGCTCCACTTGTTTCATAAACACATCTATTTTAGTTGACAGATCAGATGAGTCGTCCATGACCCTAGGCTCTATCACCAAATTAATGTAGGGCTTAGCATGGGATTTAGTCATGGGCTGACTCACAGGAAAGTCCTTTCCTTCCCCTTTGTTGATTTTCTCTTCCTTCCTAAACTTGCCTGTGCTGAATGAAAAGAAAGAGAGTTGTCCTAGGCAGTACTTCTGTAGCTTTTCTGCCAAAGATTTTGACATTTTATTCAATAATTATGGCCTTTAAATAGGCGGCACAACAATAGAGTTATTAGGAATTATTATAGAGATAGGATCCCTCTAATTTAGGAATTACTCTAACTAGAATAGAATCCCTCTAATTTAGTCTTCTGTTAAAACATAACTTTTGAAACAATACTTTTCCTAAATGGTAGTGTGGAAACGAGAAGTACTTGTAAAACAAACTCCTAATCTGTTAACTTTTGATCACTCCCTTCCCTTCAGTTGATCGTCTTGCATATTTCCTTCTCACCAATTCATCTTCCCCATCAGATTCCCTAGAAGTGATTAAATTTCTATCTTGTCTTTAAATTTTTGTTCAATTTTGCGTAATTTCTTTAGGTAGAACCTAGAATTACGATAAAAAAATAATAGCTCCAAATTTGGGCTTTTAACCTCATTGAAAATGTCTATTTTTAGGGGAGGCGTAGCTTTCTTTTAGGGATACATCTGCAAGGATCGTCATAGTGAGAATGATTAAGCGCTGATTGTTGCTTGTGATTCCCCTATTCTCAGTATTGCAATTATACTTTCTAGACAATCAACATTTTGATTTCATCTAATCGCGAAGTATATTATGGGTTCCCTAAACTATTATTTCCCTGTTTATAGAGTAAAGTTGGTGAGGTTGGGGCATCCTGCACGTTTGCTACCTCAAATACTAGACAGCGCACTTGATGCACTGGTACGCCATGACTTGCAAATTTTTAAACTTCAAAGTAAGGTTTATGGTGTTAGTTTGGTGTTTTTGAGTGCTTGCCAATTTTAGATTTTTCTTGAGACTTACGGATGCTAATGCAAACTTATGGACGCAACAATCCTTTACTTCTCTAATTTCTTGTTTTCCTTGCTTGATGGAGCAATTAAATTCAATGTTAATTAAATGCAGATTTTTGATGTAATTGTGAAATGTTTAACCACTGTCAACTTTAACCCCTAAAATTTGTGGTTTCTCTATATGTTTCATATCCTAAGCATATAAATTAATTCAAATATGCCAATATCAGCGCATGCTGGCCTAATGAACACCTTCTACTATTTCGCCAATATGCGAGGATGCAATGTATCTTGTGCTGGTTAATGATACATGAAATCAGTTTCTTCAATTGTACATTTCAAAATGGATCATGGTTTGTTTCTATGATGCTATCTCCATGTGCTTGTTCCTTTAGCTTGAACTACGATGTTATGAGTTTTAATTCAATCTTTTGATGTTAGGTTCTACGAGGCGATAATAGCAGTCTAGCAAATGATATCCGGAAGGAAATGAAGGTAGAAATTCTTTAAAGCTTCATTTGCTAATATATTTATTCATCGTTTTTCTCTCCAATAGAAGGTATATCATGTCTCTGTTCATTTATTATTGAAGGAAACATAGAGCAAGTGATCTTATTGATGAAAACCATAGAAAGGAATGCCATTGAAAATTTGACAATTCAAGGTTAATGAATTTTCAGAAGTGGAACAACCTAAACTCTGCCTGGTATTGCATTTGGACCTTGTTGCTGTTTGCAAGTGTTATTAGCATTATGGTTGTTAACAAACATATTTAGTTATTTGGTTAGTGTTGAAGATTTTGTATTTAGCATTATTATTATGTATCCTGTGTAGGAATGTTTTGTTTATCCTAAAATAATATATTTATGAATTGTACTACCCTATTATCAAATTCTGTTTTGTTCTACTACTATACATAGATGAGTTAAACACGATACATAACATACATCTAAGTCCTCTTGTTGTTTTTATGTATATAGATATAAATCATGTGGTAGAACCACACTAACCTTCTTGATTATTTTCTCGCTATCCTTTCTTCTTTGCTATACTTTCTTACATTATGTCAAAGCTTACTTCCAAATGATATTGGAGATAGGTTCCAATCCTAAAACCATAATTAGATTCCCATTCTGAATCCCTAATTAAATTTTAGAGCCAAAATTTCAATTCTGAAATGTGAAACTCTTTCTTTTCCTGATTCAAAAATTTAATCTAATTCTAACTACTGATGGTGGAATCTTCTCTGCCAAACACAACTGCTGGAATCATTGTCGGTGTCTTATCTTCCTTCTTGTTTTTGTCTCAACGTCGCTTTTGGACTCTACCTTCTGACTAACAACCCTGTTGTAATTAGATTCGATGTTATCTTCCTTCTTCTATTTGTGTCACCAGCATTCCAGAAATCTATTGTGTTATTGAAAGCATTCCACTGATGTTGCTGGTATCTACAGCCAGGTGACATTGCTGGAGCCAGTTCCTTTTCTTCTTTTTTCTTTCCTCACCATCACTAGTAGTATTTATCACCGTGTCCCTTTTCTTTCTTTTGTCTTTCTCTATACTGCTACACTCGTCTGTCAGTAGAGACAACTCTTTGCCTTATCTTCCTTCTGTTTCAATTCTTCTGTGAATGACTTACCACTGCTCCCTCTGTTATCAGAGGCTCATGAAGCATCTCATCTCAGCAACTGGATATCTTCTCAATTTATTCAAATATGTAATGTAATAATGATAAAAAGCTGTCAGTTTTATCTGGTGTCAGAGTATCACCCTAGTTTAATTCTGAATTCCTTGGATGGCATGAGAGTTCAGGCTTGGACTTTGAACATTTTATGGTTATTACTGCTGATGTAGAACATTATGCTCTCTATCAGACTAAGTAGAATATTATTATTGCTGAAGGTTGGGGTTTGAACATGTTATGCATTGTTTATGATCGAGTGGCTATCAGAAGAAAGAAGACGACTTAGTCCTCTGCTGCAAATAAAAAGGCTAGATATTACCCTCAGCAACCTTGTGTTGATACATCCATCCTCACACGTATAACACTGTGATAAGAAGGAAAACAATCTTTAAGAATGCAACACCTACTGACATGGACATGAAGTTTAAATAATATGTCAAAGATGCAAGTATCTATTTGCTGCAACACATTTAGTTAACCTCAGTTTTGGAGTAAGTTGTTCATCCTTGCAAAAATCAATGTGCCATGAAGAAACTGTAGGTTGCTTAAAATAGGGAGAATACACGGGAACTACCCATTTCGTAAGTCCTATAAATATTTTGTGTCAGCTTCTTCTTGTAGTTAACTAGAAACAATCAGTAGGTATTAAAGAGGAAATTTATGCTGAGTATTATAAATCTGCCTAAATTCTTCCAACTTTGTTCAAAATGCAACATCTCAGGCATTAAATGGGAAGTTGTTGAAAACCAAAGATAAAAGCACTAGAAGAAACATTCAGAAGGAGCTAAGGGCTCTTTCAAAAGAGGAACGTAAAAGGCAGCAGCTTGCCGTAGCAGATGTTTTGAAAAATGCAGATGTGATATTGACAACTTTGACTGGAGCATTTTCTCATAAGCTGGACAATACTTCATTTGATTTGGTGATCATAGATGAAGCTGCACAGGCACTTGAGATAGCTTGCTGGATTGCTTTATTAAAGGTAATTTATGACAAGAACTGTTCCTGAGCATAATATAAGTGATTTAACATGTTGCAGTTAGAAGAAATGGAGATATCCGAGTGGTATTAGATGCAATAGAGGATGTTCATCACTTATCATGCATATAAGATTCAAAAGCACATGCTTTATGCTCTTTCTTTAAATCCATCTTCATATGGAAGTGCTTAAATTCCAAGTTGATAGTTGGCTGTGTTAATAAAGGATTTGTTTTAGTTCAGTTTGTAAAGGGAAGGCTCTGATTTACTTTATACTCTGTCAACCGTGGAATGGAAATTTCTTTGTTGCAGGTTCATCTGAAATATCTAGTAACTGCTAAATAAAATTGTTCTTCTTCTGCTTGGTAAAATCCTTCTTTTATGTCAATAAAATCGGAATGATTGATCAAGTAGCTCCTAACTTGAGAGGAACTTATCCCTGTAATGGTTGGGATGTTTTCTTTGTCATATTTGTCCATATAACGTTGTTTTGGTGAAATTCAAGACCCCCATAATTGAATTAACAGAGTTACCAGTTCCTGAAGTTATTCATTATTCTCATTTACCAAATGCCACTTAATGATCTTCAATCCTCTCTTCAGGGCTCAAGATGTATACTTGCAGGAGACCATCTTCAACTTCCTCCAACCATTCAAAGTGTTGAAGCTGAGAAGAGGGGTTTAGGTAGAACCCTCTTTGAAAGACTTGCTGACCTGTATGGGGATGAGATTACATCTATGCTTACTGTCCAATATCGAATGCATGAACTTATTATGAACTGGTCATCTAAGGAGCTTTATGATAATAAGGTGATATAGATCATCTCAATGATAAGATTATAATTGAATTTCTTGGAAACCATTTCAATCTGTTTTGTGCTAACAATTTTTGTTGGACATCCTTTACAGGTCAAAGCTCATCCTAATGTTGCTACCCATATGCTTTTTGATCTCGAGGGTGTAAAAAGGTCATCTGCTACGGAAGCAACGCTTCTTCTTATTGACACTAATGGGTATGCTGTTTATTTAGTCATTTTAATTAATCTCTTATCTTGCTTTAATAATGCATTTTCATGGTATAGCACCTATCTTGAATATTGTTTTATAAATTGAAATCAATTTTTGCTTGAAATTATCAATTGGGATTATCTGTTGCTGTGTAAAAATAATCAGATCAGACTCTGAAGAAATGAGCAGTGAAATATTTTTAGTAGTCAAACTGAGTTGTATTTGTAACTGAGATCAATCTGGAGACTACTTATTTGAGATACTTATTTGAGATATTGTCCATTTTGATAAAGTTTCCACTGGTTCATGCTAATGTGCCTCAGTTGTGACATGGAAGAAAAGAAGGATGAAGAAGATAGCACCCTCAATGAGGGGGAAGCTGAGGTCGCTGTGGCTCATGCAAAGAGGCTTATTCAGAGTGGAGTCAAGCCTTCCGAAATTGGAATTATTACCCCTTACGCTGCACAGGTATGAACTCCGGCTTTTGCAATTTTCTTATTATAAGAGCTCCAAACTGAGCAGATGTGGCAAGAATCTGCTTCAATATCAAATTCTCCTATTCAGTTATATAGTTTTTCCTTACACTCGGGTACTAATGCTGTAGGTTGTGTTACTGAAGATTTTGAAAAACAAGACTGATGAATTGAAAGATATGGAAATCTCAACTGTTGATGGTTTCCAAGGTCGGGAGAAGGAGGCAATCATTATTTCAATGGTTCGATCAAATTCAAAAAAAGAGGTTAACTTTTTCTGAGCCCCCTTGTCTCTATTGCTTCTCTATTTGTGACTGCTGTAACGGTGGATTCCTCCAATATTTCAGGTGGGATTTTTGAGTGACCGCAGGCGAATGAATGTAGCTGTGACACGAGCAAGAAGACAATGTTGCCTTGTTTGTGACACTGAGACGGTGACTTCTGATGGTTTCTTGAGGCGACTGGTCGAATATTTTGAGGAGCATGGTGAGTATCTAAGCGCGTCTGAGTATTGCAATCAGTAAGCAACGATCTTATTGCTGAGAAGATGCTTCACACTTCATCCGACCACTGCAGTCCTTGCCAAATTGTCTAGGGGCTAGCCGTTGCGCTGTTCATATTACTGCTGGAAATGGTTTCATAGGAGCTCAATTTGGTTCGGCTTATATTAGTAAAATTTTTATCACTAAAGTTTTTTTTTTTGTAGATTTTTATTTAAAGAAATCAATTGACTGTTTTATTTTTTTGAAAGAGCTTCATACAATCTAGCAATATAAAAATAAAAAGTATTTTTAATTTTAACTATATTTTATTTTGTAATAAAA
>JAOTIZ010000002.1:29114860-29128846 GCA_027123425.1 Erythroxylum panamense | reverse complement strand
GGAATACAATTTGAGGACCCATATATTGCATATTCACTTAGATAAATTCTAAAAACTCAAACTCTTCCAAAAGTCCAAACATTCGGGTCAATTTTCCATGTTCACTCTGATCAAGTAAATGACAAAATCTGATAATATTCTCTTCTAGAACATGTTCCCCATTTTCTTAAGTTTCTAATGACACCAAACTCACTCAATTTGGTTCAGAAATCCGAAAGTTATACTCCAAACATGTTGGGACTATCCTTATGCTGAAACTATAATTTATACTCAACTTCCATCCAAAATTTGAGAACTTTAGAGACTGATTCAAAACTTCCTTTCTTCATAAAACGTGTAGAACTTTGTCTCTAGTTTACAACGAATCAAAAATCATTCATTTGGACATCTACATCAAAAGTTATGCCCAAATTACCAAAATATGTCTGTCCAGGAAAACTGAGCTCGCCGCGACGAATCCCGCGCGCCGAGTCGTGGACGCTCGTGCACGCCGAGACGTGCATGCCGTGACGTGGGCGCTGGCCTGCGCGCCGCAACGCAGATCCCTGTGCACACCGTGGCGTGGACTCCTGCACACGCCGCAACATGTGTGACCGGAAACCTCCCGAAACTCATTTTTTGACATTTCTTCGGCCATAATCTTCCCATCTCTTAAAAATAACTCATGTAAATCTTAATACATCATTCCTACTTCAATTCTAAACTCATTCTAACACAAAAAGCATTCATAAACACCACAAAATCATCAACCCTAGAACACCGTTCAAAACCCCATTTTCACCTCTAACCATCACAAAACATGATTCATTCAACAAATCGAGAAAGGTTGAGTCTTGTACTTACTTGTTTAGCTCCAAGATTCGTCAAATTCTTCAAGATTTCCAAAACCCTAATTTTTCCCTCTCTTCTCCTCTCTTCCACGATTCCTTCTTCTATTTCCTAACAAAACACAACTCTTTCTTCTTCTTTTATACCTTCACCAAGTGAGCAATGTCCATTTTGCCCTTTCATTTTAGCCTTAAGTCTTATAACCTTAAATGACTTGCCTAAAATGCCCTTATGCATTCATAACAAGTAGCTCCAAAATTTTATCCATCCAACCTCGTAATTTATTTAGATCACGCTTAATCCATCGAGAAAATTTCGGGGGCCAACAGTAAGTGCCATATCTTAATTAATATACATATTCATCCTAAAGACAGTTAAAACACATAATTCATAAGTTAGTATGCATTTACAAATTAAATGATCATGTTCAAAGCTAAACTAATTATGTTCAATTTTCATCATCGATATATTGAGACAATTCACATATCATAATGCCAAACTAATGAAAAAAAATGCAAAATTCACACATACATGATGTGCAAATGAATATACATCCCCGCACTTGAATACCACATTGTCCTCAATGTGGAAAACAAAACAATACAAATAACAGTAAATAGCAATAAAGAAAAAGCTAGAGCAAGAATATTTATGGTGTTTAGGCAGCGATGGTGTGGGTAATGGAATTTGGAGATACTCTATGCCATAAAATTCCAGCAATAACATTAACTAAGTCTTCTAAAGATGTACCTGGGTTTTATTGGCTCTCCAAAATTTGGATGCTAAACCTTATATCTTTCTAAAATTACCTTACATCCTGATGGAATTGTAGAGTATTAGTAGCAACAACATTAATTATATCCTCTAGAGATGTACCTGAGTTGTAATAAGAAGCTTATGGTCTATATGAGAATTGATGTGCATCTTGCAGTTCATCTAGGAAATAGTCTTGCTAGCTATCCCCTCCATAACTAAAGTTCGTAGGGGCACTCTAAACTTGGTTATAGGATTAGGAATATAGGTTATGAGAAAATTTTCCACCAATAACATTGATAATATCCAACAGATATACTCCCTTCATTGTATCCTTTTTATATACAAACACAAACAAACATGAAAAGATAAAGAGATAAATGTAAAAACTGATTAGAAACAAGTATATACAAAACACCAAATAAAAGCAAGAACAAAAATTAACGCACCGCACTCTCAGGCAATAGCATCAACATTAATAGTGTGTGTCGAGTGCACCACAAAATAAACATACTCTGCACACTAAAAATTTGTAATAGTGGTGAGCGGTTATGTATCCAAAGGGAATGTATGTATAATTTTTGCAATGAAAATAATTGATATTTAAGATAAAAAGGGGAGGGGGGGAGGGGAGGGGAGGGGGATGTTAGTTGAATGCAATTAAAAAATAAAGTAAAATTAAACTCATAAAAAAAGATTATAGAAAATAGTCAAAACTGATGAAAGTGATGAATGTGTAAGAATCTAGTTCTTTGGTCAATCTCAACCTATACCCAATTAAACATATCTAATTATTCTAATGTTTCCACACCATTCTTAGAACTATTGGTTATATATTAACAATAAATTATGTTAATCCCAATTTTTTCTTAGGTTGTGTTTAATTAAAATAAGCTCTTTAATTAAACCTAACTATCAAACAACTTAGAACAAGCTCTCTAGATTAAATTCAGTAGCAGTATGACAAATATAAAAAATGGACCAATCTAGGAAGTAACCACTTCCTAACCACATGAGTTCTAGTTATTCAACCTATGTTACATTGTTCATAATGATGCACCATCATTAGTAGCTATAAACAAATATAAAACACAATGATTAGGTACTATAATGAAGATTCTAGCAATGAGTTTTCATAAAAATAATCCAATGAATACATTCATATCATCTTTACAATACCCAAATAAATAGACATAGAACAACAATAACAATCCGTAAAGAGAGGGATTCAACATAAAACAATGAAAAGATAAACTTAACCTTGATCCTAGGCATCCATTTCCCCTCCCATTAGTTGTCCAAAATGTTGATTTATAGTAAAAACTAGGTTTCTGAGCAAAATCATGTTTGGTTGCACATCATGAAATTTTCTTCTTTTAATGACATTTTGTAATATCCCGTCTCTTAAATTGTTAAGGGATTAAAGTGCTAGACTACTGAGTCGCATAAGTTGCATCATATATAATGAATTTGGTACAATTAGGACATGATTTTATGATTGATTTCTTATGCATAATATTAGCATACACATATGATTTATGATTTCATCAAACATTGCCAAGATTGTATATGCACTCAATTGACATATTCTGAAATATGACACTAAAGTGAATGTGATATGAATGTGTATTTCCTATGTTTTGTACTTTGGTTTACCAATGACAAGAATTAATGGATTATAATTGGTAACTTGGAATTGATTGTTACAATTGAGAGATTGATGAATTAAAATGTACATTTAGTCTAGGAAAAATGCCAAATGGCAAGATAAGTTGATACATGAAAAAGTAGGATGATAAAGACTATAAGATGAGTGACATTTGGCATAGATAATTAAGTGACATCGACATAGATAAGTGAGTGACATTTGACATATAAATTTTGTAACATTTGGCATAGAGATTAAGTGACATATGGCAGCTTAAGAAGAGGACATATGGTAGCTTATATGGAGGACAAGTGGACTGCATGCATTGGTGACAAGTGCCATTATACAATTGTGACATCTAACACCTAATGAACTAAGCTAATGTAGAAGTTGTTCTATTGTCCATTCTTCTTCTCTTCACTCTCTCCACCGAATTACTCACACTTCCTTAGTCCTGAATTTCTGCTTCAATTTTGACTATCATTATCCAAAATTCTTACGAGATTCTACAATAAGAAAGATATATGTTGTTGTCTTCTATTTTGTTATCATGTTGTTGCTAAGATCATTCTACTCCCGTCTTGAATTTAAGGTAATCTTGCATGCATTAAAGGCAAACTAGACTTGATGCTTTGGGGTGGAATTTGAGTTAAACAAGTAAGTAGAATTTTGATTTTGATGATATGTTGTAATAGAAACCCTATGATGATTGAATTGGGATAGATTACATGTTGAGTTGATGATGACATGCGTGCTGGAAAATGATATTTGTATAATAGTTTCTGTTTTGGTTTTTGATGCATGAAAGACAATAGTTATGAGCTACTAAATGAATGATTTTGAGTTAGAATTGGAGATGAAATTGATGAGGAATTGAAGCATAATTAAGGTATAATTAATGTAGAGCCCGGCCTCTACCGCCATCACTCCAGGTATTGTCTTCTTTGGTTCAGGGGGAGCCACTGCTCGAACCCAAGACCTCAAGGTTTTGTTCCATTTTGCGTGGACGCCTCTAACCATTGAGCCAACAGTGATTTAGAGTCTCAAGCTCAATGTCTAATGTGCCTTATATGGGATAGTTCAGGCGCTCGGTCACAACACCGTAATAATTAGAAAAGTGTCACATGAGCATTTCATATGCATTTGATTAAATATGCTTGATTGAGTGAAAGGCATAATGCCTTATACTTATGTGAAAACAAAAGTGTTGCTTATGTGAAAAATGTGTGACTTTTGATCGATGGAAAATCGTGCTATGTTTAATGTGTTGTATGAATTGAGTGAACCATCAATGATGGTTACCTCATTGAGTTCGCAAAACTCACCAAAATTGAATCGTTGTCTTTTCAGGACCGAGAGTAGACTCTAGCTTCAGAGGGACTTTTCCAGCCGTGTAGATTGTTTTAGCGAGACAAGTCATGGCTCACAGGTCGGTCAGCTGGGACTTTTGGGATGACCTAGATAGATATGATGTTTCTCCTCTTTCATGTAGCCTTTCGTACTAGGTTTTTGGATTTATGTATAGACTGTACAGGATGATAGACGTGTAAACAGTTTGATTTTGATGAAGTGAAATGAGGAAAAGTTGGTTTTAAAAGATCGTGTTTTTTTTATATTGATGTCTTATTATGATGCTATGTGAAGTGATTGTAGTGATTGTTCGTAGCTCACCCTTATCGTAGGATATGTACCGGAATGACCTGCGGGCGTCCAGGTGTATACCCTACGATAAGGGGGCGCTACATTTAGGTGGTATCAGAGCATGGTTGGCATCTGTTAGGACATGTAGAATGTTTAGGTATGAATTATTTGAGAAATGCAAAAATTGATCGAAATTATTGGTTGTTATAGGTCATTCGCCTTAGGTGATCAAGTTAATCAACCAACTGACCAAGGATCAGTCGGATATGTACCGGAATGACCTGCGGGCGTCCCGGTGTGTACCCTACGGTAAGGGGCGCTACATAATCTCTCTTTTATAGGAGGTTTGTTACTAATATATGGAGCTACACCTAAATTAGTTACATTAATGATCAATTCTCTTGAGTAATTCAAACCTTTATTAGGCTTGTACTTCAATCTAAGGAAGAGCTCCTTTACATATATGCTAGATCTAGTGACAATGTTGATCTTCTAGTTATCTTTAATCGATTCAAGCATGAATAGCTTCCTTTTAAATATATATGGGTACCTATAACTATTAGGAAGCTAACCTACTTTGATTGCAGTTATAGTTTAAATTTATAGAAGATTGAATAATTAATGTAACAAAGCACTATTTTGTAGAGGAAGGCTCCAACATATAATTCCAATACTTAATAATTTCCACGTATATCGATGCTCTAATATAGTGCTTCTAAAAGAGATAATAAAGATCATAAATAAGATGTTTAGGAATCCCTTGGGTTGAATAAAAAATAAAATAAAATATTCCAAAGTTAATTGGTTAGATATATGGTTACTAAAGGAGAATAAAGGCTTAGGAATAATCTAAATCAATATCATGAGCAAATATTTACTTATTAAGAGACTTTGGAAACTATACACTAACAAAGAGTCTCTTTAGGTCAAATAGGTACACTTATGATTTTTAAAAGGGGAAAGTATATGGCCAGTTAGCACAAAGTCTAACACTTCTTAGACCCCAAGATAAATACTTTGGTAGGAGAGCTAATAAGCCTAACCATCGAGTGGAGAGTTAAAAATGGCATAGATACTTACTTATATTTTATAATTAGCATAACTTAGGACCTTTTCATAATTTTTATTATTTTTAGACTGTCAAATCAATTATTTTAATTAACACCATGGTGGAAGCAATCATTTGCAATATTAGGTGGAGTCGACATGCTCATACCACTAAGAGATTTAGGGAAATCATAGAGAATCTTCCTATGTATTCCTCTAGTTCATTCTAGCAGGACTTTGTCTCTTAACTGCATGAAAAATCTTTAAAGTTTATAAACTCTTTATATAGGGAGCTACTCTTAGGACCTCAAATCTAAACCTTTGTATAAACCAGTATGGGATTTAAGCTTAATCCCTTTTTTCCCATTTTTATCTTTTCTCTTATTGTCAAAGGGAAAATGGTAATGAAGGATGCACTTAAACTACATCAGGTAGATCCAATATATGTGTTTACGCATTCCAATAATGATAACCTTTTCTCCAATCTCTAGTGTAAGGTCCCAAGTTATACCCTAGTTAAAATGTTACATGTCCATGAAAGTAAAAGTGATAGGTGTTGAAATTGCAATATGATTGTGAATTACATATATCTTGAATCTATGGTCCATCAAACCATGATTAGTAACTTGGAATTAACTGGTACCATTAGAAAATTGAAGAATTAAAATTTACATTTGGACTAGGAAAATGTCAAGTAGCAAGACAAATTGGTACATAGAAAATTGGGATAACTAAGCCTATAAATTAGTGACATTTGGCATAAGTAAATAAGGGACAAATGGTAGTACAATTGAATGACATATTGGTAGCATTGATTAAATGACAAGTGACCCCGCAAGATTATGACATTTGGCAGCTTAAGGAGTGAACAAATGGGATGCAAGCCATGGAGAAATATGCTTTGTTGTGAGAGTGACACCTAGCATCAAATGAATCTATCTAAGGTAGAAATGTTTCTACTGGTCATTCTTACTCTCTTTGTTCATTCACCACCGAAACACCATGCTCTTTCATTCTTATGTATTTGGCTTATGTTGTACTTGATTACCACATCAAGATGCTGCATCAAGGAAGTTAGACCTTGTCATCTTTTGTGTTATTGTCTTTTTGGTGTTATGATCATCTTAGTTTCACTTTGAATTTGGACTTGTGTTTATTACTTGGAAGGCTAGTTTGACTTGTTCTTTAGAGTTGGAATTTGAAGTTAAATAGGTAAGGGAATCCTAAACTTGATAGCATATATTAATACAAGTTCTATGATGATTGAATTGGCATGAAATATATGTTATGATGATGATAATTGAGTGCTAGAAAATGATCCTTGTATGATAAATTCTGTTTTGGTTTTGATGTATGTAAGATAATGATTTGTGAGTTGCATAATGAATGATATTTGAATTGGATTTGGAAATGAGTTTGATAAGGTATTGAAGCATGAATAAGGTAGATTTGAAGCAAAATTGATGGACTTTGGTTATAGTATATTGAAAGGGAGTATAAAGGAGTTAAAATTTGGAAGAAAATTGAAGGCTATAGTGAGTGAACTGATCGTAGGATTTATATGGCACCTTCCCACAGTCGTGGGAAATGCTTTGAGAGCGAAAAAGGTTGGTTTTGTACATTTATTGGACTATATAAGGTTAAGACACTTTTTAATGGTGTAACTGAACTTGATTAAAGAGTAAAATGAACGTAGTTTGATGTGGAATTAGTTAATTAAAGGTTGCATAAGGTTTGGATTATTAATTGAAGTAATAACTTAAGGAAGGTGTCATTTGATAACAAAGTATCTAATTTTGGAACTTATAAGTTTTCAAAGGGGTGAAGTTTACTTATGAATGCTAATGTGATTTAAAGAACAAGAGTAATGTGTTAGTTATGAATGTTTGTGAATTAGGAACTTGTGTCAATAAATGTAATGTGTAATTACTCAATGAATTCATTGGTGCATTGTTGCAAATGTTTATGTTTATAAGGCATGTTAAGTTTGATCAATTGTGAATGAATATGTTAAATTTGAGTAAAATGGAATAAAGTCATATGTTATGCACTACATCACTTACATGTGATTATGAAATATGAAATGTTTTGTTTTTAAAACTGCCAAGTCTTAGTCGTGGGTAAATAGGCATGCCTAGAAGGGTCTGTACCTAGTTTTATAACTGGACACTAAGGTGTCATCTATACTTGACACTCCAGTGTCTTCTGATCTTAGACACTTCAGTGTCTTCTGTTTTAGAGACTTAAGTCTCTTCTATTTTTGAGATACCAATTATAGGTATCGTCTGTTCTGGTCCCATTATCCACTTATGTAAAAGGGACTAACAAGCTAATCTATTTTGTCTTTTAGCATATGTTCTGATTTGATACAAGATAAGTTCTAATCTGATACAAGATAAGTTCTAATTTGAGGTAAGATAAGTTTTTATTAGATATAAGATAAGTTTTGATCTAATACAGGACATATTCTGATTTGATACAAGTTCTACCCTATTTTAACACAAATATATCCTATTCTGAGACTTGTACATTCTGTTATGAAGTAAAGACGTTTTGTTTATGATACTTATATGATTTTTTCTGATGAATTATATTCTATTATGATGCTTTTAATGGTCTGTTTTCTCTTTATATGGATTAACTAAAGATTGTTCTTGATATGATATGATTCGATTCATGTGAATGTTAGACGACTGTTAGAAACAGTTGTCATTATATATCTTGTTTAGTTATTTCCCATTAAGCCTTATGCTTAGCACAGTGGTTTTGCCTCTATGTAGGTTCTGATAAGAAAACTTAAGGCTAGGAAAACCGCAGTGGCCAACGAAGGATGTGTTTTGTTTTAGAAGATTTATATTTGAGTTGTTTTTGAGTTGTAACCAATGTATGAGGCATATTCGTATTTTGAAGTACATGATTTGTAATAACTATAATATATGATGAATTTGTATCTAAAAGCATGTATATGATAAGTTCAATGTTATGATATGTTTTGTTCATAAAACAACATCTAATAAAATGTCATATGTGTTTGCCTAAGTTTTCTTTTAAGGAAGATTTTGAAATACTTTGGGTTGTTTTTTTTAATTGTTTTGTGTGGCATCTGTATATCCTCTTAGGGGGGCATATGGGTGTTACATCTAGAATCATATTCTTAAGCTCAGTAAACTTTATTATAACTTCTCCTTATGGTCTAATGTCATCTACTATGCTACTAAAATCTAGTATTAACTTAAAGGAGATTTAAAAATGTTTATGCTAACATTTAAATTAATGACTTATTACATTTGGATTGAAAGAAATCAAAGGATTTTCAAAAGTAAGGAATCCAGTGTTGAAACTATTATATAGAGAATGAAAGAGAGGACTATAATAGTTGCAATTGCTAGGGAAATTCCTAAATCCATTAGTCAAAATCTTGTTAATCTGTGGAAGTTTTAGTAGGCATAAGCTTTCTTTTACTACACTTTGGAGCTTCATAATTGTTTGTTGTTAACTTAATAGGATGTTATTATCTAAGAAAATTTTGTTAGTTTAATTTGCTATTACTTTGGAATGTCAGATATAACTTATAAAAACTCTTGAGCTAGCTTTATAAATTCATTACATATTTTCTAAAAAAATAATCTATTTGACCAATCTATAATCAACCAAATGTTTGACTAATGATGTTTAGAAATCACACAAAAAATTTCAAAAAAATTTGGCTTCAATCCATTCAAAACTAATATAACATAATGGGGTTTTAAGTCGACTGAAATTTAATGCATGTTTAAAATTATATTGTTGAAAATGAATAAGGTTGACCTAATTAACTTAACTTAGTAATTTTAGAATTTTCTAAAATTTCACAAAATGACTAACCAATCACTCCATCAAAACCAAACTTCATGTTTTCAAAATTCGTTAATTTAAAAAATCGTTAAGCCTTGATTAAATTATTATACTTAAAAATTAAAAATATAAGATGTTGACAATCAATTTGAAATCTCTTGTAATTTAAGCCCCCAAGCGTTTCAAAATAAAGAAATAAAGGGTTGCAAAGAAAAATTACATTGCATATAATCTGAGTTGATCATAATTCATTCCTGATATCTTGACTTGACTTATTCATCACTTGGTTTTACTTTGATACTTAATTTATTTTTAAAGTAAAAGATTCATTAAAACTCAATAATGGATTCAATACAGAAGTAATGGAAAATGTAAGATCATAATAGAGACAAGCTCACTAGAACTAGAACAAAAGCAACAAGCACAACATGATTATAATCCACTCAATAAGTCCCTTATAGCTATGATTTAAGCTCCATCTTCTAATCAAGGATGAATTGAAGGATATTGAATCATGAAGCTGAATAATTTCCCTTATCCAATAAAAAATTATGCGAGCTAACTCATGGCTATCCGTTTTTTTATTTTTGAACAATCCGTTATTTCTTTCCCTTTATATGGTATACACTGAATAAGTTAGAGAAAGATTGATGTCTTCTTTACTCTTTCTTTTGCATCGATTGTCAGCCTCTGTAAGAATGCTTTGCCATTGTTGATAACGTCAATAAAGTCCCAATATATGCTGCATTCTACTCCAAATGACTCTAGTGTACTGATACTAAAAGAATAAGCAATTGATAGATTTTATAAACGTATTACAAAGCATGCATAAGTGACCCTCCATCTTAAAGAGTCTATCTTTTGTTTTTGAGCCCCATTCTTATAGAAATCCAGGTGATGATAGCAACTTTAGGGACTTAAGAATTCATCCAAACTATGTTATACCAATTAACCCTTGGAGATTGGGGTTTTATTGCTCTAAAACAAGATTGATTAGTGAAATCTCCTCCATTTTTTAGTACCTAGTGAAATTTATCACTATGAGAGGAATTGTGAGAATAATTTAGTAAGAAAGTACTAATTCTTTCACATCCCCTAAATTCCATAAACCAAAAATCTGTTAGGGAATTCTAGATGGGAGTGACCAGATTTCTTCCCTAAAGAATAAAGGACTTTGCAAAGCCCAGTTATCATACCAAAACCAACTAGCATGACCATTGCCAATGTGAATTTTAATAAAGGTATAGAACTCCCATGTTTTCCTTAGCACTTGGATGAAAAACTATCAGAATTCCTTTTTTTCCTTAATTTGTCAAAAGTTGTGACATATAAGGTACCTTTCATTAATCTATTTAGACGAAAGGGACTCCTTTTTAGTTAATAATCTCCATACTCTTTCATTAATCCTTTATGCTTTTTCTAGGAAGGAACATATTGGAGCTTCGATAGGTGTGAAGACCTTTAATACATAAGAAATAAAGACCAATTGACTAATATATGAAAGGGGACTTGCTTTACTAGGAATTAATTCACCTTTTATATTTCTTCAGTAGGGGTAATCAATCCTTGTATGTAAGCTTTGTGGAAAAAAAATTAAAAGGTAATGATTGAGCATTCAAACCAGCTAAGGATCTCAATCCTACAAAAAATTCGATATCAAAAGTGTTAGACCCTATTTCCAGAGTCCAACTTCGAAGTCATAAAATGTGAGCGTATTACCCTGCAACATTATTTCAATGAATTCACATTAGCTATCATCAGTTCATCTTCATGCTCTGGTACCAAGCATATTGGGCCCCATTTTTGGAGTCCAACTTTGGAGCCATAAAACATGAGTGGGTCTTGTAGGATTATTTCAATGGAAATCGCATTAGCCATTATCAGTGCATCTTCATTCGCTAATACCATAATTACAAATAGACTTCTTTCGAACGCTCTATGTCTCTAGTTTATTTTGAAATAAGAATTATCTCATTTGAAGCTCTACTGATTAAGATATGATTAAAATATTGAAGTATTTTCAGTAAAATAACCAATTTATGCCCTAACCGATTTCCTCACTTCCTTTCCATCAATCTTTCTTAAATCAACACCAAATGCTATCATTTTTTATGGAGAGAAATAAAAATGTGTTAGGAATAGAATTAGGTAATTTGGAGGTCGGATGACAAAGTTATGATCAAAAGAATCAAGCATGTTCAGAGCTGGAAAACCCTTCAGGCGTGATCGTGAGGATAAGGGTGCAATCATGAGAAATAATGGTGTGATTGCAAGAGTGTCTAGTGTGATCGCGAGAGTGCCTGGTGCGATCGCGACCGAGGCTGTCCTGCATAAACATCCTTTGTAGCATCACTAACTTATAATGATCATATCTCTCAACTTTAATATCCAAAAATTCCATAGTTTATATCATTGGAAAGTTAGAAAGATAAGCTATAACTTTCATGAAGACAACTTTGTTTAATTATGCCAAGATCAATATAATTTTTCCCTTAAATTCAGAACAAAAATTTTACCCTTACTAAAGACTTGAAAATGCAATGTACCACTTGGAAGGTTATGAGCAAAACACAATCATGTTTCAGTAATGAATCCAAGCAGAGTTTATACAAGCTTCACTTACATATCATCATACATATCACTAACTTAAAACAAAATACATAAGGATGCTCAATGTTTGATATACCTATAAAGCTATCTAAAAAGGTCACTATCTTAGTACAAAAGATCTCTAGATATCTTGGAGTTTTTGATGCCTTGCAAGGTTCAACACTCATCTTGTTCTACACCTAAGGAGTGAAAAATATGGGTTGAGCTATAGAGCTCAGTGGCTAATATGCATGACTTAGAGTTAGCTGCCATAATTTTTGCATTGAAGATATTGAGACATTACTTATATGGAGTCACTACCAAGGTGTTTACAAATCACAAGAGTCTTAAGTATTTGATAAGCCAAAAAGAGTTGAATTTGAGACAGAGAAAGTAGTTGGAACTACTGAAAGATTGTGATTTGATGATAGAATACCACCCAGGAAAAGCTAATATAAGATAATTCATCTCATAGGGTTTCAATTGCCTAGAAGCATAGGCAATAACTTTATCACCTTACATCAACACACAGCCCAATCCCTTCTTTGAGACATCATTATACACTATATATCCACCACTAATAGAAGGAAAAATTAAAATTGGTGCCATTGTAAGCCTATTCTTCAATTCCTCAAAATTGTTCTGGCACTCCTCAGTCCACACAAACTTCTAATTCTTCCGTGTCAATTTGATAAGTGGAGCTGCTATTATGGAAAAGCCCTCCACAAACCTATTGTAATACATAGCTAAACCCAAGAAACTCCTCACTTCTGCTATATTCTTAGGTTCTTCTCATTTTACTATAGCTTCTATTTTTCTCGAATCCATATGCACTCCTTGCTCTGAAATCAAATGTCCAAGAAATGCCACTTCCTTTCGCCAAAATTCACATTTGTCGAATTTAGCATACAACTCATTCTTCCTCAGTGTCTCCAAAGCAATTCTTAAATGTTCTTTATGCTCCTTATCACTCTTGGAATAAACCAAAATAGCATCAATAAAGATAATGATAAATCCGTCCAAAAAAGGTTTAAGGACTCTATTTATTAAGTCCATGAAGGCTGCAAGGGCATTCGTCAATTTGAAGGGCATAACTAAGAACTCAAAATGGTCATACGGTGCTCTAAAAGTAGTCTTTGAACATCAGACTCCTTTATTCTCAACTGGTGGTAACCTGATCTCAAGTCTGTCTTGAAGAAGACTTTTGCCCCTTGTAATTGATCAAACAAATCATCTATATGTGGGAGCAGATATCTATTCTTGATAGTGACATGATTTAGCTTCCGGTAATTCACACATATTCTCAACGATCCATCTTTCTTCTTCACAAAAAGAACTAGAGCTCCTCAAGGCGAAGAGCTCGGCCTAATGTACCCTTTCTCCAATAACTCTTCCAATTGCTCTTTAAGTTCCTTCAATTCCACCAGAGCCATTCACCAATAACTCCTCAATAAGCTCATGTTGGATCACGTACGGTCCGAGTATTCACAATACACTGCGGAAAATACCATACAACAACATGATGTATAATCGAAAATACCAAGGATGTACGAAAATACCTTATTGCCATGGATAGGTTGCTTCTTTTTCGGATTCCAAGACACTGCAAACGCGAATGCCCTCTACCGGTATCCACACGAGTATGC
>JAOTIZ010000002.1:29102754-29114760 GCA_027123425.1 Erythroxylum panamense | reverse complement strand
CATAATGCCTTATACTTATGTGAAAACAAAAGTGTTGCTTATGTGAAAAATGTGTGACTTATGATCGATGGAAAATTATGTTATGTTTAATGTGTGGTATAAATTGAGTGAACCATCGATGATGGTTACCTCATTGATTTCGCAAAACTCACCCAAATTACAACGTTGTCTTTTTAGGACCGAGAGTAGACTCCTAGCTTCAGAGGGACTTTTCCAGCCGTGTAGAGTGTTTTGGCGAGAAAAGTCATGGCTCACAGGTCGGTCAGTTGGGACTTTTGGGATGGCCTAGATAGATATGATGTTTTTCCTCTTTCATATAGCATTTTGTATAAGGTTTTTGGATTTATGTACAGACTGTACAAGATGATAGACGTGTAAACAGTTTGATTTTGCTGAAATGAAATGAGGAAAAGTTGGTTTTTAAAAGATCGTGTTTTTTTATATTGATGTTTTATTATGATGCCATGTGAAATGATTGTAGTGATTGTTCGTAGCTCACCCTTATTGTAGGATATGTACCGGAATGACCTGTGGGCGTCCCGGTGTGTACCCTACGGTAAGGGGGCGCTACAAAGTTGATACATGAAAAATTAAGATGACAAAGCCTATAAAATGAGTGACATTTGGCATAGATAATTAAGTGACATTTGACATAGATAATTGAGTGGCATTTGGCATAGATAATTGTGTGACATTTGGCATAGAGATTAAGTGACATATGACAGCTTAAGAAGAGGACATATGGTAGCTTATATAGAGGGCAAGTGGATTGCACGCATTGGTGACAAGTGCCATTGAACAATTGTGACATCTAACACCTAATGAACTAAGCTAATGCAGAAGTTGTTCTGTTGTCCATTCTTCCTCTCTTCACTCTCTCGACTGAATTACTCACACTTCCTTATCCCTGAAGTTCTGCTTCAATTTTGACTGTCATCATCTAAAATCCTTACAAGATTCTGCACTAAGAAAGATATATGTTGTTGTCTTCGATTATGTTATCATCTTGTTGCTAAGATCATTCCACTTTCGTCTTGAATTTGAGGTGATCTTGCATGCATGAAAGGCAAACAAGACTTGATGCTTTGAGGTGGAATTAAGTTAAACAAGTAAATGGAATTATGATTTTGATGATATGTTGTAATAGAAACCTTATGATGATTGAATTGGGATAAATTACATGTTGAGTTGATGATGAAATGAGTGTTGGAAAATAATACTTGTATGATAGTTTCTGTTTTGGTTTTTGATGTATGAAAGACAATAGTTATGAACTGTCAAATGAATGATTTTGAGTTAGAATTGGAGATGAAACTAATGAGGAATTGAAGCATAATTAAGGTATAATTGAGCTATAATTAATGGACTATTATAAAGATGTTAGAATCTAGAAAAAAATTGAAGGAAAAGGGACGGTGCACCTAAGGTTCACCAATCCCATGATCATGGATAGCTGTATAGCTCCTTCCCACGATCGTGAGCATGAAAAAGGTTTTGTTTATGTAATTGTTGGACCACATGAGGATAAGTCGTTTTACTTTGGTACGTTTGCACTTGACTGGGGCTTGAAATGAACCTAGTTTGATGTGGGATTTATTGGTTAAGGGTTTGATAAGTTTAAGTTGTTAATTGATGTTATAACTTAAGGAATAGATTATTTTGATATCAATATATTGAAATCTATTATGAGTTGTTAAAGGAATTAAGGTATTCTTATATATACAAATATGATTTAAAGTTTGGTATAAATGAATGAAGTTTGGTATAAATGAATGAACATTGGAGAGCATGAAATAATTGTGAGTGAGAATTGGATAATTATATGAATTTATAATATTGATAAACAAATTTAGCTTACTTAAGGTGTAAATCTGATTGCAAAATGATAGTATACTAGCTATAAAGTTTGAATGATTTGAAACTGTATAAGTCAAATTAAGATCTTTGTATATGACTACATACCTGGAAGGTTAATTCAGCACGTATTGAGACATGATATATATACATGTAAATGATTGAATAATCATACGATTGACAACTGAATGAATTGTGAACTATGTGTGTATTGCAAGAAGATAGATACATAAGTTGATTGCTAATATCTAAACATTGCCAGATCATCAAGGCAATAGCTTTTCTGGAGTGTACTGTGAGTTAACCTACTGTATGATATGCATGTTGAATATGAAATGTGAGAATAATTGAATATGAAATTCAAGAATGAATATGAAATGTGGAAACAATTGAATGTGAATTGTCGAACTTAGATCTGATGAATCTGATATGTGTGATAAGAGCACACAAAAATAAAAGGTAATGAAATATGACATATGGTATGATGCATTGCATTGAAATGCATGATCAGATAAAGGAGTTGTGACTGGAGTGATTAGTGTAAAATAGAGCTTAAAGTTCATAAATGTACACAAAGAGCTACGGGTTCAGTTACAATGAGCCTGGTATCCGCAAGAGGTATGGAACAGTTATAAAATGAGCTTGGTATCTACAAGAGATACGAGATAGTAAATAAGTGCATCACAACAAAGTAAAAATGGATGGAGTCACATGTGCATTTGCATATACATTCTTATATGTATCATATGATTGAATTGAAATGATTATTGAATTTTTTGAAATATAGTTGAAGAGTAAATGATAAAGTCATGTGGTATTGACATACAAAAATATGATAATCTTGATGTACTTGATAGAGCATGACAAAATATGATGTGATATTTAATACTGAATAATATGAAATTCTTGTTGTATTGGGATATGACTTGTCTCTGTGTTTCTGACTTGAGTGAATACATTGATGATGGTTAACTCACTGAGTTCAAAAACTCATCAAAAATTAACGTTGATTTTTAAGTTCAGAGGAGATCTAGCTAGCCTAGTTGGAGTATAGCTACTGTAAGAGGTCATAAGTTAATGGTCGGGGTCAGTTGTACTTGTAAATATTTTTAGTTAGTTTGTATCAAGGATTGCATTCCTCAAATATTGTACAATGCACATGTGAATTTTAGAAGTGTAATGACATTTGAGACCTTATATGTTTGTGAATAAAAATGGAACAAAATGATTATTGGAATGTTTATGATATGTGTGATGGATTATAATGTGTAATGAATCGATTAATCGTCTTAACGTGTCATTTTCTTAAATTATGTTCTTGAATAATCGTCGATACGTTTTCGTAAATTATGTTCTCGAATAATCGTCGATACGTTTTGGCATATGCTTTTATGAGAGTGGTATGCTACACATTTTTTTATCCCATCTTCATTCTACTCCTCCTTCTTGTTTCACAATGACAATTGAATGTGAACATCAATAGGATGATTCAAAGAATGTGCTTTTAACTCACTTTAGCTTTTATGCTTCTAAATTGTACCTAAAATCAAGTATGAACTAAAATGAATTTCTTAAGCATTCCAAATCATTAATCACTAAGTGTCATGGAGTAAATGTACAAACAATCAAGCACACATCAAACCCCAACTGGGTAGGAAAGGTAGGTATATATGGCTAGGTACTCCTTCAAGTTAGTTCACTAATAGATCTTATAAGATATTGAGAAATATAGTTGAAATTAAGAAGTGTCATAAGGTGGTATGGAACACAAATTTAACTCTCTGAGTCTCCTTTCTTTTCTAGTTAATTGTTAAGTAGAGAGTGCCTGCAATGGATAGATTGAGATTTCTTAATCTATCAAGTATATGTTATCTATGCAAATTAGCTCCATGAACCCTTTATTACCTATTATTTGAGTGTAATTTCTATGCAGTAGTTTGGAAATCTATCTAGGATCTTTTCCACCTTAACAGAACAATTATGAACTATGATTTTTTTTAAATTGGTTAAAAGAAAAAAGAGTAAGCTCAAAGATAAGTTAATACATTTTGAGATTGACTTATATTAGAACAAGTAAAAAGATAAGTTTGAGGTATTTGATATACATGTATTGTACACATATTTTACACAATATTTTTCTATATACATCTAAATTACCTTTATTTATCGATTTTATGTTACGTCTTAAATAATTGTGGAGATATTGCTTGAGAATGATGTAGGCCAAAGGTTGAAGGGTTTTAAAAGACAAAACAAGAAGAAAATACAATCTTGGCTAAACATGGTCTCACACATGAATTTAACACATTTCCCTCTATAAGCATAAACATATGGCAAGAATATCAAACATGGCTAGCACACGATTGTCTTTAAGGGTTTGTTCCTCTTGGGGACTTTATTGCTAAAGACACAACCTCTTAAATGATTGGATTAGAGCCCTGTCTTATGGTGAAAACATATAGTGTGATACATCTCCAAAGACACTGGCATGTCAATTTTCATGTTCCTCTTTTTAAAGAATTTTATAAAAGTAATTTAATTTATGACATGGAACATAACCATGTCCATAAAAAAAACTATTAATGGAGACATAGAAACCATAGAAAGAGGCTAAGTTTTAGTTATTTTTAAGTTGTAATTAAGATTAACAATCCATATAAAGAAATAAAAGGCTTAGAACACATCTTACAGTTGTTTTAATAAGGAGAGAGATCAAAATCATTCCAAGTTATAGCAATAAATTGAGATTTTCATTATATATCTTCTTAATGTTTTATAGGCTCCAATACAACTGTCTTATGTTCGAGCAATTCAATCTATAACACATAGTAAACTACCAAAATCTTCCACATTGTGTACAATTAAAATTCCTCAAAACTTGAAATAAGAAAGTTTCAAATTCTTACTAATCGTTCTATGACATATTGAATGATTCCAATCGAAACTCAAAAGAGAAATTTATGTCCAAATTGAGCAACATTATTGAAATAGTCCACAGTTTCATAAATATCTTCATTTTTCACTTAACACCTCCAATTACATCCTAAATGAAGATATAGGAATAATGAGTTTATATAGGTAAAAAGTAGGTGTGAATGACTAATTTTAAGGAAAATAACATAACATTTTACAGTTTTATCATTAAGTATAAAAAAAACCCACTCTAGATAACTCTAAAGACCACAGGCTAATTGGAATTGAAAGGAAGACAAACTTATCCTTCTAGTTGTAGCCCCTTTGGAATGATTAACATTTGATACCCTTGCCTTACTTTCAAGTTGTACCACTCAATTTGCTATGTCACCAACGTGTCTTGTGCAAGTTTACATGTGAAAATTCATGGCGGAGTTGCCGAATGTAGTTTCTAATAAACAAACAAAATCCTACTTATATTACCTAGTGTTATGTGTTTGCTTTTTCACCTTTATGTCTATCCCCAATAGGCCTACTTGATTTATCATTGGTTTTCGAGGAGCATTTTTGGATTATGCCCTTTGTAAACCTATAATGTTTGTTTCTGACCGACTAGAGTTATTTGCAGGGTTACTTCAATTAAGCCAACATTCCTACAGATTTGAGCATCAGAAATTTAAGTTGAAAAGATGTTCATTACGGGCTTTAGGAAAACAGAACATGTCAATAATCTGATTCTTACATTAAAATATGATGGAGAAAGAAGAAAAAGATAACATATCAGTAACATTTTTTTTAAAGCAGCACTTTTGCTAGCTCTGCTATGAATCAGAAACAAAACAAACGATTGAGACACTCTTAACACACTCCAAAAAATGTTTTTGACTTTGGCACCTCAATGTGGAATTACATGAGGAATGTAAAATAGGAAAGAAAAGAATACAGCCAATATTGCATTTAGAAGTTTCTTCCTTGCATTGACTCTGTTAATTTTGAAGCTACCAAACCTTAAACCATCCGCAGTACCACTTGATGCAGTTGCACTCATCACTGTCCTTGTCTTGTTGCCTACTTTCTTACTGCATAACAACAAAAACTTTTATGTTTTAGATCATCATTCTGGTCAAATGAGATTGCAAACTTATTATAGCAGAGGAATTTGATCTGGAAACATTGAAGATTATCCAAAGGAGGAGGTTTTGTTACCTTCCAGGAAATATACAGCTTCCATGACCTGCAAATATTTAGAAGTATGAAAATAAGTGTCAAATCTGAAAGGAATAATCTTGTACAAAATACCAAAAGAAACAAACACAGGTTGTTGGACCCCAATTTGCATATGGCAGCTTTCTGGCTGTACAACTCAATAATAGACTAGCTTGCAGGGATTCATGGAAAATGCCAAGTAACCTTTTCAATTTAAACTTAATCTTCTACGTAAAATGAAAGAATATTGATCATGATTTTATACTTAGTTGCTACTTCTGTGTAGAAAGTAGCAGTGGAAACCCTTTCCCATCCTCCAGTCGCTGAAGACCCTATGTGGTTGTCAGGTAGTGTCACACAGTATTTCCCTTCAAGTCATCTTTGTCCTCGTGTCCATCTAAGGATTGTCGTTGAGTATGCCTCTGTTCAGTTCACGTTGAGGGTGTAGAACTAAGCTATTAGAACCTTTTAGAATTCTACTGAACATTGAGTTTCATATTTTAACATTTTAACAGTCTTCTAGGCGCTCCAACCATTTATAGAATGGCAAGAAATGGCGTAGTCTTGTCCCTCCCCATCACTTCAACTATTGTCCTAAAAATATTGTTGATACACTACTGCTAACCAGTGAAATGATCAAGAAGACATAAAATCAGAGGAGACCACACTTACTTGGGTCAGTGGTGGTGATCATAGCAGAACCCTTGAAATCACAGGACCCAGAAGCCCTTCCTTCCTTCTGGTAATAGCCGTCAAATGCGTACGAGGCATGATTTTTCACATTGTTGGGCTGGTAACAGCTCTCCCCAGCCTGAATTTCACTGCAATTAGCTCTTCCGGGACCACACGCCCAATCCAAAGCTGCCTGCAGCGCCTTTGAATCAACACCCTCCGCTGCAATACAATACGTTTGATTTGTTGTATCGTTGGCCAAAAATGTCCCACTTCCAGACACGTGAAGCGGGTAAACGGGTGTTGAATTGCCATAAAATAAACCCCAATTTGCCTCTGATACAGGGGATGACCTCAAGTCCTCATTGAACAATTCATATATATACAAACTAGACGTGACTTCAGGATGCAGAGGAGTTCCACGGCGATCAAAGACATGCTTAATGAGATTAGAATTATATGTATCTGCATAGTCTATAGTAGCATAGGGCTCCTTAGAATCACCCTTCGTAGGCCACCCAGTCTCGGTAACAAGAACCTCAACATCAGTAACATTCAATTTCTTCATAGAAAAATATGCAGCATCAATCATAGCATCGAGGACATTAGTGTAATGCAACAACGTATTTGTATCAACCATTTCTTCAGCTGGTGTCAACGGCTTAAATAAAGAATTATCAAGAGGAACGACCCCTTTGTTCTGCATAAAAACATAGTAAGGGTAAAGATTCATCATCAATGGAGACTCGGTTTTTGACAGGAACTGGAGCAAAGGAAGCATAACTGAGCTCCAACTCTCGTTAAAGAAAGATTGAGACGGTGGAAATGAATCAAGAATTATAGAAGCTGCATGAGGAGTGGAAATTTTGATTTGGGCTTGCAAATTCGCAGCAACTAAAGCACTGTAAAGTGATTCAATTGCCGGCATAAGTAAGGGGGATGAAGAGGGGATAGTTGTCAAGACCTCATCACCAACAGCAATAGCTGTGATTAAAGTTTGAGGGTAGTATGCAATAACATTCCGATCAACCCAAGACGCTGCTGTGGCATTGGAGGAGCCAATAGCAATAAGCTGGTTGTTGGGGACACTAACAGTGACCCGTATCTTGGTTTTAGCCAAGGCTTTGAGGATGTCAGGTTCAGCGTCATAAAGCCTGATATGGGTTATCTTTTGAGATTGGAGGAAAAAAACGAGTTCTGTTGCTGACAAGAGTTCGGAAACGTCCGTGCCAATGTTGAAACCCACGAATGGCTCGCTGTCTAGTTCTTGTTTCTGCTGCTTTATTTGTGTTCGGACAACTGGTGTCAATTTTGCTGCAAAATGGTCAAGAAGAGGTGAGATAAGTAAAAAGTTCAGGTCTTGGTTCCTAATGAAGTGAGAAGTTTCTGCTATTTACCTTGTGATGGTGTGAAAATAGAAAAGGATAACAATAAGATGATGATGATGATGATGACGACGACAAGTACTTTGAGCTTAGAGCTTGCCATTAGTAAACAGGAGCTTGAGCTTCACAACTTCATGCTCTGGTTCGGGTTCAGCTACGGAATTTAGCATTATCATCCCAGGTCAACTTTTTGCTCCTACTTTCTATTGACATTCCTAGGTGGGGTTTGGTTTGAGTTTTGGGTTTCGCTTCTTGACCCAACAGATCTACAGTTCCAAGAAGAAAGAAGACGTCAACAGAAAGCATCCACTTCCAAAAAGGGGGGTGAATGTTCATGGACGTCTAATTCCAACTGGATTCACCCATCGAAGGTAGTGCACGTGGTACTAGCTTGAAGCAAAGTTTGCTGCTGGTGAATTGCCCAAAAGGGCCTTACGGACCGACATATCAAATGGTCGTTGTCAGCGTGGTTTTGGGGCAAAAGTTGGAAAGGAAAATAAGATTTTATGGTAGCGATAATTCCTTCGATTCAAGTCCTGGCAAGCTGGCATTCGTAATTGGCCAGGGAGACGTTAGGTCTGCAGCCTACAGTTCCAGGAATTGCGGAATCTCAACTTTAACCCTTTAGTTTTCTACCTAATCTAACTCTTACAGTGTCTACTTCGGAAATCAATCATTGAAATTAATCATAAGATGATCGAATCCAAGAGAGGAATTTTTGTTTTAAACCATGAAATGTCTTAAGAGGGTCTCAATCATAAAAAAGTACCTTTAAATTATTCATACTTAGATTAATTTTTACTCAAATTGGATAAATCTCTTACGAAAGGGGAAACTTTGACCTGAAATTTTAAACGATTACATATATGAAGAAAGTTTGAACTCATAATTTCACTTAAGCTAAAAAAGTTCCTTATCAATTTACCTGCCAAGAGAGGAATTGCTCAACTAAATTAAAGCGTTGTTCAATACATGTTCCAAATTTGCTAAGAAGTAAGAAAGAGTCAGCACACACCATGCACGCGAATTCTGACGTCACCATTGATTGTTCTGAGTAACCATTTTTCATTGTTCGTCTAACTGGAAAAAGGGAATTTTGGTATTAAAAAGTGTGCATTAGCTCAGCATTTAAAGCTACTGCTTATCAGTTGAGTCCATTCTTTAAATGCTTGGCAAATTTTGTATTAGAGAATACAGACGGTCAGCGTTTAAATGTGGTAGTACCTATCAATTGAGTCCGGTGGCCATGTCATTTGGCATTGAATGGTCACCTCCATCCGAAGGGTAAGTTCTGTCAGTACGGAAAACGAAAAGCAAATTTACTTTTGTCTTTTCACCTTTTTTGTCAGTTGAATCGGTATATGCTTTACTCGCCGATGAACTAAAGCAAATAGCTTTTTCCATTGATATTGTCTATTTCAATGAACTTTTGGATATTAATAAACACTTTTTTTATCACAAAATTAAAAAAAAGAGCGTTAAGTTATAAAATAAAAAATATTTTTAAAATAGATATTTTTTTTTTTGATATTCAAAATATAATTTTTTAAGAAGTTCAAATTTAATTTTTTTAAAATAGTATATGTTTAGGTAGATTTTTAACATTAATTAATGAGCCTATTTTTCAGTCTATTTTGTCCTTATGTTTTACATATAATTCCTACAATACCCATAAACTCATCTTCACGTTTACTTTGGGATTTATATAATATTATTTGACTTTTTATATATTTTTTAATATTTATTTTTTATATTAGTTTTTACTTATGTTATAATCCATATAAAAGATTGAGTTAGATATATTTTCATTTATGTTTTATATGATTTTAAATTATATAATAATTAATATATTGTATTTTGCATATTATTTAATATACTTTAAATAATATTTATATACATTTTATTTTTATGTTGTCAAACAATCTATTGTACGAAGCTTTTTTAAAAAAGCTCTTTTTAAATGACAGTCAAACATTCAACTAATTTCTTAGAAAAACTCTTATAAAAAAAGATCCATAGAAAAAAGCTCTACTAGTATAAACCTAATCAAACATAAACTCTGCGGTCCAACACATAACTCATATACCTTATGTTGGACATCGTTTCCGTAGTTCAACTTTTGCTCTGATACTATAAGATGTTGGACCCTATTTTTGGAGCCCAACTATTCGGAATATCATAAGATGTGAGCGTGAGTATTATAATATAGGGTTCTTTCCATAGAATCTTTTTAGCCATCATCAGTTCATTCTCATTCTCATAACATCACACGCATCCCACAAGGGTGACGTGCTTACACCAATCAGTTACTAAAATCACAAATTGACTTCTTCAGAACAATTGCAACTCTATGTATCTAGTTTATTTGAAATAAGGACTATCTAAATTCGGAGCTCTATAAATCAAGATATGATTAAAATACCAAAGTATGTTCATAACCAATTCATGCTCTTCTAACCGATTCCCTCGCTTTCTTTCCATCAATCTTTTTCAAATCAATACCAAAGGCTACCCATTCTTATGGAGAGATATAAAAATGTGTTAGGAATCTATTGGTTAATAATCATTTCATTTGGAGCTTGGATGATGAAGTTATAGTCAAAAGAGTCAAATATGATTATGTCCTTAATCATATTGTACCTATCTTGGGACAATTCACATTCACTAGAGTTATCGGATTAAGGTCATTCTAGGATGGTTTTGAAGAGAACTTCAAAATCTACAACTTTTGTGAAGACCCCAAAGAGGGATTTTGCTATCTAGAGGGCCAAAATCACGAACTTCCCAAAGTGTACAATGTATGTCCGTTAAATGGACATCACCTCCACCTAACGGACATACACGGGCTCTAGAGTGTCTTCTATACCTTTGAAGGTCCGTTTAATGGACCTAATGTCTATTTAATAGACATGTACTGGCCTGGGGACATTTTTAGACTTGAGAAGGTCTGTTAAACGGACTTAAAGTCTGTCTAACGGACATAGGTGAGACAAAACTCCCTCCAAAGCATCTCTAATGGTTTCTACATCCATTCTAACATCACTTTCTCTCATAATCTTCCCAAATTTACTTCTTCTAATGCAATATCACTCCTTAAACATTCAATTACCAAATTGATTTCTTTAAACTCCCAAATATCAACTCAACTGATTCATCACATACAACTAATTCTCATCTTTCACTATAGCTGTCCTATATACATCCTATGGAATATTACAAACTTATAATGACCATATCTCTCAATTCCAATATCTAAAAATATCATACTTCATATCAATGGAAAGTTAGAAAGATAATTTACAACTTCCAAGAAGACAACTTTGTTCAATTCAACTTAGATTAATATAGTTTTTTCCTTGAAGTCAGAACATATATTCCTTTCTTTCTTCATCTTCTTCTCTTCTAGTTTCACGTAAGTCCATCCTTTTTCCCACGTATTCTCCACACTTTCCTTCTTTAGCTTTTAACTATAATAGCTTCTACTCTCCAAATTTTATACTACCATTTGTTACACCCCCAAACAAGGAGAATTTCCCACCTCTTAGCCTAAATAATCCAACACTTTCCTAAATATCTTCCCTAGAAACCTCTACTCTAGCTAAAGATCAAACTAAAATCAAGGTCATTAAAAACAAAAGAACTTGACTATAAGTGATAAGTGATGGAACTCTTGCACCAAGCTACTTTTCTACCCTATATTGGATAAGAATGCTAATATCCTCCCCTCTGGAAATCCTAAAAGGGTGTGCCAATAAATGGAAACCACATTTCTAGGATCCTTCATGGACTACAAACCCTCTTTTTAGGATATGAATTCACGGGCATTCTCTAATTAGAAGAAGTGTGGCGGGTAAGAAGTTCTTGATAGATATATACTATTAACCATGCAAATGTAATGATTATTTTATTGAACAATTATTTAATTGTATTCAATTGGAGATTTGCATAATATGAATGTGTGTTAGTACATTTTGTA
>JAOTIZ010000002.1:29085854-29097334 GCA_027123425.1 Erythroxylum panamense | reverse complement strand
CGATAGTGGTGTATACACCATAGTTATACTGCAATAATATAGTAATACTCTGTTATTCTAAGGGCTGGTTCCTAACAGAGACCGGTATGTACGAATGAGGCCATATCCACTTATAGAAGGGTAGGTGATGCATGCCTTCATACTAGTGTGGACGTGCAATAAGATCTCCTTCGGGAAAAAACTCTACTAAGGTTAGGAGAGAATGATACCCTTGTGGAGGACATGATAAAGATCTCTTATCAATAGAGAGGCCCTCTTTATTTTAGTTAGGTAAAGCCATGAGACCAACTGGGAGAAAATTTGGCAGAGGTGATTTTGTGGAATTGATGAGTTTGAATATGGAAAAGGATAATGGTATCCATTCTCCATGTTAAGAGATTACCATAATAGCTAATGCTGAGAGTAATGCTCCCTCGAATGAGCCTATAAGGGCTCGTGAAACTACTTCCACCTAGAACATTTTGATCCAATTCCCTTTAACAATAAATAGGAGCCCTAACAGGGATAATGAGCAAAGTTATGTGATAAATGATTGTGACTTCCCCTTTATATCCAAGTTTTCCCAGTGATCATATAACATCTTGTAAATTTGATTGGAATCTTATTGCATGAATTTCTTTAAACCAATTAAATGTACAACTTCATCTTGGATATCCTCTTTACTTTATGTTTGTTTTTTCTTTGAATTTGAGAAATATTTTAATAAACATCATAGTTTAAACCTTTTGATGAAGGCATGCTTTAGTTATATTTGATTTTGAGTTTTGATATATAAATTGATTTATAATCATATCAAATAAATTATTAGTAGTTTAATAATTTTTGTAATCAAAAGTAAAGGTAAGAACCTCCTTAGTTTAACACCGTTTATGATTAAAGCCACGTATCTTTATCATTAATTTCACTTTAGTTGTTTGTCTCATTCTTATTATCATCCTGTTAATTTTGATGAAGATGCTTTTTCTCTTGGTTACACCTTCATTCTCTAGCGTTTTTCAAAACTCATTCCAAACCTAAGGGGAGACCTTAATAACTCCTTTAATTGTAATATGAGGTCCTTTCTTTTTATATTTCTTACATTTATTCATATGTCAATGTATGTGATCTAAGTAAATTTCTCACCATTTTCACATTAGTATAATTTTGTTAAGTATTTTTATCCGTAAATAGTATATGTGAAATGATTATAGTTATAAAACTAGATTCACCTCAAAAACAATTAAGGTTGATGTACAATTTTTCTTACTTTCTTTACTTAATTGGTGCCCTTATATATTATTTCTAGCATATTTCATGTTTCATTTTACACATGGATACTTATAGAAATCAAGCATTTACTACTTAAGCATAGGATGTTGTTGAAGATCCTTAAGGAATATGGGAGTACTAATGACACGAAGTAAGGTAAAGAAATGCCAAAGAAGACCTAAATATCTTATTGGTTTGTCTTTACACAAGGAGTGAGGCTTTGCTACTTCAAGAGGTTAAAGTTAGACCTATAATAATTATCCAAATGAAGGATTAAGTTGAAGAATTGTTGTTGTAGAATATAACTAGCACCAAACTCAAAGGAAAACTGACATTGGTCTTACACTAATTGTTGTAATATTGAGCAACAAAATGTAACAGGCATCATAATCATGCAAGTGAATTGTCCTTTGATGGGTTTGTAGATTGGAGAAATAGAAGCAAACTAGTATTAGATTCATATTTTCTTCATTGGCTAAAGTTTCCATAATAAAACTAGTATTGATATTAGTTAAGAGAAGCATTAAAAATGTGTTTTAATTAGTTAGGATTTTTTTCAAGTTGCTATTTTCTTTTAAAACTCTATTTTAGGGTTTTTTTGCATATAAAAGGCACTCTCATGATTGTAATTTGGAGATTATTATTATTGTAGAATCAAAGACCTTAAAGAGAATTTCTTTAAACCATTTAGAGTAACTCTTGATTTAGATTCTCTTAGAGTTTCGAACTTATCTAGCTTGCTAGTAGTGATTAAACCCTTAGATATTATCATTTTGAATCCTCTTTCTTCTAAAGTATGACAATTAATATCATTTTTTTAGTTCAAATTCTTGATTAAATCTGTTTGTATATAGTGATCGTTATTCCTACTATATGGATATTAACTCTCACAAGTCTTATTAGTGAGATTTGTATCAGAATTTGTTATTAAAGCACTTTTTCATATTAACTTTTTTTATATAGTCATTTACATTTTAATTATTTTTATGTCCTTTTCCATTCATTCATTTATATGTTCTTATCATTTTAAGATTCATTAAAAGCAATTTTCTCTTTAGTTTTTGTTCCTTATTTCTTGAGATTCAATTTAATAAAAAAAGTGAAAAATGATTAGTATTATTATAGGGTTTGTCAATATAAGTCAAAAAGGTTTCACTCATTGTAATATTCATTACTCAGGGTTTTAATTCCTTTTTGATAAGGATAAGATATTTAACTCATCAAATATATACATGTTCTATTTATTTGTTATCTTGCTTTCTTTAATATTGAATTTAAACTTGTCAAATTTCCCTTCTTTTGCTTTTTATTGAGTCTAATTTTAAGATAGAACTTTTATTCAAGAGTTTAGGTTATGGTTCAACTAAAACTTTAAGAGAAACATATAAGGGAGTGATGTGCTACTAACATTTTTGGAGGTAAAGTACGACTCTCAAATAGAAACGTATCTAATAAAAGGAAGTAAGTGAGGAGGAAATTGTAGTAGTAGATCAAGAGTCCTCCATGAATGTCATTCAAGGCCTATATGACCAACTTCTTCGACAATGCGATGAAGTTAGGAATAGGTTAGAAAAACATAATATTGTTATGGATGACATATAGCATAATCCACCTTTAGCTATGATGGATGAATTTGAGGCAAAAGTGGGAGTTAAGGGCTTTGCTAGCTACTTTGGAGAGCTAATCCTAAGGGTGGTCAATGAGGAAAAGAAGGAAGAATGAGGAGACAAAGAGGGTGCGGGTTTGGTATAATACATGTAAAAGAATATGAAAAAAGGATGGATAACATTATGGGTAGCAGTAAGATGACTACACAACCTTTTATAGGGAAGATAGATCCATATGTGTACCTAGAGTGGAAGAAGCAAGTGGAGCTAGTTTTTTATTACTATGACTTTTTAGATGAGAAAAAGGTTAAACTAACTACTACAAAGTTAGTGAATATGTTGTGGATTAGTGGGATCAACAAAGTTTCACTAACTAAAAACCAACTATCATAATGTGAGAGGAGATGAAGATGGTGATAAGGAAATATTTTTACATAGTTTCTAATATGAAGATAGTTTACAAAGGCTACAAATGATGACTTAATGTTCCAAGAGTGTGGGGAGTATTATAAGGAGATAGGGGTTGACATGACTAGGACAAACATGGAGGAAGATCAAGAAGCAAATAATAGTTCAATTTATTTATAGGTTGACCCCATAAATTTCCTATATCTTAGAGCTACACCACTATATAAAAGTTAGAGAATGTAATGCACGTGGACATAAAGATTAGGAGGTAACTTATAAAGATGCCTAATAATCATTTTGGTGTTTCTATTACAGGTTTTCATTAAGGAGCAAACCATAAAGTAAAAGGGAACATAAGGCTCTAAAATCTAAATATAAAGTAACCAAGTCAAAATTACAAGCATTAAGTGGATCAAAAGTTAACAATGATTCTACTTCTATAATTAGGAATTAAGGTATCAAGTTTCTAAGAATCAAGTTATAGCCTCCTAATAAGAGAGTAATGATGAGAAAGAATGGAGAATATGTGTCTAAAAGTGAAGGGGAGCCAAAGGATGAGATATCTAGCCTGGATGGTGCTAGTGAAGAGGAGTGCATTAAAAAACCCAATGTAGGAAGGATGCTAGTGACTAGGAAGATATTGAGTATGCAACTAGGAGATGATGATGCTAATAAGAAAAGAAAAACCTTTTCTATACTAGTGTGTCATATAGGATCAGGTATGTAACATGATCATAGATGGAGGGAGTTATACTAATATAGTTAGTATGGAACTAATGGAGAAGTTAGGGCTACTAACCACAAAGCCTTAATCTTACAACCTGTAATGGATGAGTAAGAGTAAAAAAATTAGGGTAACAAAATAGGTAATGGTTTCTGTCTCAATTAGGAGGTACAAAGATGAAGTAGGTTGTGATATAGTTCTTATGCAAGTAGAGCACGTTCTTTTGAGGCGTCCTTAGCCTGATGATTGTAATTGGAATATTACCATTATTATTATTAAATCAAAAGCCATGAAGAAAATTTCTTCAAACCTTTTAGAGTAACTATTGTTTTATGTTTTGTTTTTAAGTTACTTGAAAAAAACAATGTGAGGAAAGTTAAAGACTAAGTTACTATTTTCTAAGACTTGTCATCCATAAATTGGTCTCCAAACTAAGGTGTTCATTATGACTCTAAGGACTCTATTGCATGTTATTCTTGGTAGGGACCTTAAGACCTTGGAGGAGTCTGTTCTTCTATTAAATTTTCTTATGTTAAGACTATTTATACCACTAAGGGTTTTACTCTATGTGAGATTGTTTATGGATATAGCCCATTAGATCTTATGACTATTCCTTTAGGGGAAAGAGATAGCCTGGACAAAAAAGGGAAAGTCGAGTTAGTGAAGAAACTCCACTAGAAGCCAAGACTGAATATTGTGAAGAGGACCTAATAATATGTTAAAGAAGCTAACAAAGAAATGAAAGAAGTGACATTTGAAGTTAGAGATCGAATTTGAGTATATTTATTGAAGGACAAATTTCGAAGCAAGCAAAAATTTAAGTTGTCTCCAAGAAGAGATGGACCATTTTAAGTCATAGAGAGAGTGAACGACAATGAGTACAAGGTCTACTTACAAGGGGAGTGTGGTGTTAAGATTATCTTTAGTGTTGTTGATTTGTTTCCTTTCGATATTATAGATGAAGATGATGATTTAAGGGAAAATCCTTTTCATGAAAAGGAAAATGATGAGAATTAAGCATCTGCTACTTGAGTATTGAAAGCTATAGAAGATCCTTTGAAGAATATGGGAGGACCAATGATATAAAGTAGGAAAAAAAAGGCAGAGGAAGCCCTTGACAACTTAATGGTGGATATTTACATAAAGAGTGAGGCTTTGCTGCTTCAAGAGGTTAAAGTTAAATGAAAAGCAAGTAGAAGAATTATAATTACAAAATGTAAACTAGAACTAGACTTAGAGGACAATTGGCACTGATCTTACATTGATTATTGGAGTGTTGACAAATCGAATATAACTAATGTCAGAGTCATGAAAGTGTTAGGCACTAATCTTTCATTGGGTTTGCAGACTAGAGAAACAAAGGCAAGTTGGTACTAGAGTTCAACATGTAATCGATGTCCAACTCATCTTTGCTTAAGCGTAAAAAGTATTAAAAGAAAATTTGCATTGGTACAAACTAAACCAGACATTGAACACACGTTTTAATTAGCTAGAGTTTTACTATCTTAAATTGTCATTTCTTTGAAAACTCTAGTTTTAGGGTTTTATGCTTATAAAAGGCATTTTTATGATTATAATTGGGATATTATCATTATTATTGTTGAATCAAAAACCATGGAGAGATTTTTTTCAAACCTTTTAGAATAACTCTTGTTTTATGTTCTTTAAACATTTCAATTTTATCTAACTTTCTAGTGATGATCAAATCATAGGATCTTATTACTTGCAATCTTTTTTTTTTTTTTCTTGAAGTGACAACGATATATATCATTCTTTTGTATATTAGTGTTAGAAATTTTGATTAAATATGTTATGATAGGTCCTTGGTTTGATCGCACTAGTCTTATTAGTGAGGCAATATAAGATACAATATTAAACTAGTATAGTCCTAATGCATAAAATAATACGTGCACAACCTTATAATTTAACTTTTTGTAAGATCTCATTAGTTCCCGTAGTGAAGAAATATAGTTGTCAATCTACTTACAGTAAAGAATTTCTTTTGCATTATAAGGAACAAGTCAATCTCTTCAACCATAAAAAGAATTTTAAGTATGCTATTTAATTGTAGTATTTATTCCACCAAAGAAATATGTCTTATTTATGTTTGTCCTTTTGACTAATAAAACTTAACTTTGATACTAATTATTTTTTATAACATTTGCATAATTGAGGATGAATTAGGAATTTTAATATTGAATATTGGTTATGACAATATCAAATACTTTATGAGCCTATATGTAAATGCATGCAAGACATTATGAATAATATAATCAAGTAAAAGTTGTAATAAATATTAGGATAAAAGATATTGCTCTTGGCAACAAGATAACTCTTGGCAAGTAAAAGTTATCTTGTTGGTTATTACATCAAACGTGATGTATACTTCCTCTTGGCAATGTGTCATCCAACTGAATGCACTCTATATATACGTAAGAAAGCAGGAATATTACATTATTGAGTGAGATCATACAACCCAGTTCAGTTTCACCCATGCAAGTAATTGACAACTATCACAGAGGCAACCGTTAGTCTACCTCAGTTTTTGTGCTGCAACCTCCCACTTTCTGCACCAGCATAAGGATCGATAATCACATTTATCACACTTGGTTTTCTTGAAGAAAAGGATTCAGTAAGAGCATATTTCAGTTCATCAGGTGTCTCAACAAGATAACCTTTGCCCCCAAAGGCTTCAATTAGAGTATGATAGGCAGCACCAGGAACAAAAGAAGTGGGTGCTGGATCATCTTTGAACGGGCCTGTTATTTCTTCAGGGCCTCTCCGGTCGCCA
Source organism: Erythroxylum panamense (assembly GCA_027123425.1). Classification (NCBI taxonomy): domain Eukaryota; kingdom Viridiplantae; phylum Streptophyta; class Magnoliopsida; order Malpighiales; family Erythroxylaceae; genus Erythroxylum; species Erythroxylum panamense. The sequence continues at coordinate 29,090,556 of JAOTIZ010000002.1, read as the reverse complement.
CCATATACACCCCCGTTGTTGAAAACTATCACGACCACAGGTAACTGGTATCGAACCAATGTCTGAATGAGGTTTCAAGATATATCCAAAGCCATTAGTTCCATCTTATATTCATACTGAAAAGCGCAAGATTGAAAATAATGTATCTAATTAACCAACTTTAGTTCTAATAGAACTCTCATCTAGGTTTGTCCAGAAAGAAGAGAAAGCATAAGAAGAAGAAACTACTGAAGAGTATCAAAGAGAATCCGCACACATGCAAGAACAAGAAAGACTTATGTGTTCACTCCCTTTCCGCTTCTTTTTGTTTTACTCATCTATCAATCAAACTTCAAAACAGGATACCTTAACGCAATGTCTGCACATAATGATGTACTTTGTGGTGTGATTGCTGTAATAACTTAACTGAAGCATACTTAACATCTTCACTCACTTGATGGATTATAAGGGGGGTAAAATGCGAAATAAAGGTGCACAACTTGGTCCATTTATATTCTTGAAGAGGTGCCACAATTAGTAAGATTGTCCATTATAACGCTAAAAGGATTAACTACTAGAGAAAAAAATATTTTTGGCACAAGCAATGAACCAGCCACCAGATTGTGAGCTTTTACAAATGTCAAGTTAATGCATTATGAAAATCTAGGCTATTTACCAGAAGCAATAAAAGTATTGCACTTCAAAATAAAATAACAAAACATGGTTTTATACGATGAATTTTACTGCATAAAAGATCTTGAGGAAAAAGATAAACAGGAAAAATAGTATAGAAGTGATGCATCAGCGGAGAGCTGTCAACATTGAGTGTCCAGGGACCGTACCTCAACTTCCATGGCACTGAATCCAAATCCTGAGTCCCCTTCAACCGCAATCACAAGCCTGCCAGGTTCAGCAACAGCAGCAGCGACACAATAACCCAAACCAACGCCCATTGTCCCCCAAGTCCCAGCATCTAGCCTAGTCCTTGCCTCCGTCTGAACCAACACAGCCCTCCCTACATCCATCGTGTTCGCTCCTTCCGAAACCACTACTGGAGCAGGGCCACCCAATCCCAGAATAGCATCCCTAATTATTCTCATAGGAGTCAAAAAATTGAAGGGCACGACATCCTTGGACAACTGCACCTCCATCCTAGACACATTCTCTTTAACTTTCTTTGAAATTGCCTCAACCCAAGGATGAGACTTCCCCAAACAAAAGGGATCCTCTTTGATCTCCTTATTTAATAACTCTAACACTCTCTTGGCATCCCCAACCAAACCCAGGTGAGGTTTCCTCAACTCAATCTCATCCTTACAAACATCCACCAATATAAACTTGACATCCTTAGACCACTTGGGTGGCTCTCCAAAATGCAACAACCAATTAAGCCTAGCACCAACTACCAATGCAACATCACATTTACCTATAGCAAGCGACCTGGCGGCACTCGCCGCGAGTTCATGAGAATCAGGCAACAACCCTTTTCCCATCGGAGTAGGCAAGAATGGAATTCCAGTTCTTTCCACAAATTTCCTAATCTCATCCTCCGCTCTGGCATATGTAGCACCTTTTCCGAAAACAATTAAAGGCCTCTCCGCATTTCTAAGCAACTCCACAGCTCTTTCGATCTCTGAACTACCAATCACATTCCCACTTTCACTCCATTTGCTACTACTCAATGCAGTGGTTATCAACCTCTCAGCTTCCGACTCTGTTACTCGTTGATGCAACACATCAGATGGAAGATCTAAGTAGCACCCACCCGGACGACCCGAACAGGCTCGATCAAGAACCTGAACAATACAATTAGGTATATCCTTTATATTCCTTGCCTTCACAGAGAACTTAGAGAATGGTTTCACGGCTTCAATTTGGTCAAGCTCCTGAAAGTCGCCGCGTCCCGCGTCGTTTTGGTCACAAGAGCCAGAGATCATAACCATGGGCCAGGTATTGGCCATGGCATTAGACAGACCCGCCAGCCCGTGGACGCAGCCGGGACCGGAGACAGTGAGCAGCAACCCCGGCCGGCCCGTTAGGTAACCGTAAGCGGACGCCGCGTAGCCTGCGGACTGCTCATTGTGCAAGGCCAGGAAGCGAATGCCCAGGGACACGGCACGGTTGGCCAGAGACGTCACCGGAATGCCGACCACTCCAAACATGTGGGTTACGCCGCAACGACCGAGACACTTGGCGGCCAGGAAGTTGCCATCAACGAGGGTTTCATGGGAGTCCGCCATTGGAAGTTGTTTTGTTTCGCAGAGAAATGATGGAGGCAAATATTTAAAGGTTTCAGAGATTTGTAATTAATGGATTTGAGTAAGTTTGTTTGTGGGATTTAGACAGTTCAGTCAATAGCAGGAGGCAACATCCCAAAAAACAATGTTTTAGGCAACCAAGGGAGGTGATGGCTTTCGATTGGTTAGAAAGCCGTCACCTCCCCCGGTTAGATTTTTTGCCTAACTTGGATCATCAAATTTGAGTTGGAGTTTCTCTTTTCTTTTTGGTGAGAAGTTGGAGTTTCTCTAGTGTTTTGCTGAAGTATCCAAATCGCCTTTTGTCACTATAATTGGACGGCAGGAATTTGATGGAAAATGTAAAATATAATAGCGATAATTATCAACAAATTTTAAACTTTCTTCTATTTTTTTAATTATAGCTTACATTTTAAATAGTAATAAAGTATCCAAATTTTCAATTTTTTCAATTTTAATCCGAATTTCTTCTTCTTCTTCTTCATCATCACACTCAGCCCGAATTTTCATAGTGAAGCGAATTTTGTGAAGATCTGATAGTCCGAACTTCAAAAAATAGTAATAAAATATTTAAACTTTCATTTTGTTTAATTATAGCCCAACGTTAATATTTCTATTAACAGAGTATTTGAAATGGTATGAATTGAATTCAATTTAAGTGTTTGGAAACATAAAAAAAAGAATGGGTTCAATTCATGCTTGAATTGAATCCCATCATCCTTTATAAATTGAATTCACCTGAAAAAGCATCAGAATTGAATTACGAATTGGGACTTCAATTTTTCTTTTGAACATTGAAAATATCCTTCCAATAATACCCATCTAATCTTGCCATATATCTCTTCACCTCAAGTAGCCCCTCCTACCAAGAAACGGAACAACAATACTTTCTTCATGAATCAGCAGCTCCCACCGTATCCAGGTTTTCCCTTTTCTTTGTTCATAGATGTCTTTTTCTTTTTCGTTTTTTTCTATGATCATCGTTCTCTTTTAGATCCATCGTTTGATTTAGCTTCTCCTTTTATTTTTCCATCCTGTCTACATTCTTTTACATTTCTCGAATTTTTTTGCATATATCTAGATTTTTTGTTTGTTTGTTTTCGGCTACATTTTACGTGAATTTTGTTCCATCTGGAATCTTGAGGGAGAAATATGTTGCACTAGGAAGGTAGAATATTGTGATGTAGAACTCGAGAAAATTGGGTTTATAGATTTATATGCATCAATCACCTAGGAAGCGAGACCACGAAAAGAAGGGGGGAAAAAGAAAAAAGAAAAACTAACACAAGAGAAAATGGAAACTAGGCAATAAATTGAAAGATTCTCATTGAATCCGTATCTTCGTTCTTATGCATAGGGAATTCTTCATTTTTTACGGTGCTTTTTGGTTTATGGTAAAAGTATGAGCATGAGTTAGTCTCGGGATCTCTTGGAAGATTGATGGGTTTAGAAATTTGGGTGTTTTAATAATGAACTTTTTTGTTGATATCACTTATAATGAAATTGATAGTTATAACTTGCTCTATGTAAGTATGAATGTTTATTATTTAATAAGATCATTTTTTAGTCAAGGGTAAAAATGTCATATGAAATAATTAAATTCATTTTGATTGTGTTCCAAATAATGTAATAAAATTCAATTCTAATATTACTAGGTTTGTTCCAAACAGTATACATTGAATTCAATTCAATCTCATTAATTGTAATTGAATCCAATTCGTTAATGAATTCAATTAGAAGGTTTCCAAATGGCTCGTAAGTTTACTTACGTGACTTGCCACGTGTTTTAAAAACCTTAATTATTAATACACGTCAGCCAAAATTAACACAACAAATGAAGATTAATGAAATGATGTCATTGTTTTTGGACATGCCTCTATAAACTTTGAGATGAAAGAAATGCTAGATGTTATAAAGTTGTGGAAAAATAAACTACTTGGCTAATAGATGAGATTGTCTAGTAGTCAATGGAACAAATAATGATAAATATAAATGCTAAAAATTGCAACAAACAGCTAGCAATCTTATGTAGGATTTAATAGCATCTATTTAACTAGGAGTTACCAGATACATGCAATCATAAAGGCATCGATGGATTCTACTATATCCAGTACACGTATGGAAATCATCTAAAGGTAAGTAAAAGTTATTTACAATAGAGGTGGATATGAAGCTAGATCTCTATAAATTAAATGTTAAACCATCCATATGTGAGACCTATAGAAAATAAAGAAAAGAATTAGAACTAGGCGACGTACTGAATAATGAGAACTGAAGAGTACTTATGTCATGCAATAATGGGATAGGGCTCTTGATAAATACAGATACTAAGTCCTCAACATTAGAGTTTCATGCTATGGAAGTCTAGCACATATAGGGTAGTAGAGTTGTTGTTGGACCCCGAACTTTTCTTGAAAATTTGAAATTATAAAATGAAATTAAATGAGGAAATATGGTATGATTCTTTG
>JAOTIZ010000002.1:29047374-29062567 GCA_027123425.1 Erythroxylum panamense | reverse complement strand
AACCCATATCTCATTAAGGCGCAAATAACATCTATAACACAATTTATATACAAAACACTCATATACTTTCATTTTTCATATTTCTAATTTTCGCTTCAAGGTTCGGGGTCCAACAGCATTAGTTCCAAAAGTAGAAGCAAGGGTAATGGGAGTGGTAAAGAAACTTCCTTTAGAAGCACTAAGGGCATTTGGGGATAAGGGAGAGGAAGGGGTGGATGTTTACTAAGGCTATGCTTAGGGGATGAGGAAGAACGGTGAAGAAGTGCTTCCAAATTATTTGTCTATCCAAAGTCTAAATTATGGCACAACATTAGTTTAAAAAAAAAAGAAACAAATTAGGGGTTCAAAGGAAATGTTTAAAAATCCATTCTAAAAATGGTAACATAGCAAGTTATAATTGAAAAGTGGAGTGGACAAAGAATAAAATGCCCTTGTTTAGTAGCCTATACAAAAAATACAAGAAGTAGCAAAAGGAGAAATCAAAAAAGCTAAGAATGATGGATGAGGGTAAAGAAGGAGAAGAAAGGGAGGAGAGTATGATGGGCAGGGATTCCATATCTTAAGAAACAGGAACCAAAAAGGAGCGATGATTAAGAGTTAGGAGAACTAGTACGAAGGATGAGAACTTTCTCACTCAAAGATTCTCAAAATAATGCATTTTTTTGTTAATAAATTTATATCATGCCATTAAATTTTCTTAAAAATTTGTTTTGTTATTTCTTTATTGCTCATCTCAAAATCCTTTTTCATGTATATTTTAATACATGAAAGCCCTTCATCATCACTTGCATTTTATGGATTCTCAATTCAAACCATAATCAATATATTTACACTTTATTTTGTTTTTCTAACTTGTATCGAGTTTTACTTTTATAGGAGTTTGTAATTATATAAAATCAATATGAAAGCACTTTCCCACAATAAAATATATACCAAGGAAGTAAGGTTTTTGCCTCTTTTTCATGTTCTAAAAATGAAGCATCCCTTTTTTGGCCACTTAAATGTCTATTTATATGAAAAATTAGGGTTTTAGGGAGATACACAATTAGATGCACAGTCGTGCATCCAACCATACATCTTAAAATGTGCATGATTTGAATGTATACATGGTTGTATAAGTGGATACATGGCCATGTATCTTGTAGGTCATGTTGAAGTGTTCTTTTTCTTGCATTTTCTTGTCCCATCTTCACCCTAATCCATCTCCTTCTTGTTACAAAAAGAAAAAGGAGTTTGAACATTAAAAGGATGACTCAAAGAATATGCTTTTAACTCATTTTAGCTCTTAAACTTTCAAATTGCACACCAAAATGAATATCTTAATCATTTCATAGTTTTAATCACTAAATGTTGTATAGTAAATGTATAAACAATTAAACACACATTAAGTTCCTTCATACTTAGCTTTTGACCATCTTTAGGCAAAACAACAAAATCAAAGTCACAAACCAAAGCACTTGCACATTTTCCATATTTCCCAAAAATAGGTAGTCATAAGAAAAGAGAAATAACTTACAAAACTATGACAAGAACTAATCATTAAATTCCTCTACTCATGGTCAATCAACAATCATTTCCTTCAGAAACTAACCAATCTACTGGTAGACTTTGACAAATTGTGTTTAAGAATAAGATAGATCTATAGGTACACTCAAACACTATTCATGATCAAGATATTTCATGACTTTGTATATCATTTCAATTCTTTACCACTAGAATTTGTATGCATAATCATGAATCAAAGGGCTTTTTAAGGTTGTAATATGGGCAAGGTTAAGTTGAGATGTATTTAGATAGTGTAGTGCAAAACCATCAAAGCTAGTAAAGTAAGAAAAACACTATATGGAACATCAAGCAAAAAAATCGACATTCTTTCAAAACTGGGTACCATCAACTATAATGAATACAAGAACTATGTTTCACAACTCATATTCAATCTCTCACACCATAAATCTCATAAAGCATAAGTAATTAGAAGGAATCACTTACAAAAATTGTTGATAAACTACACATTGCAACCATAAGGACTGACCCTTCAAAAACAACATCTCTCTCATTCACATCATAATCAAATAACCCTTTTCATACAACTTTAGAAAGAAAAACAAATTATGAATAACTTTGTAACACAAATGCATTTCCTCCTTGATAATTTTATTTAACCATACTTTCTGTCTTTTCTTTTCTTTTTATTTTTTAATTTTCATATTTTTTTCTTTATATAAATTTTGAAGGAAGTTTCACCAACATTGGAATTTGTTGATATGACATAAGCTGGCATTCCACAAATTATAACCAACTCGCTTATATGCACACCCCATACTTATACTTTTGTGCATTCGCAATCATCAATAATCAAAAAATGCTCCACTAGATTTAAGGCATGGGTAGGACATTTAGTTAGGTTAAAGGCATATAATATGGTTAGCATAAAAAGAAAAGGTAAATAATGCTAAAGGGGGTTTATGAAAAGGGAAAATCATATCGATTAGTAGGCTATTTGGCTGATGTAACTTGTAAAAAGCATGCCTATATCATTTTCATATTAATGCATATGATAAAAATGTAGTCTCAAATAGACAATCAAACTAAAGTCAGGATGTACATGTCATGAATGTCACAAATAAACAAAAGACAATCAGTCTATAAAGGTTCAAAATCTTACTGGCTTGTGTCTACTCACTAGTTACTGATTTTCTAAAGATAATGTATATTGACCAATCACAAGAGTAGATGTGCATTTTTAAGTTGCCATGAATTTTTTAAGTCAATTATACTCTCTAATTATGACTATATAGTCCTATAAGCAATAGAAAAAGAGAAAATGTTTGATTTAATTTGATTTAATTCTCTCTCTTTTTAACAATCACACTTAAAAACACACATGCACATAAGAAACACAAAACTTAAGAGCAAACATGATAACCCCCACCTCCAAACTTAAAACTTACATTGTCTCTAATGTAACCTTAAATGTAAGAAATGAAGCATTCAACAAAACAACAAATGCGAAAATGTAAATGAAAAGAAAAACTTACCTTAGGTGTCTCCCCTTCTGTATTTTCCATTTGAGGTTCTTTAAGATAAGGTCTCAACTGATGACCACTCACATTCAGTGTCTTTCCTATCTTCAAACTCTTAATATCTACTAAATCCCTACACTCTCGAAAAGTCTCCAATATTTGTTTACTCTTTTCCTCCTAGTTCAATTTCTCTAACTTGCTTGGTAAAGGTGAAGGATTAGTCTTAACAATAATTAGGGACTTAGTATTTACCTTTGAGTTAAATGACATATCCTCTTTTTTTCTTCAAGCTTCTTTCCAACTTCTTCTTCACTAGTAATCCCTTGAGTAGTCCTCTCAAGAATCTCAAGCTCCTTTCCACTCCATAAGGTTACCACAATAACATTCTTTAGATTCACCTCAGGTTAAGATAGCTGCTTTCCTTCACTTTGTGATTCTAGGTGGTTGATAGTTAATGCTATTTGACCCATCTTGCTTACCAAGTTTGGGAATCTAGATCTTGTATCTTGCTATAATTGTTTCACATCCTGATAAAATTTCAAAGTATTTGTAGCAACAATCTTAACTAAGTTTTCCAGAGATGTACCCTAGTTAGAATAAGAGGTTTTTGGTCTTTATGGTAATTGATTTGCACCCTATAGCCTATCTAGGAAGTAGTTTTGTTAGCAATCTTCTCTATAATTAGGGTTAAGGTGATCTCCCCAACCTAAGTTATAGGATTGAGAACTTAGGTTATGGGAAACTTTTCCCCCAATAGCATTAACATAGTCCCTTCGCATGTCCCTTTTATACATAAACACTAACAAACATGAAAAGATCAATAAATAAATGTAAAAACTCTTTATAAACAAATATATATAAAACAACAATTGAAATCAAAAGCTAAAGCAATTCACTCCCTAGTAATAACACCAAAATTCTTGATGTGTGTCGAATGCGCTAGAAAATAAAAACTTAACTCTGCATGCTAAAATTTATAGTATTGGTAAGTAGAAATTATATCCAAAGAGAATGTACATGAAGCTTTTATAATGAAAAGAATTGACGTTTCGAAAATAAAGGGGGGTTTAGTTGGAATCGAAAGATAAAATAAAGTAAAATTGAACTAATGAAAGCAAATCAAATTAAACTGCATAAAAGTGAGAAAATTGATTGATGAATTTGGAATCCGATTTTTAGTTCAATCTCAGCCTATACATAAATAAGCATACTTCATTAGCTTATTGATTTCATATCTCTCTTAGAAACTATTAATCGTGGGATAACAATAAGCTCTGTTAGCCACGGTTCTCCTTTAAGTTATGTTTAATCAAAAGAAGCTCTTTAACTAAACCTAGCTATCAAACAACCTAGAATAAGCTTTCTAGATTTAGTAGGACAGTTGTATTATGAACTAGGAAAATAAATTAATCTAGACTACAACTACATAAGCTCGGTCCATTTAACCTATTTCTTGTTATTCCTAATGATTCATCATCATTAATTTACAACTAATGAATTGAAAATACAACTATTACGTATTGTATTCCATATTATGGCAATGGGTTCACACATAAACAATCTATTGAGAACAAGAATATTAATCATTCATACATGAATACCTAAACATTAAGCTAAGAATAACATAAACAATCTTTACATAGATAGATAATCAACAATACACAATGAAGAGATGTCAAAATGAGTTCTTTGGCTTTGATTTCCCTCATAAACCAGAAGAAGGAAGATTAGCCCTCCACAGATCCCAAAGAAGTAAGGCTTTTGCCTCCTTTTGTGTTCCAAAAATGATTCATCCCTTCTTTGGCTGCTTAAATGTCTATTTATATTAATAATTAGGATTATGGGAATATGCATAGTTAGATGCATGGCCGTGTATCCAACCATGCATCTCAAAATATGCATTATTTAAATTTATACATGGTTGTGTAAGTGGATACGTGACTATGTATCTTGCAGGTCATGTTGAAATGTTCTTTTTCTTACATTTTCTTGTCCCATCTTTACCCTAATCCATCTCCTTCTTGTTCCACAAAGACAAAAGAGTTTGAACATCAAGAGGATGGCTTAAAGAATGTGCCTTTAACTCATTCTAGCTCTTGAACTTCCAAATCATACCTAAAACCAAATATGAACCAAAATGAGTATCTTAATCATTTCATAGTTTTAGTCACTAAATGTTGTGGAGTAAATGTAATTAGGCACACATCAGTGTCATTAATAATTGAAACATTACAACAATTTAAAGATACATTAGGATTGGGAGTGAATCACAATAATAGTCACTTTGTTTTTATCTTGTTTTTATCTCTAGTGCTAATCGTTTAGCATATATGATTGTTGAAGTCAAAGGAATGAAGGGGAAATCTCCACCAATGCTATATATGGGACTTCCTATATCAACTAGAAGGCTTACTTTCAATGAACACATCCTCTTGGTTGGGAAAATTTAGAAGAGGTTAGGCTCCTGGGAAAATAGAGCTTTATCATATAGAGGCAAACTTCAATTGTTGAAGGTTATTATTAACTTATTTCACATTTATTATTCCCATCACTTTCTTTTTAATGAACTTATTAAATCCATTGACAATAGGATGTGAAAGTTTGTATAGAACAATTTAGAAACAAATGAGGGTAATGTTGAAGTGAAATGTTCAGTCAGCCACTTGATAAAGTGGATTGGTACTAAATTGAATCAAGAGTTAACAAAGTACTCACAGTGAATAGACTGTGGAGAATTTTGTTGGATAGAGAGTCCCTTTGGATGAAATGGCTTCACATCTACATCCTAAAAGAGACAAGTATTTGGGTATTAATCCTAAATCCTAGTAATTCTTGGTTTTTCTCTCCGCTAATGAAGTTAAGGCACCTTATAAGGTCATATATCTCCTATAGGGATGGAAAAAGGATCAATGCCTCAATATCGTATGATAACTGGATGAGAATTGGTTCACTCATTTAGCACCAAATTGCAACTAGAGCTCTTGATGGATTACCTCTTCAAGCTAAGGTGAGCTAACTTATAGTCGATGGGATATGGATTGACCTGATTTCTAAAATAGAGCACTTGTTTCCTCCATACACTCCTAACATTAACATGGATGGCACCTATTTAAAGGATTATATTCCCCTGCAATAGATATCTAATAAAATGTGCCTGAGTAAGATACAAAAGAAGGAACCAAGTACTGGATGGTTCAGGGTTTTCTGGGATAAGTGTCTCAAACTAAGTACAAGTTTCTTGTTGTGGTTAGCTATGCATAATAGACTCAACACTATAGAAAGGTTGACCTACCTATCTCTTGAAAATACTTTTGTTCTATACTCTAATATGGAGGAGACTAGAAATCATTTATTATTTGAATGTAACTATTCAAAGTCCTTATAAGATCAGAAGGCTATGCCATTTAATTATGAAGGTTGCTTATATTGTTGCTTTGGGAGTGACAATGCAAGAGTTATGAAGGGAGAGGAATTGGAGGAGATTCAAAAGAAAAGAAAGACAATCTAAAGTTATCCTTAAGGAAGTTACCTCTATCATTAAAGAGCAATTCATCATCTGCAGCTTTGCGACCATTGTGATGAAATTCTAGTTAGTTGATGGAGGATCTAAAACTGTCTTATTTCTAAGCAAATATGCAAGTGATATGTTGTAAGTTGTCTTCGGTCTATGACTTATTATAAATTAAGTTCTTAAAAGATTGTTAAGTATTATTTCTCTAGCCATATTAAGGTTGGGGCTTGGAATCAAAACCTTTAAGGGTCACCTTTGGAACTTTAATTATTGATCAATCAATTTTTTTTATAAAAAAATTGAATGGTGAAAGAACTAAATTATATATCATAACCATGCATAAATAGATTAAGTCAAACCACTTTAGTATACTTAATATTTGAGTGGTTATGACATATTGCTAGACGTCAATCTTGACCTACAATTACAAATTGTTTAATTGGAGAATTAAAGATAAATTAAAAAGAGTTTTAATTTATTTAATTCTAAGTATGAATTAACATTACAATTTATAGTCATTTCTAACATATTTGGAACCTAATAGGCACACAAAAGAGCAGTTAAAATAAAAAATTCAATTTAAAATAAATTGGACTTAGTTGTAAAGTTTGAGAAACTTTGGAGATCAAATATAAAATATTTCATTTTATTAAAATTAGATTAAATTATAATTAGAGTTTGATTATAATTATAATTATAATTATAATATTTAATTTTAATAATCATAAAATCCTAATGCTTTTTTTTCTATATATAAGAATAAGCATAAGGTAGCTAGCACTTCTGCTTATTTCTTCTCAAAGAGTTAAGTTTCTTTTTACTGCTCTGTGGATACCATTAAAAGCTGAACATATAAATAACTATTGGTTGACATCGAAAAGGATTCGAAAAGGCCTTAATAGGAACTTTGAATTAAGTATGATTCCTTTATTTTATGATTCATATTTTTAAAGTTTTCAATTATTGTAATACAATCAGAAAACACAAATATTTTTATTTTTTATAGTGCACCAGTAGTTTAATCATGGTTGGTTTCCCAATAATCACCTCACTTAGGTCTTTTGCTTAAGCCACTTCATTTAGGTCTTTTTTTTAAAGAAAATTTGCCTAAGTCACTTACCTTAGATCTTTATTTAAGAAAATTTGCTCAAGTCAACTTATTTAGGTCTTTTTTCCTAAGACATCTTACTAAAGTCTTTGTTTAAGGAAATTTGCCTAACTTATCTCACTTAGGTCTTTCATTCATTTTATTTAATAAATATATTTATTATCAAGTTTTTAGGGAAGGCACTTTCTTCACCTCACATTTTCGAACAAACAAATTTTTTAATAATTTTATTGTTATAGTTGTATCCAATAATTTATTCTCGCTGACCACGATCTTTAATTAATGTATATTTTTCTTGTCATATAGATGCTTATTCATTAGTAAATTATATTTATATGGTGGACACATTAATCCTGATAATTATAATATTAACAGAAGCTTAATTTTATAATAAATTAAAATTTTAAATATTTCATTACTAATTTGATTATTCTAGTAAACATTAAAAATTCAAGACAACTTATCCTTTGATATACATATTTACGTATGCCAATGGATGGGAGTTGGAACCACGTTACCATCCAACGATCATAACTACGATAGGCCTTGCGCCACGTGATTGTTACTGACGTCAAATCCAATGTATATACACGATCACGTGCACCTTCATTTTTCGACAAAAAACCTAAATCCATCTTACTTTTCTCTCGATTACGAGGTATGGATTCTTACAAATTTTGCCTTTATGATTTGTAATTCTCTCTTCATTTCATTATTGTTTACTTAATGTCCTCTAGATTTTAATGAACTGTCACTGCGGATCTGTGAATTTGTTGTCTGTTTTCAATATCATTCTTTTGTGATGACTGCTGATCTGTGAATTTGTTGCCTTTTATGCTCTTATTTATCTTTTCAATATCTTTCTTTTGTGATTTTGTTTCTCTTGAATGTAATTTACCGTATGGCAGGTATGGAGGATGTGAAGGAGCAAGAACAGGTTGATGGAGGTGCTCCTGAGCATAGGGTCTCCATGCCATCTTCTCAAGACGAGGTTTCTACTTCCGTTTTTTTTTATGGTTTTGAAGATTAAAACTCATCAGCTACAGAGAAAGCTTTGATTCTGAGATGGAGTCTCTTCTTCTTGGATATGGGTTTTTATTTTGGTTTCTTTTCATTTAACTAGGAGGCATCTATAAAGAAAAAATATGGAGGAATCATGCCCAAGAAACCGCCACTTATTTCTAAGGTAATTCGTGGTGGATCTGATCGTATCTTTTCTGTGAGCTTCGCACTGTGATAGTTTTGTTTTGTTGATTAGTTTTTCATGGTTAGGATCACGAACGTGCTTACTTTGATTCTGCTGATTGGGCACTTGGCAAGGTATTGGCTATAATAGATGTTTTTCTTTACCAGTGCAATTGAAATTGTTGGCTTATGGGGAATGTTGGAAAATGGAATCAATGTAAAGTTGATATAGTTCCGTGCTCTTATATAACAGCAAGGTGTTGAAAAGCCTAAAGGCCCTCTTGAAGCCCTTAGGCCCAAATTACAGGTACTGATTTCGTGACTTATGTTGATCCTTGCCCCTTTTTTTTTTTTTACCTTGATCTTCTACCCTTTCGTTGGCATTGAATAGAAAACAGTACTTGATTCTAGTTCTGATTGAAGTGCCCTTTTTTTCCTCCATGACTTATTTTTTTAATATTGTGAATTTACTGTAGTTATTTTTTTAATTGTTACGTAATCAGTATTATGTTTGATTTTTTGAATTGGTAGGTAGTGGTCAATACTGTGTGGTGGGAGTTTTGTATTTTCTGGTGTACTTAATATAGATTATAAAATGATATGTAGCTAAATTAGAAGGTGAGCTCTAATTAATGCTATGTATAAGTTGAACAGATTATTTCATTGAGGGCCATTCCAGAGATTAGGAGTCCTCTAAGGATAGGCATCTTTTGGTTGTCATAGTAGCATGATAATGGATCCTAAAATTGCCAATTGAAATAGAATTTCTTATTAGTATCTTATTGAATGCTTGAAATAGTTATAATCTTTTGCATTTTGATTGTGCTTGCATCTCTTTTGTATACGTGGCTTTTTATATGCTTTATTCCTCTTGCTATTTCATGAAATCTTTTGTAGATAAGTTGTAATTCCAATGTACACATAACTAGTTCTGAATATATATTATTGTTATATATGCATGAATAAATTGAAAAACAGACGAGGTTTAGCTATGTAACTTGTTCTTGTGACAACATGAACAACTTAGAAAAATTTGGAAAAAAAATGGCAAATTGCAACTTGTCCTTGTGGTAGCATGAACAATTTGGAAAATTTGAAACAAATGGCAAATTCTGCAACTTGTTCTTGTAATCTTTGAAAAGTTGTAGACGGCAGTGAGAAAGAAATATAAGTCATTATGATGTCAAGGCTAGGCACGTACAACATGTTTTTAAGTGCTTTTTAGCAACTTTTGGCTATGTTATTTTTTATATTGGTCTTAAATTTGTAATTTTAACAATTTCTGAGGACAAAAGAATCAGTTTATGCGATCTGACTTACATCAGGGCAATGACTTCTATTTCTATTGAAGTGATTTCCCACTTCATCTTTTAATGCTTCAAAGCTGACGCCACTGTCTTTTAATATATCTGATCCTCATTTGTTAGCTAGAAAACTTGATTTTCTTTGTTTTTTGTGATGTTCAACCTTGTCAAAAGTATGCACATCTCAAATTTATGTCAAATTTCATTTCTGAATTGAAAATTTTGATGGAAACTAATGACATTATGTTTTTATAGAAATTAGATCTTGTTTGTGTACAAGTTTGGGTAGCAAAAAGTATTGTGACAAAAATGAATTTCATAAAAATGTGAATGCAAAGATAGATTTGTGGAAATGCTTGAAGATAAATCTATAAAAGAACAGGAAAGCGGTGTAGCTCTTACTAATGATTAGATTAGGTAGGTCTGTAAAGATAGTTTCATGATGTCCAACTCTAGGTAAAGTGATGCATTTCCAGCATAGAGATTTGTGCAACCAATAAAGTTCTCTAACTATAGCAATCTTGCTTATGGTACTTTTTGGGATGTGAGGTAGGCAGTAGAGGTATGAATAGAATCTACTTATAACTCCTTAATATTTGCTAATTAACTTTATATGTAGCTCTCAATTCTTAAATTTCTATTGAATTTATACCTCCTCAAAAGATTCAAATAATTAGGGAAACATTCCCATCTACACTCCAAAGGGGTAGACTTTTCGTAATCTAATTATCTTCTAGACCTGGCATTTTTGCACCATCACATGTCCAAAAAAACATCTTTGTTACGCTTGAGGATATGTTTTTGACAGTTGTAAGTGAAGCTTGATAACTGTTTCAATGCATAAGATATATTGAGTTTATGTAGTTTGTGCAAATAAACTCTCCAAATTCAATTTGGTAAATGAGATTCATATTTGTGCCAGTTATGACATTTAACTTTCATAAAGTGGACAACTGTTGCAACCACAACATAAAATGATTTTTCTTTTGGCCTGTGTACAAATTGTGCAGTCATCTTTTTAATTGGTCAATGATCTCAAGATAAAAATTGCTTACTGTATCGATCAAACTGTACCTAGAGGCTTAATTGGATGATTCTGTTAATTCAGGGCTTCTAAATTAATAATATGACTTACTGATACAAAGAGTTTGCTGATGAATCCATCAATGTTCAACTGCCTATTTATTGTGCAACACCAGTCAATAATGATTTGTCTTTGAATGTAGCATTGATTATGCTCAACACATTGAAGTAAGATGCTGTGTCACCAAAATGAGTAGTAATTTTGATTTCTGGACCATCATGTGCATTGAACTGATGGTTTTGTTTATTGTTGCTGTTCATTCCCAGTTTCACATCCTGTTCATTAGAAGTTTATTTCTGCATAGTTCTTGTAGAAATCAACAGAATATGATGACGAATTTATTGTTTGTACTTTTGGTTGGTCAGTGATCGGGCTATTCATGTTTTGAAGATATTAATTTTGTGCTAGGCTTTTATCCTTTTGGTGGTAATGGCTAGCTTTATTTTACTGATTAAAATTAGCAAATCTTTGTTTCGTTCTTAGCTGGACTGCATAAAGGCACAGGCTATTGGAAATTTGACATACATCTATATATTTTTATGCTAAGTGTCTTTCTCCATTCACTTTAACTGTTATTATGGCTTATAAAGATGCCTTTAGTTTTTCCTCCGATGGATTGCTGCATCTCTCAGTTTTGTGTCCCAACATTTTAATTGGGTGCACTATGGTTTATGCCTCTTAGCCCACACAACAACAAACACGATATCGGAAGTCTCCATATGCTCCATCAGGTGGTGAAGGTAGGATCACTGTGATCTGACAGATATTTGCACTTGATATCCAATTATCTCTGCAGTTTTACGTTTCTCACAGGGTAAGATGAAATCTCCAATTTCTGTCTATTGATCCAGATGGGGGAAGTGCTCCATTGGAGGATGCCAGTATGAATGAGTGAAATTTACGGTTTGCTGTTCAAATCTTGATAGGACTTCATCTATTGAAAGATACGTCTGTTGTGAATGACATTGCTTGTTGGCCCTTTGATTCATTGAGGACTTCTGATTGTTATTGTCACTTCCATAGCTGAGATTTCTATGTTTTAGATAATAAAGCCATTGAGGTTTTTACCATATTTCGAGAAGAAACAAAAGATGGCGTTTCATAAGTTGGGACAATATCAGCATTGCGCATGGATATGATGCAAAATTCATATAGTTTTGTCGGTTTCACATGCAGTGCAGTACCGCCTAGTGAAAAGTTGGTGGACGCTGTTGTCCCACATTTCTTCTTATTTGAAACGAATGTAGTTAAAACATTTTCAAAGTTATAATATTTCAAGTATAATTACTATTTTGGAATCATGAATTAAAATTTCTGATTTTGTTGGAATTCCTATTTATTGAAGTGTAGTCATTAACCTTTAGCTTCGACCATTTCGGAAAATCCAGGAATGTTTGACCATTCGCCAATTATGGTCAACTTGACCAATACTCACCAAACTAAGAAGTAATCACTCAAGTTGAGCAATTTTATACCTTCATTTGAGGACTTTAAGTGAGCATTGAGAAAGGGGTTGAACGTTGAAATACAAGTTTATTCTCTTTTCAAATGTTTACAGAGTTTTAAAACTATAATGGTAAAGATCAAATTCATCAATTCAACACGTTGGAAGTAATTTTACTAAGCTAAAGAAAGTGTAAAGAGGAGTTGATTATGCGCTAGAATGAGCGATGTCATAAACCTGTGGATGGATTACTCAG
The DNA here is from genome assembly GCA_027123425.1 of Erythroxylum panamense. Lineage (NCBI taxonomy): Eukaryota > Viridiplantae > Streptophyta > Magnoliopsida > Malpighiales > Erythroxylaceae > Erythroxylum > Erythroxylum panamense. Next base: position 29,049,652 of record JAOTIZ010000002.1, on the reverse strand, counting down.
ATCTATCGATAAACAAAGGCATACAATTTGTTTATTGTAATTTGAGAGACATCAATCCGACAGTTTTACAAAGTCTAGTCGTGATTGAAAGTGGACTAAGGTTTATTTTTTCAAACTCTATTATATTGGGAAGAAATATCAATAACAATGTGGATCTTGACAATGCAAGGGAGTCAAAACTATTGTTTAGGAGGATCTGAAAGGTGTGTATACAACTGCTTCAAACTTACCAGCAAAACTGCCTCTACATTAAATATTATAAGACCAAATTATTCAATTCGTCATTTATTGATGGCTACCTCTTATTTCCACTTACTAAAAAGTTGGAAAGTATAATCAACATATATAGATAGTAAGAATGCTCTCACAAGCATAAACATTGCATCTATTTTGAATAACTTAGGTATCTATTAGTCCACACATATGTTATTCCAAATAAGAATAACAAAGCATACTCAAAAGACTTTGAAAAACTATCAGTGGATCAAAACAAGTGACAATTTAGCTAATGCTAAAGTAAGTTAAAGAGGCATTTTCTTAGGAATAAAAATTACATCAATCGATATATGTCACTATATGAGAATTCCCTTTAGGTTAAATAGATAGATTCCAAATTTTCAAATAAAAAAAATCAAACCTTATGAAAGCATATTTAGAAGGTTAGGGCAAATGCGTAAATAAAGGAAAATATTAGGAATGTGATCAACTATAAAATACGGAATGAGAGAAATGCTTTCTTCCATTTGGGAATGTTTTAATCTATTAGAGCGTTAAACCAAATGTCTCAACCATCATATACCATATGTCTCCACATAATACAAAACTCCACGCATACCCTTCATGAACATAATATCATATCATATTAATGATGCCAAATAAATATGTAACATTGATTCTATGCTAAGTAAATCCACACATAGGCCGGCAAACATTAACCGGTTTCTCCTTGACACTCAAATCACAAGGCCAAAAGTTGAACAGTCGCATAATAAATCATTACATCATGTTTCATTGAGCTTTACCAATAAAACAACAATTGATCACTTTAAGATAGTTAACTAGGCTAAATAATAGTTTAAGTGTTAGGATCGAGGCTGGTTTGGTGTATATTAATTGGAATTACGTTTGTTTTCTTGTAACGGCCTATTTTGCTAGCTCTAAGGGATCCCGGAACCTGTGTTATTTGAGTATGAACTCAAGAAAATGTTTTACTCCATAACCCATCGTTTGTACAGGTTGGCAACATATAGCCTTAGGGAAAATAACAACCGACTTCTTCCAGAGTGGCATTACATACTACAATTCCACTACTCGCTTAAAAACAGGGAACTGAAACAAATAACAACGGGAAAAGCAAATACATAAACTGGAAATCAATTAATTGAAGTGCCAAGTCATCGCCTATATGGATGCCCCACTATATTCCCCTTGAATTTGCCATGAGTGAAACGTTGATACTTCTTGTACAACTTTGGTCGTATAACATCACTTCGTCTTTCCGAAAATAGCTTGTCCTCAAGCGTGAATTCTGGAAATCTGGTTTGGAAATCAGTCACCCTTTCCCAAGAGGCAGCAGCTGGAGATTGACCTTGCCACTGCACTAAGATTTCTTGGTCCTTGTTGCGAATACGGTGAGCGATAACAGCATCTGGAACATAGGTTGCAATTTCAGGAATGAGCTCAGGCAATGGTGATGGTTGGTCCTGATGTGCTGAATTATAAGACTTCAAACTAGACATATGAAAGACTGGGTGTAGCTTTGCGTGTGGTGGTAGCTCCAATTTGTATGCAATTATCCCAATTCATTGTAAAACTTTAAAAGGCCCATAAAATTGTGGTAACACCTTTTGATGCTTCCGTTTGGCCACTGTCGCCTGTCGATATGGTTGCAACTTTAGAAGGACCATATCACCCACTTCAAATTCCACCTTTCTGTGCTTAGAATCATAATACTTCTTCATTCTTACTTGAGCCTGTGCTAAATTCTCCTTAAGAGCTAGTAACACTTCATCTCTTTCCTTCAAAGCTTGGTGACATACCCAGTGTTGGACCCCGATCTTTGAGTGGAATTTAGAAATATTAAATGAACTTGAATGAGTGTGTTAGTATATGAATTGTGTTAAAGATGTATTTATGCTTAAAGGAAATTGATGAGAAATAAGTGATTGGTTTTGATGATTTTGAAATATAAGTAGAGTTGAATGAGTTATGAAAGTTAAAGTGAATGAGTTGATTGAAATGGAGTTGAAAAGCATGAAATAAATAGTGAAAGTGTGAG
>JAOTIZ010000002.1:29026654-29040958 GCA_027123425.1 Erythroxylum panamense | reverse complement strand
AGACACATACAATTTAGCATAGATATCTATAAAGTTTGACATGACATAGGGGGATATAAGTTTTTAATCCTATAAAGATTCTCTAATGCAATTTAGCATTCAGTTGGAGAACATAAATGTTTTCTCTAATGGTGTTTAGCATTTGGTGAGAGAAAACAGGGTTTCTCTAATGCAGTTTAACTTATGCGGTTTAACATAAAATTGGAGAAATCGAGAACTACAAACGAAGATAATACAATTTAGATCATAAAGGTATTATCGTAGTTTACTACACTTAATTTTTCCATTCATGTTAGTAAGGTATTAGGTATTCGTGATTATATTAGATCTGTGTCACACAGGACACATGCATTTGATGCTTTTCGGTATCGAAAACCTTGCGGGACAGAATGATGGACTTTCATTATCTTTGGATCAAATGTTTTGGTTTTAAAAACTTAGTCGACTAATACAGTAGCGTGGCTTAACCAAGTTTTTAAATTGTTTTTAAATTTGAGTCTACTGCAATTAATGCTTGTCCAAAGGGAAGATTGTTAGACATTTTTGTCCTTAGGGATATTTTTATCCATGTCTCATAAAGTTGGACAACATGAATTGCAATTTTGATTTTTAAATAAATTACCGGTTAAGTTGCGCCATTTGATCCAGATAAAGATAATAAGGTGGCCTAATAAATGATCTAGATTAATAGGTTGAAGTTCGGGTAAAAAATGGGTCCTGATTAGTATGGACCGGGTTTATATCGGTCTTATGATGGGGAAGCTCAATATGGAAGCTATATAAAGATTAAGATCTCCTGTAGTTACTCATATATCATTCACAAGTATAAAGATTCTTTGACCCGTTAAGAAAGCTTGTGTTTTGAGGAAACTGTAGAAAGCCCTAGCCCATGAGTCGGTGAGCACTTTCCACTAAAAGTCCCGGGAGATTCGGAGATATTTGGAGCTCGAAATTGGCATCAGAATCAGAGATGGAACTGAAATCTAGGTATTCCGCATTACTTTTATTTTTGATCATTTCATGTAAATCCGAGATATGTAAGATTCACACTACGTATTACATTATTTGTATTCCTTTTGGATAAGATAGAGTTAGAAGAAAAACTTGGATCACTTTTCACTATCTTTTAGCCAATTTATCTTCGCCCTGTGTTTCAATAAAGTGTCATGATCTCTGACTTTAGCTAAGCAAGACATAAGAGGAGCATAACAAGGTAGAGCTTGCCAGGTCTAACTCTAACTCCTGCGGTATCTTCTGTTGATCATCCTTGGCTTTTGAAACAGCTTGCTGTGTGGAGGAGGATCTTCGTCTACTCATTAGAGATTTCATCTCCATTTTGATAGCCTTTAGCTTCTGATTGCTGTTTTGTTCTCTTCTGTTGCATTGTAAACAGACATTGATTTCAAGTGCCCAGGGAAACCATGTACAACAAGAAAGAAACAAAGTGATCGTCATGGCCGAAAGGTAGTCCTAGAAATTATCGTCCAATTTTCCCACCAGAAACGTCTCTTACCGTTTGGTTACAATTTTATATTTCCCGTCTTCCTCTCTTGTCTTCTCCCCACTTTGACTTGATCGGTAATCCAAACTCATGCTTGATTCTGACAAGTGAATTTCATTAACAAGTTTATCGAAATTTTCTTCTGTTCTCCTGTTCCCTTCTCCTTTCATGGTCTGCTTTGTTTGTGTACGTGTGAGTGTCTAGCGATCCAGGCTTTACTGGTTTCGATAAACTATTACACTGATTGTAAGGTTCCATGTTCCTCTGAGTAACGTCTAGCAATTGTAGGCAATGATTAGCTTATCTGATTTGCTTCGTTATGTTTTACGTACAAGGGATTAATGGACCAGAAACATGTTGATGACCCCTCAGATGGTTATGACATGCAGCTGATTGGCAACTTCCTGAGCTTCGCATCAAGAGGTGATAGAGTTGGACTGAACCAGATGTTAAGAAAGGGTGTTTCTCCTGACGTACAAGATTATGACAAGAGAACTGCATTGCACCTCGCAGCGAGTGAAGGGCATGCTCCTATTGTTGAGCTTCTTCTCTACTACAATGCTAATGTTAATCTCCAGGACAGGTGGCAACGAACTGTAAGCAATTATTGAATCCTTATGAGGTCGGTTCTCTCCAAAAGGTTAATTGAAATAGGATCATCAATGATTCCATCTCTTAATTTGTTATATCAAGCCATTGACAGATGCAAGACTCTATGGGCATCGTGATATATGTAGGATTCTTGAAGTAAATGGTGGCAAGGATTTAATCAGCGATGAGCCAATGGTAATGGGAAGATCTTATTTTTTCCTTAGCAATTATTGTTCACTACACTTGTAAGTCTCTCTTTTTGCCACAGCCATGGGAGCAAATTTGATTTTTCATTGCTCATCTAATCCAAATCCCATGTCCTACACGAAGTTTCTAAACCTATGTTTCTTCTCATTCTTTAATCTACCAAAGCTTTGATAAACTATATGTTACAAAAGCATTTGAACAAATGTCTTGCGTTGTTGATTCGACGTTCATTTTCCAGACAGTTCGACAAGAGCAAGATTCAAATGAAGTGAATTTTGATATATCAGAATTGAGCACTGAGCAATCATCAACAGTTGAACAGGTATCTGACGTTAATTATCAGAGTTTACATGAAATCTACAAAACAAGAAACGCCCTAGCTAGTCTTTATTTTATTCTCAAATGAGAAATATTTATTATCCTCTTCTTTCCAAGTTAAATAGCTATGAGCATTGTGCTTCTGACAACATCAGGGTGTTTTTGGCGAAGCCATCAAGGTCAAGTGGAGAGGAACTTGGGTTGTTAAAACTGTGATTAAGAGTGAGATTTATCATCCTGTGAAGATGTATGCTCAATCACATTTCTGTTTAACATTATATCAAATCTTACTCGATTAGAAATTCAACTATGATTCAATGCAGGGTATTGTCAGCTAAGGATAACACTCTCTTACGTGAACTTCGACATCCCAACATTTTGCAGTTTCTTGGTTCCATTGTACACAGGGATGAGATGGTGCTAATTACCGAACATCTTCCAGGAGTATTTTCTCAGTGACCAAATACTCTTTTTAAAGTCCTGTTTGCTGTTTTCTGACAATATCATCAGATCATTCCGTATTACAAGTCGGACTCTTTAAAACAGTTTTTCTTGTCATATCTTGACGTAGGGAAACTTGGGTGATATCTTGTCCAGAAGAATTGCACTTGACCTGAGTACTGCTCTGCGTTATGCCCTTGACATTTCTAGGTGATGTGATTTTGCGGCTCTTGGTTGGTCTCATAGTCCATGAATTTGTTTACTTGTAACAGAATCCATCTTCACTTGTACAATGATTCGCAGGGGAATGAATTATCTTCATAAACACAAGCCTATGCCTATAGTTCACAATCATTTGGATTTTAGGTAACTTCTGTTAAAAGTTTATTTCAGAAATACTTTTGTTAAAAACTCGGGAGAGGTAATTAACCAACCAAAACCTTGCTTTTAGCTCTTCCTTGACATGTGTTTGAGAATGCACCTTTGTTCTTGTTCCTTAGGTCCATCGGACATTATAGTTTGATTTTATTTCTTATCCTGCAGTAGTAATCTTCTCTCTTTAGGTGCTTTCTCCCAGGTCTACAATTCGTCATGAAGAAAAGGACTCTATGATACAAGATCTTTAACTGATAAAGATACTTGCAGAATAAGGAAATACAAAAGAACATGAAAATGGTTAACTGACTGATGATTTTTGTTTACTTTTGAATGTAGAAACTTGCTACAGGATGAAGGTGGCCATCTGAAGATTGGCGACTACTGGGTTCAAATGTTCTATGAACAAATCCATCCAAACCGAGACTGTAAAGACTTTATGTTTGCTCACATTGAATCATATTCCCAAGGGGATTTTTACCATTTCCACTGCGTCTTAAACATTTTCTTCTGCTTCAAAGGCCTGAGAGTTGATCATTCAAGCAACAATGTCAGGCGGTTAAATGATACCAAGAAAGATGTCTACTCGTTTGGAATGATTTTTTATCAGGTAATATAGCACATAGATTGACGTTAATGGATGTTTTGGCAAAACTTTTAATCTCACAGAGGCAGCCGTCGTCTATAACAATACAAGATTGCATGCGCGATATTATTTTGACAAAAGACAAAAAACTTATCGTAGTAAGAAAATATTGATCTGGATGCATTACTTTTGAACCAAAACACTCCTTGGTTATGGTGGATATAGCCTACAAATGCATGGTTAGTTGGCAGGGTCATCATTTCCATATGTCATTGATTGATTGAAAGATGAAAATATGGTCTACTAAGTAATCTCTTGTACACAAGATTGATGAGATAGTGCATCAAGGTTGTTGATGAGAAAGTGTATTAAAAAAAAGGATCAACGGTCATAGTTGGGTGGTTGTGACTTTGAATTAAGGGAGGGTGTTGAAGATTAATTCAAAGTTAAATTCCTAATTATGTGCAACGGTTTCCTAGTTATGTGCAACGGTTACATGTATTTAATTGGTATTTGTTATCTTAATAAATTTTAGGCAGTTACAATTATATTAAATGTAGGCAGTTTTTGTTATCCTTGTAAACCTATAAATACAGGGATTATTGGAGTGATTGATATAGATGAAGAAAAATAAAAAGAGTGTTCCTCAACTTTGTTTTTACGTTTTGTTATTTCTTTAGTTTAGTTTTACTTGAAAATTCCAACAGATCGGACAATGAGGGAATTCTTCCTTTTCTTCTTCCTATATCAAGCAGCTGTTTGCAAAGTCAAATCAAGACTCATCAACAAGAACTAAAACCCACCAAAGATGACGGTTCCTTCTAATTTTTATCTCAGTTTGACATCTTTCTTTTCTATTTTTGGATTACATGTCAATATAAGATTATGAAGTAGGCCCCTGTAGAAAATGTGAAATTTAGCAAAGTCGACATGTACATGAATCCTTTGTGAATGAAGCAAAATTAGAAGGCAATTCAATGTGAATGATCACCAATTAGTTATGTTGTCAAGTGATGCAATGCTTGTTACTAGTGAAGTCAGCCGCTTTCAAAGCTGGACTAATTGGTGATGGGATTTAGCAATAGCCAATATGAGACCTCAGCGGAGTGATGTTGAAAGAGAAGGATGGCACAGATATCTAATCAAATATCATAGCTTTGGGATTAGAACTAGAAACCTCCGATGCTTCAAATTTTCCACTATATGTGCAGATATTTTCTACTCCCGTGAGTCTTCAACAACTGATTAATTGGCTCCTACAATTAATGCCACCAACCAGTTGGTGCCGGGAGCTGAAGGTAGATAGATCTCTTCATTTAAAAAAGTATGTGTATATCTGCGGAGAAGATCTTCTGTACCTCTAATCTTGTACTAATCTTGCCCTCAGAAAAATGTGTGAATGGGATCGTTTGAGCGTAAAAGATTTGATCCCGTATATTCACAGGACAAATGTGCTGATTTGACAGCTAGTGCAGACCCCTTATACCTCAAACTGGTCTCTTCAAGTTAATCCAATGATAGGTGGGAAGGAAGGATTGATCTCTACCCTATAATTGACAGTAGACGTTTCCAACATGGCGTGACGGGCAATTGTAGGCTCCAAGCCAGTGCTGTTAGTATGGCTCTTTGCAATCTTCTCATGATGGAGATGAAGAGGGCCTTTCATGGTCCACACTTTTTCAAGTAGTGGTTGCAATTGCACTTACCATTTCTGCTAACCAAATGTGCCCTAATGCGGATTCCATGTTTTCTTTCAGTAATTATTTCTAGCTTTACATAAACACCACTATGTACATCATTAGACTGCAGATAACATTTCTATAAACCTTTCTTTCAGATACCCTTTTGTCAACTTGTTAATGGTTGGTAAGTTTGAGATAGAAAAGCAAAAGAACTCAAATTTTGCCATTTAGAAACTTGTACCGTTACTTGCTTTTGCTAATGATAAATCATCACATAGGAACTTGATATGATTTTGGTAATATGAACAGGCTTATATGCACACCACACAAGATGGAAATCTAAAATATAAACACCCTCATACAATCTTGGGCTAAGGACTAAGCAAAGTTGAGGAGTAGTCTCTCTCACTGACACTGCCAAACTCTGATGGTGGTCCATTAACAAATCGCCAAGAGAGATCCCAAAGGTCAGAAGTTCTCGCTGAAATGGCGCTAACAAGTCTATTGTGAAGTTTTGGTCACATTGGTTAATTTCATGAATGAGATAAACAAGTAGCGACTTGTGCTCGCAGTACTGCTGCAGCTTTCAAGAGAAACAATCATCCCTGCGGCAACTATCGAGCAGCTTAAGTAAGTGGTGGTCCTTGAGTAGGTATGGTACTGGGTTGCCACGATTCTAGTGTTTGTGAAAGCTGCCCCAAGATCTTCCAATTGAGACCACTTGAACAAGATTTCAATAGCAATAAGTTTGTCGTTCGTTCATGCGTCTTTGTAGTAAAAACAAATGATTTCTTGTTATACCAAACCCATGTTCATAGGCAATGAATTGCCAATTTGTTGCCAGGTTACGTTGTACAAACTTGTCGGAGGTTCATAATTTACAACCTTGACGTCAATGAATACTGTAATACATTTCTTTCTGTCATATCGAATTCAATTGTATCATCGTTGAACAATCACAACATATTATCAAACAATTAAATCAGACAAAAGCAAAGTGGAGAGGATACATATACTTCAGCAAATAGCCTATCAAAAACTTGTGTTGTACCAATGGCCATCTATATATGATCAGATCTTTTATGTAACATAAGTTTTAATGTCACGTCGACAACAAAGCTTGCGTTATCGTTTTAACGTCACCATATGTTTCATAACCCAGAATAGCAAAACTAAAGGAGAAGTGGCCTTGGTAGCTTCAGCCTTCAGTACATATATAGACAAAAAAGTTATTTGGTGAGAACAAACAGACACCTCTCTAAGTGCCCTTTGACATTGACATTGGGTCGCATTATCCCATCTCTGTAAGTGTAAGGGCATCATATACAAGTATCTGGAGTGCGCATTGGCCTGAGAATTTCTGTTGTACAAAATCAATAATAGTTTATCAGAATGGTTTTAGGCTATCAATGCACAAGCCTAAACTTTGTCCTTTGTATAAGCCTCATTTGCAGTCTTCCTTTTGGTGAATCTCTTTGCATTATCCTGTGAAGGGACACTGACCACGAAATGTGGCAAGCGAATCTCCCTTTCCTCTCCCTTTCCTCCAGGCCTGATCCTTTAAACACATGTATTTGAGAAGCAAGGATTCTCTGTCTAATTTTATGGTATCCAACTATGTTCAATGACTAAAATCACTAATTTTATGATGTCTAACTGTGTCATTTACATAATTAAACAGTCTCAAAACTCATATCTAATAATTAAAATGGCGTCGTTTTAAGCATTAGATAAAATTAGATATCATAAAATTGAACAGAAAATATGAACTCATATTTGAGCTATGCTTCACGTACGAGTTTAACTCGTAAAGCATTCCACCAAATGGCATTAACAAATAGATTCCATGATGTCCTTTGAGATGATCTTATAATTTTGTGGGAGTAGTCTAATTAGCATTCTTAAAGAAGATATGTACCACCAAACACCAAAGTCCAACAGTAAGGGGTTGGTCTTTGCTTAAGTAAGGTTGGGGGTTTGACCCTCACTTGAGTATGCAGCAGTGTTAAATACTCAGTGATAGTGCTTTGTTGCCCTTTGAGGTCCCACTCGGTACGAGTGAAAAATAGGTTGGCTGTGGTAAGGACTTAAAGGTATCATTGACAGTTCGGACCCACCCAAGACATCTCGTGGGTTGACTCAAAAAAAAAGTTATGAGTAAGGTTTTTAAACACCACTATATGAACAATTACCTATTTTTTGAATATCATTATATGAACAATTACCTATTTTTTGTCATACTCAATTTACTAAAATTCAAGTTTAATATTTCTTTAGATGTCTTAACTAAAAACTTTTCAAATTGAGTTTACAATATTATGATGATCTTGACCTCCAGCTGAGTCAAAACTATTAATATGATCAAATTTTATAACTAAATGTACTTAACAAAAAAAATTATGAGGCTAGCTTTAGTCTATCAAGCTTTGTTATAATTTCTAAAAATTAAGTGCACATATTATAACAACAACAATAACAACTCAATAGAAATCTCACATTCATACAGAGTTTAGAGAGAACCAATAATGCGTAACCTTACTCCTAACTGTTGGACAATTTTGTCCTTTCTCATAAAGTTGGACAATATTTAATTGCATTTTTGGTTTTTCAATAACTTATCGATTAACTTATATAATTTGATCAAAATAAAGATAATAAAATGACCCAATAAATAATCTAAATCAATAAGTCGAAGTCCGTATGAAAAATAGATCCCAATCAGTATGAACCGGACCAATATTGGTCTTATGATGAGGAAACTCGATAAATCGTAAGCATAAGGATTCTCTGACCCGTTAAGAGAACTTACATTTTGAAAAAAAACTATAGGAAGACCTTACTTGCGTCCTGGAGAGCAATTCTCGTGAAGGTGGAGGTGGATTTACGCTCATTTTAGCTTCAGAAAGCTCGATTGAAGCTAAGGAGACCAAAATCAGGTATTTTCTATATTTCTTCATTTATTGCCTTTTCACGTTCGATCTGAGATACGTAACTAAGGTACCATTACGTATTACACATGGTATCAGAGAGGTGACGTGATCGGGTGATTAAAAACGAAGATTTTTTTATTTTTTCTCCATAAGTTTTTCAGAGATTTAACATCTGTTTCTCAGTTTTTTCTTGCTTTTTATTGCATGAAAGTAGTATATATGTATTTAGCCTTGAGAAACGGGGTGAAAACGAGCCCAAGAGAGCAAAAAATTTACCCAAAACTCATCAAAAATTGCCTTTTCTGGGGAGGGTGTGCCTCACCGTCGACGATAGTGAACAGTGCGCGCAGGCAAGACACGTCAGCCGCGTATACTGACCGGATGCATGTATGGTGCGTGTGATGCACATGCTAGCATCGGTATGAGCGACATAGGTCAGACACGTCCTTCGTGCTTCTGACACCCGCTGACATATCAGCTGACGCCAGCCGTACGGAATTGCTACAGTGTTTTTATTAAAAAATACAAAAATTTTAGATTTCTCATAAGGATGCCCCGGGATGTTTTGGGTCAATTTTTAGGTCCGGGAAATTCATAAAGTGAATTTTCCATTTTTTTGGATTTATTACATTAGTAATAAATTAAAGTTTAACTAAAAAAAGAATTAAGGTATTCTGAATCCGATTTCAAGTAAATTTTCATGCTTCGGACACCATTGAAGGAGATATTTCAAGTTTTTGTGTCTCAAGTCTCATGCTCAGTGTTCAGGATAAATTGATAATCGCTCAGAGAAGGAATTAAGACATTCTTAAGCCATTTTGAGTAAATTTTTGTGTAATGAACTTGCCATAAGGGAGATACATGAGGTTCTCGTGTCTTAAGTGGTCGGTTCATTGTCCGATGACGCACGATAATCGCTCTAATGTGATTTTTCCTTTACAAAAGTCTCAAAAAAAGTTTTCAGAGAATGTCCTCAGTACGAGTGTGTGATAATGAGACTATGCATTCGGATTTTTGCATTTATTGATGTTACATTATCATATACCATATGCCCTTAAAGAATGTAAGGATAACATAAAGATGTATCCTTGTGTTTGTGGACTTTTTGAGTGCTGATGAGGGTGTAGTCACTATAGTAGCCTTTCGAGTCAGTATTTTGAATTGTTCTGCTTACACACTAGGGGATATCTCCGGTCTCATGTTTGGTTATTTTGCCCACAGGTGTTGGCCTTACATGAGATTTTGATATGTGTATAAAGGCATTGGATAGAAAAAAGTCGTTGCTTGAATGATCTATTCGCCCACAGGTGATAGTGTCATGAGAGTTGATGATTTGTACTCTAATCGCTTTTATATGGAGATCTAGTTACATATATTTTGTATTCATCCCACAGATGTTTCATAATATGTGTGACTAGATTTTTAGTAAAGATACTATTTAATGGCTTTGAGTATCGTTGTTGTCCTACATTTGTGCTAATTTAAACATTATCATCTTGAAGTCACCTTTTCGGTCAACAAAATTAGTGTTACCATTGAAACCCTGACCGGTTTCAATATGAAGAAGTGGACAGATGATGTGTTGAATGCTAAGGAGATAACTGAGATTGATATGGCCATACGGACGAATAGGCCATCTCCATCTCCACCTACATCCATGAGCTCGAAAGCTCATAAAGCAGCCTATGAAGCCTGGGATCGATGTGACAGATTATGTCTGATGACCATTAAGAGATCCATACCTGACCATATGCTAAGTGGATTTCCAGACACAGACATAGTGAAGGAGTTTCTTGGTAATGTCTCCCAGAGGTACGCATTCTCACCTAATGTTGAGATAAATGTCTTGATAAAAGAATTATTCTCCATGAGATATACAGGAGAAGGGGAAGTAATGGAGTACATATCAAGAATGATTCATCTTTATAGTAGACTGAAGATACTGAACATTCCTTTTCCTGATGTCTTTATAATTCACCAGACTCTGAACACGCTCCCTTCAGAGTTTAGTAACTAGTGATGACATATTATTCGCTGGATGAGGAAAGGGACTTCAATGCTTTTATTGCCCAGTGTTGCTGAGGAGGAGAAACTCAAGTTTGCTACTCCTACAATCCTCAAAGTAACTAAAGGGAAAACAAAGATGAAACTCGCTAATGTCACAAGTAGAAAGAATTAATCTTCTCCACACGCTGATGTTGGTCAATCCAGTACTGGTAAAGGTCTACATGACATAAAGAAACTAGCACTATAAGGCCTAGAAAGATCGAGACCATCGGGTAACTCCTTAGCTTATCAATTTATGAATTTAATTTGTAATAGTCATATTAAGTATTTGGTGGCTATATAGTGGAACATCTAATCATGATGCTTCCACGATACATGGGTTCATATCCAGGATAAAGCTAAAGAAAGGAAAGGATAAACTGATGGTTCACAGCAATGAAGAAGTAGAAGTAATATCTATGGGAAATGTATGTACTGAACCTTACTGTGAACCATCAATTTGGGTTTTACACGACACATTTTATTTGTGATCTTTTGATCAATTTTGGACAAATAAGGCTAATGTTTTCTATTTAATGCTTCTATTGTACATTTGTTTTTTAATGCAAAACATAATGGTAGAACTTTCTTATCATATGGTTTGTATAGAATGTGTCTTACCCCGAATTAGATATATGCTTCTTTGTATCTTTCCAAATAAGTTATGAAATGAAGAGCCCTAATGAATAAGAAGTCATACATGGTGTGGCATAAAATTTTAAGCCACATTTCCAGAGCTAGGGTTGAGATGTTGATCAAGGAAAGCATTTCTCAATTCTAGATTGTAACGATATGGGAATATGTGCTGACTGTTGCAGGGGTAAATTGACTAATAAAGATATTGAGGTCAACTCATGCTTTTGATTTATTAAGTCAGATGCATAAAGATATCAGTAGACCTTATACAGTTGCATTGTGCAATTCTAAATGTATTCTAACATTTGTTGATAATTATTCCCATTAAAATTATATGTTCTTACTTATAAACTGAAGGTTGAGAACCAACTAAAAAAATTCATCAAGATAGTCAGATTTGAGCGTGGAGGAGAACATCATTACAAATATGGTGTTTCAGGACTTTAAAAGGTCCATTTTTTAGATATTTAAAATCAATTAGAGTAATGACTTAATTCACTATTCCAAGTAGTTCTAAGTAAAATGGTGTGTTGCCGAAAGGCATAACTGCACCCTAAAGGACTTGAAGAAGTTGATGCAGAATAGTATTCTACCTGATTATCTAGAAGTTTGGAAACTCAGCCTTGCATATATTCGTGTATGGGGCTGCCCTACTGAGGTAGTATAATCCTTATAGAAAAAGATTACATGTTCGTTCTGCTCATTAATATTTTGTAAGATATCTCGACCATTTTAAGGCTACAGCTTTTACTATATAAAAGGTGGGACTCGAACGGTAGAATCACTAAAAGCTAAATTTTTGGAATATATGTCTATGATGATGGTGGGCTATTTGACCCTTTAGATGATAACAGGGCGGATACTACAATTATCATGTACTCGCTACTCATATAGTTAGATCTGGCAAATCTTGGTCTTTATACCGTACCTGTATAAGAACAGGAATCCATACGTGTATACATAGTGGTTCATGGGGGTACAAGTTCTAATGTAGTTAGGTAAATCTACTAGAGTGAGACGACCTATTATCCCATCTGATTATATAGTCTATCAAGCGTACAGGACTATGATATTAGACATGTTTTGAATCTAGTTAGTTTATAGAAGTTGTTTCTGGACCCAATGCAGATCTGTGGTGAGATGCAATGACTAATGAGATGCAAGCCATGGAGCATAGTAAAATCTGGGAGCTAGTTGATTTGCAGCAGAACTATAAACTCGTCAGTTGTAAATGAAGTTTTGGACCTAAAGGATTTCAGGATAGAGTTCAGTGGTTTATGGGCTTGCTTAGTTGCCTAATGGTTCACTCAGGGAGAAAGGTTGACTTTATGTTACCTTTTCTCTCGTATCCTTGTAGGATACATTTTGAGTGATTAAGGCAATTATAGCTCATGATAATATAGAGTTGCATCAGATAACTGTCAAAACCGCTTTCCTGAATAAAGACCTTTATGAAGTGGTCTATATGATACAACCTAAAGGATTTAGGATCCAGATGAAACTGACATTGTTTGCACGTTACATAGATCAATATATGGCTTGCGTCAAACCTCCCGAAAAGCATACCTTACATTTTATGAGATTGACCCATTTCGGCTTCATGAAAAATAAAGTTTAAAAGATGCTTGCACTATAAGGTCAGGGGGAGCAAAGTTATCTTCCTATTACTGCATGTGGAGGATATATTGCTCACGTCAAATATCTTGGCCATGTTGTATAAGCTTAAGCAATATTTTGACAGAAAGGACCTTGGTGAAGCATCTTTTGTCCTAGGTATTCATATTTACCGGGACAGATTTCAACACTCATCAGGCCTCTCACAGAGTGCATACAATGAGTATGTGTTATAGAGGTTTAATAAGGTTAACTATAAACCTATCGTAGCACCTATCTCTTATAGTGAGAGATAATTTTTACACAGTATCCAAAGAATAAAATAATGAGAGAGGCTATAAGGAAAGTTCTATATGCTGGTACGGTATAGCCTAATGTATGCTTAAGTATGTATTAGGCGGGACATTGCATTTACTATTAGACTATTTGGTCAAAATCTGGTTAACCCAGGTGTAGATCATTAGAATACAATCAAGCAAGTGTTGAGATACTTAAAAGGAATCAAGGATTATATGTTGACATATAGAAAAATCAACAGACTAAACCTCATAGAGAATTCAAATTCAGATTTTAGTCATATGTCCAGATGATCGAATTTTCACTTAAAGTTACAGTTTTAATTTTACATATGGTACAATGTCATAAAAGTCTGTCAAGTAGACACGGGTAACTTCCTCGATTATGCATGCATAGTGCATGTTATGGGGTTGCTTTACAGATAGTTTAGCTCAGAAACTTAATTTCTGAGTTTTCTGTGGTTGATTCTGTAGTTAGACACATTTAATTGTCTGTGGTAATCTTCTTGTTGTGTTGTTTAATAACAACAAAGAATATCACAAGATTTTAGCATTTACAAATCAATTATTTAGTCATAAAGGTGTTGATACAAAAAGGTGACATTAAGATTTGGAGCATTTAAGAACTGAGGAAATAATAGTTGATTCTTTAACTAAAGGACTTCACCCACTTGTGTTTGTAACACCATTATATAGTATGGGTGTTTTGAAGTACTTAGACATTGTTATTTAATGGATCGTTATGTTTGCTCCATGTACATTTGTACATTTTGATGTATTATGACAGTATAATGGTTCATTAATAAAGATGATCATCGTTTATCTTTGGTAATACATGGTATCATATATTGTCATAACACAGGTAAAAGTGTTAAGATTTGTGTCAATCTTAAGCATTTAAAGATCATTGAGCATATATACAGATTAATCTTGAGCCTATGTCGTTTAGACGCATACAGTTTTATACGGATATCCATGAAGTTTGACATAACATAGGGGGATATATGTAACATCCCGTTACTGTTATCAAGGGTATTATGGTAAATTGGGACAGACTGATAGGATTGCACTGCATTCATTG
>JAOTIZ010000002.1:28995350-29006970 GCA_027123425.1 Erythroxylum panamense | reverse complement strand
CTTAACCAATTCTATACATTTTATTATTATCAAAACACAAGTGGGATTTAATTTGTCAACCACCATTGGTCCAACAAATTGAGCACATAATAAAATAATTTGAGGTTTGTTCCTAAAACTTGGGAACTTGCTAGTGTTAATGATCACTAATTATTGTGTCAAAATCTACTAATAAGACTTAACCTTTTGGTTTTGCTCGTGGCATTCTCCAATAAATTAACACTAACATGGGCAATGAGCTTGCTGTCACAACATATCAACTAGTGCTAATCTACCTAATACTTTTACAACCTGGATTTGCAGTCAACCACATGCAAAAACACAATGATACAAATGCTCTAGCATTGACAATAAGTCCAGGTTGAAGTTAGATCTAAATCAAAATTTTTAAATAATCTAAAAAATACTTAAATCTTGTTGAACCTAGACTCGAGTTTAATTAAAATTTTAAATTCTCTTTTATATTTTCAAACTAATTTTGAGATTTGTTGGATAGAAGTTAGATCTGAATCAATTTTTAAAATAAACTGAAAATAATCAAATCTTGATTGAATTATGACCGTTAAATCTATACTCAAGTTTAATTAAAGTTTTAAACTTTTTCATGCTTTCAAACTGTTTTTGGTACTTGGTAGGTTGGAGTTTGATTTGAAACAACTTATTAAAATAAAGTAAAATAAAAACTCAAATCCTAATCGTATTAAGATTGTTGAATACACTCTCGAGCTTAATAAAGTTTTAAACTTTTTCATGTTGTCAGATTTATGTTCAAGATTTGACTATTAACTTGAATTCAAACTTGAGCTTAATAAAGTTTTAAACTTTTTCATGTTCTTAAAAGGTTAAGTTTTTTATATTTGACCGTTGGATCGGGCCAGAATACCAAATTTAAACTGGAGCAGTTGGTTGATCATCTTGACCTTTCATTTGATGGTATGCAATCCAGGTTGGCAAGTTCTCAGGAATCAACAGAAGAAGAAAACATAAGTGCCAAAATAAGCTGTTTCGAGGTCAGAAAACAAATCAAAGAAAAGAAGCGTAGTGCCTAATTAAATACAATAATAATACTACACCATCCTCAAACCTAGCTAGTCCTGCATTCTCAAATCACATCCCTAAGTGGTATTGAATGAACCTGGTTGTGTTGGTCCAACCAAAACTGATTTCTCTTTACAATGTTAGGAACCTAGAATGAATATTCAATGTTGCAAACCTCATCAATCCAGCTAATTTTAGTCAGGCCATAAGTGAACTAGATAGCATTGATATTCTGCAGAGTAGATTAAATCCGGAGCAAGGTATCGGAACATGGACGTAAAGAACGTGTATGTGGTTGTCATGAGCTTGGATGGAAGTCTCTGGCATTCTTCTCAACTCCATGGCTATCCTTCTCTTGTGTGTATTGTCCTTCGGTGCTTGAACTAGATGGTTGCAGACCAAACTCACTGGTTGGCACACTGTAATCACTGCTAACAAGCTCTTGGCTTTCTAGTGCAATCTTCTTGAAGTTCTTCAGATCTTCCTTATATTGGCTAGAGCTGTAATCTGAGCTTCCATGAGAGCTGAATGCCATGCTTTGTCCAGGCAGTATTCCATCACTTAATTCATCTAGAGGTATATTTCCTTCGAGAGCTCGGACTATCTGTTTCATACAGCAGCAGCAGTATAAGGATCTTTAACCAGCATAATGACTTTGGCAGTTCAGTTTTTGTATATAGGGATAGTGTAATCGCTTTTCGATGCTTCTGACATACAATAAAGAGACTTGAATGATTATTGGGTGTGGGTGTCCAAGCATGTCCAGAAAGGAAATGTAGTTAGCTAATGGCACCATAGTTGGTGTTAAACTAAGGACTAAATCCAGTCAATTTGATGTTTGAAAGACTGGGAGCTACCTGGCTCATTGATGGTCGAAGTCGTGCTGAATGTCGTACACAAGCTGCTGCACAACAGATTATCCGTTTCATTTCAAAGGAATCATAGTTCTGCAATTTTGAATCAACAAGGGCATTGTAGTTTTCATCTTCCAGAGCTTGCTTCATCAAAGGTCTTGCCTGAAAATTTAAGTATACCTAAGTGTTTAATCAGCGACAAGGCTGCACAGGTATCAAAGGATATCATTAACTTGCAATAGATAATTCAACCCGAGGTTGAATCGGCAACTTAACTTCTCCAGAAATAACATGATCCAGTATTGTCTTGTCTAGTCAACATTGATTCAGCAAATTCCTTTTGATTGTCATATTGATGATCAAAATGGTACAATTTCTATACTCTCAGATTATATTTGATTATAGTCCTCTTGGCTCTTGTAATATTATAAACTAGAGTCAAGTACTTACCCAATCAACTATACTTTCATCGAGAAAACATGGAGTTCGATCAACAGGTCGGTGGCCAGTTATCAACTCTAGAAGCACAACTCCAAAGGAAAAGACATCTGACCTATCTGTAAGCTTCCCAGTAGAAGCATATTCTGGGGCCATATAACTACAGCAGAAGAAATTGCATACAGAAAAACAGTTCAGGAAATATCTCTGCAGTTAATATCATTAAACATGAGAATTCTGAACC
Organism: Erythroxylum panamense; assembly: GCA_027123425.1. Lineage (NCBI taxonomy): Eukaryota > Viridiplantae > Streptophyta > Magnoliopsida > Malpighiales > Erythroxylaceae > Erythroxylum > Erythroxylum panamense. Next base: position 29,004,396 of record JAOTIZ010000002.1, on the reverse strand, counting down.
ATAAGCTCTTTTTTGAATTATTTATGAGATCAAACATCTAACTGGTCCATGATTGTGTGCATGTAAAACATGGAAGGTTTTGTTGTTCTCACCCAAAAGTTCCCATCACTCTAGTTGAAACGTGAGTGTCAGTATCTAACGAATGTTTTGCAAGTCCAAAATCGGCAACCTGAGAGAACAAGATGCAATATATTCAAGATGAAAGAATTCTTAAAGTTGGCGGCCAATGCATTCAACATGTAATCTGAAGGAACCCTCAAATTTTCACAAAATGCAAAGGCTAGAAGAAACGAAAGAGAATGATTCTCTTCGCCAATCAAAAGCTCTATTGACACTTTTAAACACATCCCAAAGAGATATTCAATAGCTCATAAGATACAGGCAGCACGGGAAGTTCATGATCAAATTAATTAGTCCTCATACAGACAGAGGATCAACTACCTTAATCGTTGTCTCTGGGAACTGAATAAATGCTAAAAGATAACTGGGCAATTTACTCATAAATCTTGTTTGTAGTGTAGCTTACCTTAGGTTCAAAGCTATAATCAAGAAGAATATTTGCTGCCTTAATATCGCGGTGTATGATTTTTGGACGACCTGAATATGCATATTCCAGTTAGGATTATGACAAGTCGGAGACAATTTAAACTTGAAACCTCTCTAGCAATTAGTTCACTAAGCACGCGTGTAAAGAATACTTACAGTCCTCATGCAAATATGCCAATCCCTTTGCAGCGCCAACGGCAATTTTCATTCTGGTCGACCAGTCCATAGTTGGCTTATCTTTTCCTGCAATAGAATTGACATTTGAAAATTGAGTAACATCATAATGTCGAATTGCATTCATAGGTATGTTAGTATTTCAAGTTATACAATCCTGTGTTTCTCAATCTTTACGCTGTAAGTCTTGAGAACTTCTAGTAAGATATCATATTTCATAAATAAGCGGAATCAAATTAGAATGTGGGAATTAGGACAAAACATAGAAGTTCAAGATAGGACAATATCTTCCACATATTTCCATTGTTAACATCATAAAATTTTCAGCGAAAGGAGGAATTAGTTATCCTCTCAGATAATATTTATTGCATAAGTTGTAACAGAGAAATCTAATCAAAGAAAAAGAATCACCGTGTAAATGAAATTCCAATGTGCCATTCGGAACAAACTCATAAACAAGCATCCTTTGTACTCCAGTAATGCAGTAGCCAACTAGTGAAACAAGATGTCGATGATGTACACGGCTAATTATCTCAATCTCTGCCCGGAATTCACGTTCTCCCTGTCCACTCCCTGCTTTGAGCTGCTTAATGGCAACCACCGTACCATTAGACAGGACACCTTTGTGAACATATCCAAAACCACCCTGACCAAGAAGGTTGGCATCAGAGAAACCATCAGTTGCTGTTGTTAGCTCTTCGAGGGAAAATGTATTCTGTGAGAATCCAACTTCAATTCCAGCAACCGACGATTTCTCAGAGTCCAAACGCATCCCTGCTGAAGGAGGTCTAGGTGGAGCTGAGCCAAACGGTGGAAACAATGGAGGAGTCAGTGCCATTAACAGGAAAGGGAAAGGCTTTCGCAGCAAATGTCAGTTTATATTCCATACCTGGAGGAATGCTTTGTTGCCTATATTGGGGTGGACCAACTTGAAATTTGTCTGAGATATATAGGTCAAATCAAAGTTTAAGTTTAAGGTGCCGCATTATCCTTATAAACTGGTTACAGAAGGATTATACTCAAGGAAAAAAGGACAATAAAACATAAAAACCATAAATAAGAAAAGCTAGCTGTTATGAAACAAAGACTAGAAGCGAAGTCATCCCTCAATTAGACGCAAACTAGATAAATTCTAGTTAAAAGTAACACATTTACAGTGTAAGAAGAACCAACTCACTACATCTCCCAACAATGCCAGAATCCAAATCATTCCCACAGTCAAAAGAACAGATAGAACATAACTAACTGCGAAAGCTTCTTTGGCTTAATTATATTGATAATTTTAAAAAATAATAAAAATAAAGACAAGTTCTAAAATCATTTAACTATGCATGATAACACACATGCAAGAATTAAAAGAGCTTAAACTTTTATGAAAATTTACTCTTAGGCTTGAAAGCTCACAGAAAAGATTGGTTATAGTTTTGTAAATAATATGCAATTTTCATCCAATTTGACTCTCTCAATGATTATTACAAATATGACTTAGAAAAGCAAGTTTATTTAGACAATCATATTTTTCGTACTAATTCAAATCAATATTCAATAATGAAATAAACTAATTTAGATATCAGTTAATAAAATTTGATAACCAAGATTATAATAAGCTTAAGAAAATTAGTAATATCATTAACCCCTTCTCCACACTTAAAATTCTACATTGTTCTCAATGTATACAATATAAGCACATAAAATAAGTGAGAAAGTTGAGTTGTTACTTTCTTGAGTGGTACAAGTTTTTGGATTGTCCATCCAACATTAAACTAACATCCTTACAAAACATAAACAAAAAAGGGATAAAATGATAATCATAAATAAAAATAACGTATAAAATTAAGAAAAAATGCCATTCACTAAATGTTAGATGAAACAAAATAATAATGAAAAGAAAATAAGAAAACAATTGATAAAGACAAAGAAAGAACATACAATAATCAAGCACTCGTAATGTGATCTAGGTTGGTCTGACAAAGGAGGGTCCTTGGGTTGATGATCTTGATCAGGTAGAGGAACTATTGAGAAAGTACCCTCGTTAGATGATAGAGGCCGAAAAATAATGCCTTGATGGCTTGCCATTAACAACATCAACTCTCCCATCTATGCAATTTTAGTCTCGAGCCTTCCTAACTGCTCAGCCGAAGATGTTCTACCTGCTTCAATAGCTCCGCTTACTATTGTCGGAGAGTCCTTTAACTAACTAGAAGTTAAGCTACCTAATAGGTATAGTCTATACTATGTTTTCCTAGGCTTTTTATTGTGTTTCTAGTTGTTTATTAGATGATTTTGTATATATAGGTTCAAAATTGTGTATTGTAAATGTTTTTTTAGTTTAAAGCATGATTCCAATCTTAATTTTATGTTTCATGAGGTGTTTGATTTGTTTGCGAGTGTTGAAAATTAGATAATTAAAGAACGAAGAAGATGGAAGCTATTTAAAGGGTGTTACAATCGTGCTTATAAGGCTACATGGCCTTTGTCAAAATAGTGCTTTATAAAGCAAGATAATGATAGAGAGGAAAATCATAGGAGCACGATCCTAATTATAGATACTATCCAGACATGAATGTTTTCATTTGTTTTAGGTTTTGTGGGTATTTTTGGAATGAAATAAAGTGGGAAAATCCTATTTACACCCCTAAACCCTAAAGAACTATATAAGGATATGGAATATGCTAAAAAAAGTATCAACCATTGAATCAAAGAGGATTAGACTTTGGAAATCAAGAACATCCAGGAATTCCAACTTTCTAGATCAAGACCTTAACAATGTTTTTCTTCTTTTCCTTTAGTGATTTAATTATTCCAGATATGTAATATGAATTCTAACATATTAAAACGTTCATGAAGTTTTAAATTTAAGATTAGTGTTTATTATGGAATTATATTTTGACTTTTTTTATTGTTGATTTCAATACATATTGGATGTTTGTGATAACTATTTATGCTTAAACTTGACAACAAATCGAGATAGTGAGTCAAAAGTAATCAATGTTAGATTGTACAACAAGAGTTGGCTGTTTAATAAACTCACAATTATCAAGTTAATAATATTTCAAAGAGAGATTTGTTTGAGAAATAAATTATCCAATAGATAGTTTCAAATTTAATTGAAAATGTTAAGGAAAGTTTTGTGAATTGAGATGTTACAAATCTTGAATTTTTTTGAATTCAATTAGGGTTAATTGATTAGATCTTAAGAGAGAGTAATCATTATCTTAGGAAATCTAGGATTAAAGACATAAGGATTAACAATATTAAAGGAAACAAAGTAAGGAAAGAATAAGTCCTAAGTACTCCATCTTGATCAAAACCCTAATTTTTTTGTAGTTCATTGTTTATTTGCTTATTTATTTAATTTAATTTAATTTAATTAAAATCAATTTCTGAATACCTTAGACAAAGTTCTACAAACTAACATGTAGTTCTATGGGTTGAGTAACGAGGATCCTAACACTCATTTAGTAAACATTTTAGAAAAATTTGATGCCTTCTGATATAATAATATGTTAAAAGATGTTGTTAGGTGGTAGTGCATCATAACACTATACAAAATAACTAAACTTAAAAGTATAGCTAGTAATAAGTCTAGGTCGATCCCATAGAGAGTGAGTGTAAAGCTTTCGGAATGAAAATCATTGACTATAATAGATCATTCCTGTAGAGCATACACCCAACATACCGAAGGATATTTGAGAACATACTCTACGAAAATGGCATGTTAAGATGGTTAAATCAATTCATTACACATTTTAAGCCATCACATATATCAGAAATCATTTCAATAATCATTTTGTTCCATCTTTATTCACAAACATATAGAGTCTTAAGTGTCATTACACTTCTAAAATTCACATGTACAATATACAACAGTTGAGAGATACAACTTTTTGATACAAAACAACTAAAGACATTTGCAGGCATAACCGATCCCAACACTAACCTATGTTCGAATGCAGAAGCTACTTCAACTAGACTAGCTAGGTCTTCTCTGAACATGAAAATCAATGATGCTATTTTGATAAGTTTGCGAACTCAATGAGTGAATCATCATTGATGTTTTCACTCAGGTTAGAAACACAGAGGAAAATTATATTTCATTTCAACAAGTATTTCATATCATTCAGCATTAAATATCACATCGCATTTCATCATACTTTATCTAGTACATCCAGATTATCATATCTTCACAAGTATGTTAGAAAACCTAGCATTTCATATCACAACACATCCTTATTTATCCTTCAACTTTATTTTAAACAATCCAGTAATCACCTCAAATCAATCATATGATATATGTCAATTTATATATGCAAATGCACATGTGACTCACTTTCATTTTTACTTTGTTGTGATCGAGCAACTATTTACTGTCCCGTATCTCTTATGGATACTGGGCTTATTTGATAACTGTCATGTACCCATTGTGGATGTTGGGCTTATTGATAACTGAGCCTATGGCTTTTTGTACATATTTATGAGCTTTAAGCTCTTTTTCACATTAGCTACTTCGATTATAACTCCTTTATCTGATTATACATTCAATACAATGCATCATACCATATGCAATATTTCATTACCTTTCATTCTTGTGTGCTCTTATCACATGTATCAGATTCATCAGATCTAAGTCTGACTATTCAAATTTAATTATTTCCACATTTCATATTCATTCCGACATTTCACATTGAATTATTCTCACATTTCATAATCATTCTAGTATTTCACATCCAAGTAATCACACATTTCATACACAGCATACAATCATACAGAAGCACATATAATTAAGTTACACATCTAGGTTAACTCATAGTACGCTCAGAATAACTATTTCCTTGATGGCCCAATAATGTCTGGATGCTAACTATCAATTTGTGCCTCTATATCATGTAATACACACATATTTACACATTACTAACTTGTTTAATCAAATGAGTACTCAATTATACACATGTATATATGATATGTCTAATGCACGCTCAATTAACTTTCCCAGGTATGTGTCATTAATCACAAGTCTTGATCATACATTCATTATAGCTTATATACATCTAGTTTGCAATTAGGTCTATACCTTAATTAAGTCTGACTAGTTTTAATTCATTAATCATGCATTCACCAATCCTTTTCTAACATTATCTATTTATATAATTTCCCAATTTTTATTCATTCATACCTAATTCTCATGATCCATATCCTTTAGATCACATTTACATTAATAAGAACACCTTTATATCATTAACAACTCATACTTCCCAAATTCATATACATTGATATCAAACAATCCATTCCCTAAGTTATCACATCAATTAACAACCTAGATTTATCAAACCCTTAACCAATTGATCAAGCAATCATCTAGGTTCATTTCAAGCCCTAATAAAGTTCAAATACACCAATGTATAGTGCCTTATCCTTATATGATTCAACAAGAACATAAAACACAAATTTTCTCACTTCTAAGCATTTCCACAATTGTGGGAAGGAACTAATACAATTCCCATGATTATGGGGAAGGTGAACTCACCTTCATTTTCCTTCAAGTTCTCTTCATCAATTATACCTTAAAAATATTTCCATTCCTCATCAATTCATCTCTAATTCCAATTCAAAATCATTCAGTTGGTATCTCATACCAATTTATCTTTTATGCATCAAAAACCAAACAAAATCTTTCATTCACATTTATACATGTAACCCTAACTTTTTCCCATTTCAAGAACACTACACTAGCACCTTTCTTTAGCATAAATTTAACTTCAACATACTTTAAATCTCAATCTAATTCATCCTTAAAACAACCTTTAACCTAGGGTTTCCATGTATCAAAATCAAAACCAATTCATCCATTAAATTCCAAGCACACTTCATTATCAACCCTATATGTAATTCATCTCAATTCATCCTTAATCGATCATCATGAATGTTATGGTCACATGTGTCACAATTGGGCAATCAATCACTTACTTGTTCAGCCCAAAGTCCCCTCAATTAACAAGCCAACCATGTCTTCCAAGCGTTCAAGCATAAACTAAAAACAAGACAAAAATAAAAGGATTTCAATCATAAGATGAAGTCTATAGAATTTTGGCCAAATTCAAGGTTATGGAGATTGTGTAGGTGTATTGATAGTGAGGAGGTAGAAGAAGAGAGCATGTGACCAAAAACATAAAAGAAGATGGTCTTTCAAATGTGGGAATCGTTGGGTACAACTGTGTGATGAGGGGTGAGACACATAGTGTGACACTTGTCCAGTAGAGAGCTATGTCATGTGTCTTCTTCTCATATTTCCAATTGTCACCTAATGTTTGGTCCATTTGTCACATAATTTCCTAGGCCACTTGTTACTCATATATTCAAGCCATTTGTCACCCAATTAGCTAAGCCATTTGTCACTTATTCCCAATGCCACATGTCACTCAATTTATAGGCTTAATCATCCTAATTTCTCACATGCAACTTATCTTGTCACTTGACATTTTTCCTAGATTAGGCATACATATTAATTCATCAATTCTTGTCATTGGTAAACCAAAGTACAAGACATTAGAAATGCACATTCATTTTACTTTCATATCCCAGAATATGTCAATTGAGTGCAATTTGTCTAAATTACAATTCATGTCGTGCGCTAACATGACGCATATGAAGTCAATCAAAAAATTATTTCATAAATGTACCAAATTCATTTTATATAAGGCCACTCATATGACTCAATATTCTAACACTTTAAATCGTTCAACAATTTAAAAAACAGGATATTACGTTGATGTTTAAGTTATGGGGGTTGATTTTATTTCAAATAACAAAATAAAATGAAATTAAACTAACAAAGTAAATTAAAGCAAATAGGTAGAAATGATGAAAGTGTTTAAGATTCAGTTCTCGATTCAATCTTAGCCTCACAAAGTTAAGCATACATCATTGTCCTATTATTTTCATACCTCTTTTGGAAGTATTGATCGTAGATTAACAATAAGCTCTATTAACCTCAATTTTCTCTTAGATCGTGTTTAATTAAAAGAAGCTCTTTAACTAAACCTAACCATCGAGTAACCTAGAACAATTTCTCTAGATTTAGTTGGACAGCTACAATACGTATAAAGAAAAATAAATAAATCTAGTCAATAACCACACAAGCTTGGGTCATTTAACCTATATTACGTTATTCCTAATGATTAATCACCATTTATTTCCACAAATGAACCTATAACACAACAATTAAGTATTGTATTTAAGATTATAGTAATGGGTTTATACATAAACAATTAAACGATAACGAGAATACTCCAAATCAATAGAAATAGAATAATGTAAACAATCCTTAAAGAGAGACAAAACAATGATACACAATGAAGATATGATTAAATGCGATCCTTGATGTTGATTTCATCTCCAAGCTGGATTGAGGAAGCTTAGCCCTCTATGGGTATCTAAAAAGTAAGTGCTCTACTCTTTAAAGAAGTCCCAAAATAATTCCTCCTTCATTTATCATCAAAATCTTTTGTTTATATGAAAAATTAGGTTTCTGAGGATATACACTGTGAATAAAACCATATAAGTCAAAAAATGTGAACCTCATGAAGATACACGATTGGATACATGGTCCAAAATGTGTCTTCGAAATGTATACACGACAATGTATCTCCTAAGTTTTGTTGGATTGTTGTTCTTCTTGTGATTTCTTGTCCAATCCTTACCCTAATCTATCTACTTCTTGTTCCAAAAGGGTAATTGAGTTTGAACATCAAAATGTTGGCTCAATAAATGTGCTCTTAACTCATTTTAGCTTTTATGCTTTCAAATTATACCTAAAATCAAATATGAACTAAAATGAGTATTTTAAGCATTTCACAACAATAATCACTAAGTGCTAAGAAGTGAATGTATAAACAATCATTAGGATGAGGCTCTTTTCATTCATATTTAGATGATGAACAATAACTGTTAGGCATTGGATAGAAGTAGACAGTAGTCAACTTTCTAAGATCTGGAGGAAGTCATTGCTGTCGATTCAGTGATAGCATTATAGGCTCATAATTAACGAAGCCATTGAATAATCTGAAAGCCTCCTCATCTATTCTAGTTAAAACAATTTAGCATAGATGCAAATTATGCGAACACGATAATCATAGTACCATTGATTGATTTTTATGCAAAGTAACAATATGGAGCAACTCAAGTACATGAGCACACAATTTGGTTAAGAAGGAGGGGCCCATACTCAAAGACTTACAATCCTAGGTGGAGGATGTAACATCCCGTTTCCATCCAAAGGGTTAGAACCCTAACGATTTGATACATGTAAGATCAATAGGAGAAAATGGGA
>JAOTIZ010000002.1:28976175-28987610 GCA_027123425.1 Erythroxylum panamense | reverse complement strand
GGCGGCGGCAACAAACCCTGATGTAGCTGCTGTTGCGGCACTTGCACTACAGCGAATGGGCTTGCGACTACCCGCCGTCCTGCCGCCGCCGCATCCTGACCACCAGACAAACCCTCCGCCCATCATCCAAAACCCTAGCATAAACGAGTTGCCTCCTCAACACTCACACCAACATGATCAACCGCAACAATCCCAAAACCAAGACCAAGAGGCGCAAAGCGTGGCCCTAGAGGATGATGCTAGAACCAGTTCACATCCTGCACCGCAACAAACCTTTCTCACGCAAAGAAAAATAGAAGAAGCGGCAGATCTGTTGATTCGCCAAATCTTACAGTCTCAACCGGAACAACGACAAACCCCCGTTAGGCAGATTGGTGTAATGGCCGATCGGCATTCTGCTGAAGCTCTGGAAAGAATCGTAGACCACCGAATCAATGTAGCCATGAATTCCCGTCCTAGTCAGCCATCGACACAATACAGCTCTCCTTTCGTCCCGGAGATACTAGATAGCCTCCCGGCGGTCGGTACTAAGATACCGACGTTAGAAAAATACACTGGAAAGACCGATCCCCTCGACTACCTTCAGCACTTTCAGTCGATGATGAACCTGCATTGCGTTTCAGATGTCATTCAATGTAAGGCTTTCTGCACAGCCTTTCAAGAAGGAGCTCGGAAATGGTTCAATAGTTTACCTCCGAGCTGCATCACTTATTTTGAGGACTTTAAGTCGTTATTCCTCAACCAGTTCGCCACAAGTAAACGGTCGCAGAAGACTGCCTTAGAAGTGATGTAGTTGACCCAAGGAAGGAATGAAAGTTTACGAGAATTCATCACTCGGTTCAACAACGAAGCCGTCGAAGTCCCTGACCTCACCTGCTCATCCATGTTGGCTGCACTTATGAGCAACACGAGGAATGAAGAGTTCAAAAAGTCATTGGCCCTCGATCAGCCTAGATCTATCCAGGAGATAAGAAACAGGGCGGATAAATATATCCAGCTCGAAGAAGTGCTGAAAAATACGAAGCGTAGGGCAGATGATCGTTCGCCAAATGACAGAGCAGATGGTTCACATAAGCGACAGAAAGATCAGTCTAGCTGGAGGAAGCCGATCGATCGAAAGGACCAAAGGCGAGAATCCTTCACTCCGCTCAACATGCGATATGCGGAAGTACTGGAGGTCATAAGAGCAGAAGGGGAATCCCTTCGAGATCGAGGTCGAGTTGCCAAGACAGGATCTTGGAACCAGGCGATGCCAAGAGCCAAAATCTTGGATCGCTCGGCCTCGACATGGCTCGGCCAGGTTGCCAAGACAGGATCTTGGAACCAGGCGATGCCAAGAACCAAAATCTTGGATCGCTCGGCCTCGACACAGCTCGGCCTTAACTCCGCTCGGCCAGGTTACCAAGACCGAATCTTGGAACCATGCGATGCTAAGAAAACAATCTTGGATCGCTCGGCCTCAATGTCGTTCGACTATGAGAACGATTCTATCAAACCTTACTACCAATCGATAATAAAGAAGACAGACATGGAAACATGATATATCAAAACAATGGAGGACAAGAACAAAGAGTTTTATTTCCTTGTGTATTTGTTCTGGTTACAAGCCCGACCAGATGAGCTTTAAAAGTCAGTAGAAGGAGAAGTATGGACAGCTTGAGTGGCAGGAGGAGCCTCGAAGGTCGGCAAAGCAACCGAAATAGGAGCGGGGTCCGAGGGAGCAACTGGAGAGACATTCACGTGAGTTCGCTCTTCTTCATCTTCTGAACTAAGGTCCAACATCTCGTCCGGTAATGTCTCTGCCTCGTTCTCAGCAATCTCCCTCAACTCCTCAAGGGAAAGGCCGAGCCCTGTCGGAAGCATCAGCTCAACAAAGTCCTTGAACGAAGGAATAGCCGACCCATCTCCATTAGGGAAGAGCACGCCATAGCAATTCTTCAAGATGGAAAGAGCCAGATCGCAAGCGTATTCATTACACTCACCGTGCAAGTACCGCTTCTTCCATCGCTTTATGGCCTCAATCCTTTGCTCCTTGACAGAGCATTGCAGTTCAAACAGTAGGTTCTCAGCCTTTACTTTATCTACCACTACTTCGTGGCAGTCTTGGAGGAACTTCGAGCGGAGCTATTGCTCCATTTTGGCTCTCGAGTTGGCATTGAGCACTTCCTCCCGCAACGCTCGGCACTCGCCTTCCAGCTCATCCCTGGAGGCAACCACTCTGCCTTTCTCCTCCTCCCCCGACGCGAGTTGAGCTCTCAAAACGCTCTTCTCTTCCTCCTACACACTCTTCTCCTCCTCCAGTGAAGAGAGCTAAGCCCAAAAAACGTCTTTCTCCTCCTTCTCCTCTGAAAGCTCAGCTCTCAAAGCGTTGACCTGCTCAAGAAGATCGTGAACCTCCCGGTCTATCTTTCGGTTGACTTCATCAAGCTGATCGATACGTTGATGTATTGCAGAGGCGAACGCCAGATCCCTGGCACAATCATGGACGAGACTAGCCGCCAGATCCTTGTTGCCCAACTATCCAAATACTTCTCGTCCTCAGGAGGAACAACCTTCTGAGCGATATCCAGAGCAACATTGATGTCCCTAATCAATGCAGTCTTATCAAGGCTGATCGTCGATACCCACTTTTCACCGCCAGAGGCTTGCACTTTCCTCTTGCCCTTGTCTAATTGGGTCATTCGCTCTTTCCCCTTACCCTTGTCCGACCGGTAGGATGATCGCTCGGGATTCCGAGCGGTCTTCTTTCTCTTAAGCGGTGGTTCCTCCTCTTCCTCTGAGCTAGCTCGGCCTTCAACCGCCGATTGGATCGGCAACGACTCAGACTCATCAGGTCGTTCCTCAGTAGATGGAAGGGCCAACAATGCTGTAGATGGGTCCAACATCGTCGACTCAGCGATGTCTTCGCTGCCCTTTACCTCCTTCCTTTGCTTCTTCACCTTTGAAGAAGATCTAGGTCCTTTGGGTTGGCTTTTGGATTTAGGAAGACTGGAGGACCCGGCGAAATCCTTGAGTTTTGCCATGCCTGCACAAGTATAAAAGCAGGTCAGAAATCGAAACTAATATCCATAAGAAACAAAGCAATTAAACTAAGAGGAGTCAACCAGAAGGGGCAGCTTCTCCTTCTAGCCCGTTAATCCGAGCCGAGAGACTAATTAAAAATGTATCGGCTGATATCCCTCCGCGATACCGCAGAACAAGCCGATCGAAATTATACCGACCGAACGCCTTGATTTGGCCGATCACTTCAGACTCTTTTCCAGTAAAGGACAAACTGGAAATATCGTTCCATCGCTCGGACAAGGGATACCTCCACGGCCTGGACTCGAAAGAAGATTCCGGGGGCCTCACGAAGAAGTACTTCGTCCTCCAGACCTTAATCGACGAAGCTATCTTAGCGGGGCGATACCACGCATCTCTGTACTGGAAGTGGGGGATTCCACCCCCGGTGAGCAAGCTTTGGTTCATCCTAAGGAAAAGCCTTAAAATATCGAGCGATGGAGAACACCCGAAGTGATGGCATAACAGGGCGAGACCGTTCATAAACCTCCAACCATTTGGGGGTCTCTGGGCCAGCAACAATTTATATACACGGCAAACCTCATCGATGATCGGGGCATAGGGAAGCCTCATATCACCAATCGAGAAGAAGCTGTCTGAAACAGCGAAGTAGCCCCCCGCACTACTGTAAATTCGCTCATTCTTCGCGGCCAATATGGGTCCCAGGATGAGGGGATGTTATTCCCGAGGACCGATCGGTTTAACTCCCCTACGGTCATCGTTGATTGGTCGGACGACGGTTTCTCAACAACTCGCCCGCTATCCGATCATCCGCCGCGATTTCTTCATCTATCTCTGCATCCAGGGCTTCACTCCCCCTTGCCTCCGACGCCTCCATTGTTTCCGCCGCTATCTCAAGCGACCCAACATTCTGTGAAGCACCTCCGACCCCCAGTGCTCGGTCAAAAAAGGAAGAGGAGGTGGCTTCGTCCCTAAGTCTAAGTTCTCTAGGGCTAGTCGACGACATGATTACTGAAAATCAAACTTACAGAACAAGGAAAGAAAAAAGGACGTACCTAGTTTAGAGACTGGAGTTGGGATTTGTATGACGATCAAAAAGAGAGGAAACAAGGATCGAAAAATCGAACACGCAGAAAGTAGAGAAGTATGTCAATCCCGAGTATTTATAACAGAATACTGAACGAGTGTACCAATCGAAGTTGGACGTGTGGTAACATCTGAGCCGCACAAATTAGGGTTGTCAGATATCCGGAGCGGCGTTGCAGTTGAAACGATGCGCCTGATCTTTGACAACTGTACGACGCAACAGTTGAAAGGACGAGTGTGACAGCTGTATGGCGGTTACAAAGACATTTCATTTCAAATTTTAAAAACCCACCAGTAGATACATGCTATAAGTAATGATTAAGTTCAACGCTTTGATTAGGCGTCGATCGATCGGTTATCTCTACCCACTTAATACCTATGATCGATCGATCGGTTATCTCTACCCCACGATCGGTCGGCCTTATCCCGAGCCGCTATGCACTACGCATTGACGCCCGACTGACTGGGCCTATCACGAACTGTCCTACAGACGAGCTGCACGATCTTTATATACTCCTTCAACCCTTCTCCTTAATCAGACTCGAGGAGTAGGGGGCTTATGGTTGGGTCGATCGTGCTAGGCCCAAACATAGACGACCCATTTCACACGGCCCATTCATAAATGGCGGCTGCCCACGTGAAAAGAAAGACCTAAACCTAGCAGGTATTTGTCAGGTATAAATTGATTATCTCATCATGAGAAAGGTATGACTTTCAAGAACCCTAATTCATTATTCATTAGCCTCCAAAACTCTCCAAAAAGACTAACTTGAACGTCGGAGGGACCTACCGGGAATCAACCCCCGGCTTGCCTTTACTATTTTTCAGGTATGTCTCAATCGGAATCAACCAATCTCATGGATTCAAATGGCAGTGCCCAACCTCACCAGAATATGACAGAACCAATTGTCATCAAGCATAAAAAAGTCAGAAATCAGAATACAGCTACTCCAAAGTACAGAATGGAAAATTCCCCGATATATATCCCTACCCTATCATGATGGGATCAACTATGGCAATTATTGTGTATTATTTAGTGAAGATAATTGGAAAGCAACAGGCACTCCTCGAAAGCTAACACAAAAGCAATTTATAATATTTTGCATTAGATAACTGAATAGAATAAACCAATGAGACAGCTTTGAGAAGTTGCTCTTCATGATTTCTGGTAACTTTAGCAGGGTTTTGCGGCAATTGTTTTTCTTAATCTCTTATTTAAAAGGTAAATTAAAATACTTTTAGTACCACTACCTATCTTCCAACTACTCTGTACCCTGAAAGTTCGCATATAACTACGAAGTCCCATCATTCTATTTCACATATATTCTCTCCATCTCTCTCTCAAACACGGACATACTGCCTTTCTCTGGTTATCCCTTTGGCAAAGACAAGCAAAAATGGGTGCTCTTGATTACCTTTCCAACTTTTGCACTCTCACCAGCACGAGAAGCAGACGTAAACCAATGCAGGTACTCAATGATACAGCTCACTTGAATATCTCTCTATAATTTTTTAACGAAACAAAAGGTTATTGCGGTAACACAGTCTCTTGAGCCTTGTTTTTTATTTTAAAATATTATTTATTTGGTTCTTAGACAGTTGAGATCAAGGTCAAAATGGACTGCGATGGCTGTGAAAGAAGGGTAAAAAATGCTGTTACCTCCTTGAAAGGTGTGGTTCCTACGTCCATACAAGTATCTCTTCTAATGAACTGAATCGGAGAAAAAAAATGACGCATCAGGTTTTCTGTACAATCAAAACTTCTTTTGTTATGCTAAAAACCTGAAAGCAAATGAATATGCAGACTTTAGACATTCGATAGATAGAAACAAGCCGTCGTGTGGCATCTTGAAAACCTTGCTCTTTTTCTGTTAATTTTTCAACCTACTGAACCGGTAATTATATTTTGTAATTAATTAAACCTAGATTCTTATAGGAACTTGGTCTAAAGAGAAGATACTTTCACATTGAGTTTGAACTGTTTTATGCAAGAAGGTTCCAAGCAAAGTACCTGATCGATGTTCTTGGACATATACAGGTGTAAAGACAGTGGAAGTGAACAGAAAACAAAGCCGAGTAGTAGTTAGTGGATATGTTGACGGAAATAAGGTGTTGAAGAGAGTGAAGAGCACTGGCAAAAGAGCTGAATTTTGGCCTTATATTCCTCAACATCTCGTTCATTATCCATATGTTTCCGGTGTCTACGACAAAAAGGCGCCTGCCGGCTACGTTCGCAATGTTGTCCAAGCTTTTCCACCACCAAATGCGCCTCAAGACAATATTATATCTCTCTTTAGTGACGATAATGTGAATGCATGTTCCATTATGTAATAAAAGCTGGAATTTAAGGCAATCATTTCTTTTTTTTTCAATTTTTCAAATAAACTACTATTATGATTAATGAACTTTGACTTCTCGTTGTAGATGGGTTACTTTATAAGAAGGTAAAACCTGTTAGGATGAAAATAAGTCAGGTCTGATATCTTTTGCTACAATGGGTTCCCTCATCCAATTAAACAGCAGGGAAGTTGTTAAGAAATCAAACAAATTGTCGCCAATGAAAGTAATGATACAATCCCAGGGCGTAGGTGAGTTGGTAAGGGACTCTTCTGACTTAAGTGAGGTCACGAGTTCAAACCGTCCTCATGTATGCAGCCGTTTAAAACTTGAGATCAGAGCTTTGCCTTCCGTAAGGGACCTATCCGACTCGAGTGAGGATTAGTATGGGAGTGGATAGCTTAAAGGTGCTTTCCCATAGTTGAGACCCTCCTAAGATACCTCGTAGGTAAAAAAAAAAAAAGAGTAAGTAATGATACTTGATGAGTAATAGCTCCATGCAGGACTTACTTGTGAAAGTCCCTGAGCTATGTCTTGACCCCAAATACGCCAAATATGTTTAGGTATAGAAATTAAAGACTACTTACGTTGGTCTCTATGTTGTTCTCTTCCTTCACTTAGATCTAGGGTTGAAGCTATTAAGTTTAGTTGATCGAGGGCAATCCGTAGCAAACATTGATTATCTGAAAAGCTACGGACATTATAGGACCAGTCCTTAGTAAGCATGTAATTACTTGAGTTAGTCGAAGGATGCCTAGTTGCCTTTTAGATGCATCTTTAACATCGACGTCATAGTAATGAGAATGGTAACAAGTTTCAAATAAATCGTAACCCTTTTAGTCACCTTTGAAGTGTTCCAGCCACAACTGAATCTGAAGATACAAGCATCTCAAAACGTAAAAGGTAGTTTATTCTTGAATCCCTAAAAATAACTTAAATATCCACAATATTAGTAATGTTTGTCTATTCTTTACAACCAATCAGTTGGTTATTATTGACTTAATTATTTACAAGCATTCTTTATCTTATGCATATGTGTTTATAATAAACCGATGTATAAGATAAAGCCTAAGGGATGAATGTACATTGGATATAAAATTATGATAAAATCATAATTATAAGATTTATATTACATTTTTATATATTATCTATAAATTATTCTTTGTCAGTGTTCTACCGAGATTGGATATTAATAAAGCAGAAGATTAGAACCTATGATATTTCTTCCTTATGAAGGAATTTCTCAATTTTATAGATTAAAATATGAAAATGCTTAAATAGATATGTATATGCTTGTCAGAGAACAAATTCATTTAACTCACCCAATATGTGAACATCATTTAAAGCACCACTTAGATGCCTATAGAAATTCTTGTTGTGTTGATTGAAAGTGATAATTTGACTTATCATATATGACCAATCTTAGTTAAAGGTAACTCAGTCGATAGCTATTGGATATAATATAAACTATATGAAAGTAGCTGAATGATCAAGGTTCAATTGTAAAAAGAATCTCAAACTTAACTGAATTTCGTAAGCTAGCGAAAACATTAAGAAGTATCACTAAAATGTTTCATCTTTCACTTTTTTTAACAAAAGTAGCTGAACATTAAGTTTTATATTGATGTGGGTGATGTGATCAATAATTTTAGGTTAGTACTCTTATCATATCACTGATATATATTATATTTGTATCACGTATGAATTTTATTATTTAATAAATTAAAAATATCAAATACATTAAAATAATTATAAAATAAACATATGAAGGAGTGTATAATTATTTTAAGGTTTTTGACATTTTAATTTATTAAATAATAAAATTCATACCCAGTACAAATAAAATATGTGGTAGTCATGTAGAAAAAATGCTTCTGACGTGGATCTACATTAACAAAGAACTTAATATCGGACTATTTTTAGTAAAAATTGAAAGTTGGAGCATTTTAACTCCACTTTTTAAAGTTCATGTTATTATTGCAAAATTAAGTAAAGTTTATAAAATTTTTATAATTAACCCAATGATTAATATATGATTTATTACCTCTAAAATTATTAGGGAGAACATTTTATTATTCTTGATTGATATTGATTTAGGATAGCCTTGGCTAAACTAGAATGATACTTTAAAAATAGTTTTCAAATGTTATTAATAGAATTAATTACTAATGGTGGAGATTAATATGACTAGACTCAAATAGAATAGATAATATTTCTATACACTATATTTAAATCTAAATATTTTATGATAAAATAATAGATTATATAAAAAATCATGTATTAAAATATTAGTCAAAATCAATTTGATATTCTTAATATTTGTGTGGACATATTGCATTATTAGATGCCCTTCTTGGTCTATAGTTATAAATTATTCAATTAGAGAGATAAGAATGAATTAAAGGAGTTTCTAATACTAATACTTTTAGAAACCTAATAGGACTTACAAAAAAAATGGTTAAAGAGAGAAAAGGTAGTCTAATCAATTTAAACTTGTTTGAGAAATTTTAAGGTTAAATATAAGCTATTTGAAAAATAAAGACTAATATTATATATTAAATCATATTTAGGTCTAGTTAGTATTCTATTAGAATTAGTTTAAATTCTAATTAAAGTTTAATTAAAATTAAAATTAAGTTTTAACCAAATTATTAAAAGGATATCGTGTCCTATTAGAAATAGTCGTAGGCTCATATTCCTTTTTTACACTACTTACAAAGTTTTTTAAAATAGTTCATGTAGATATTGTTAGAGGTTTGATGCTTATGTGACTATGGTGGTGATAAAACTATTTCAGAAATTGGTTTGAGGGAAGTTATAGGAAAAGCTTGAGGGAAAGAGTCAAGCTTCGTATAGGTATAAATTTTGTATTCATGCTTTTATTTTATTTTATGCATTATTCAAGTTATATAATTTAGAGTGATTTTGACAAAAATTAAACGAAAAATATATTTTTTCTTCAACTGCTCACAAAATCAAATCCTATCGTAATTTTTCAATAGTGGTATCAAATCCAACTTTAATTTTATAATTTTATAAAAATTGTTTGATTGTTATAAATTAAGATTTACAATTGAAATTGCAAATGTTACACATCATAGATCATGAATAAAATTAGATCTAATTCATTAATAATTCAATAATCCTACAAGTAAATTAGATTTGAAAACAAAAATTCACAAAGAATTATAATCAACTTTTAATTTTAGAATTTTAGAATTCAAATTTTTCTAAGAATCCAAAACTCCATAAATATGAATTAAACATTGTTAAGTTTTGAATGACAATTAGAGATGAAATGGAGTTTTTTCACTATCTCCTAAACTACTAGCCCGGCCACGACATTAGTCTTGATGAAGGAGATAAACCAATAGTCTTAAGTTTGTGGCTTGTTGTCTTTAATAAGTTATTGCAGATTTTAGGTGGTTATGTTTCTAATTTTTGTAGCTGCCAATGATTAGCAAATGTGAAGCTCCAATAATTATTAAACCACAATTATCGAAATTGTAGCACCCCACTCTCACAAGGATCCGAACCTGACATCGTAGGTGATATTCGAGTCTGTGCCCCGCAAGGGTAGCGTGCTAAAGCACTCAATCGTTTAGAAATTGGTATAAATTGTTTTTTAATCACAAACACATTATGCGGAAATCTATAACCAATTTAGGCTCATTTACAAATACAATACACTTGAGTCATTTCAGAATACCAATTTATACAAAAAGTTGCGGAATATACAATTCAATACAAAGAAAAAAAATGTAATACAGAAGCGAACTGATCCCGACCTCTATCCTTCACTTGAATGCTGTAGGTATACTCCCGTTGGCCTAACGGGGTATTCTTCTGATCTTGAAAAATAATTGTAAATTTTGGATGAGTTTTGCGAACTCAATGAGTGACCATCATCGATGGCTCACCCAGTCACATAACACATAATTCACAATATTTGATATCCAATATAATTTAATCATTCATATTATGCGTATGCAGCGCACATGAGACCCACTTTCTATTTGTTACTTTGTTGTGACCGAGTGCCTAACTGTCCCATATAAAGCTCATTAATAACTGTCCTATATAGGACTCATTGATAACTGTCTCATATAGGGCTCATTAATAACTGTCCGATATAAGGCTCATTAAACGTTGAGCCTAAGGCTCTGATTCACTTTTGAGCTTGAAGCTCATTTTCACTCGTCAAGCTTTAAGCTCTAATTGGTGGCTACTCTGGTCACAACAACCATTATGTTTCATGAAATGAAATGCATCACTCATATTTGCATGCTCTTATTCAATCATATTCGCTTATCATCGAACCGAAGACTGGCATTCAACATATAGTTGAGAGTTCACACTTTCACTTGCATGTGATTACACATTCCAAAAACACTTAGCAATCACTTCAATACAATTAGTTCATCCAATTCATATTCAAGTAGCACTTCAATATCTAAGTCAATCATCATAATCATCAGACCTCCTGTCCGGAAACCAACGTAATCAATCACATTTATAAAATCATTCAATAGTCAAATAATATAAGAATTCAAATAACAAACAATGAAGTGAGACCATCTCGGTCTACTCACAGTATGCTCCAGATTAATATTTGCTTTCAAATTATAGGAACGCCTGAATACGGACACTTGACCTGCACAACCCATTTATAAAAGACACACATTGCACACTCATCAATAATTGCACACTTATAAACATTTATTTATACACAATTGTAAAAATGGACTATGTACAATGCATGCTCAATGACAATCCCATGCATATGTTCTAGAACACATATTATGCTCATTTCCATTTCATAATTCATATGTGTCTAATTTAACTTAGCTTTACACTTCATTTGTACATAATCTTTCCAAATTCTCCTTTCAATCTTTACCCTTTGCATATGTTTAGCTTATTCATAAGCTTACACTTCAAGAACACTTGGTTACTTTATATCATAACTCAATTTCTCATCATCTCTTTTC